>BSBK01002608.1:930000-1530000 GCA_027943335.1 Chamaecyparis obtusa | reverse complement strand
ATGTAAATTAGGTTAAATTCTCCTGGGTTCCCTTGCGGGGCACTACAATTAGCATTGATTCTAAAATTAATGTTAATTAAAACTTAGGTCTAATCATATTACTTTATGAATGTACAATTTGGTTTAGGTAAGGGATTTGTTGATGGTTTTAAAATTTTATTATCTTATTAGTGATTTTGACTTCACCTTTAGTTTGTGACTAGGAGAATTGATCATGTAATTTCCAAATAATTTTCTATTTTAAAGTGTGCAACTACTAGTATAATATTATTTTCTATTAATTTAAAAAGGTAAATCTCATGATATTTTTATGATCATTTTTGACAAAATATTTTTTAAAATATTAGTTATATTTTATAAACTAATCTTTAAATTAGTATAATTTTTAAAAACATTTCTAATTAATAATTTTTAAATTATTATATTTTGTGCGGGGAGACGGGCGTAGGGAAGTAAAGAGATATGGAGAGATGAAGGTAGGAGAGATGGTGATAGAAAGGGTAATATAGAGATGGATTTAAATAATATATTATATTTAAAATATATAAATATTAGATATTAATTATATTTAATAAATATATAATTTTATAATATATAGTTATAAGTAGACCATTTTAAAAGGAGGACCATCCATATACATTAGACTTTAAATAATGTTATAATAAATGTAAAAAAATGTTTTAAAAATCTATTTAAAAAATCAAGTAGATTCAAAATACTCAGAATGCCTCAAAAATTGCACCCCTAGCTAATTTCGATGTCATGGATCCATTTTTGGGATCAAAATTGAAATCCAAATTCATTTATTAGTCAAATTACAAAGTCAACCCTTCATAGTCAAATGCAGTTGACCCCTGATGCCATCACTTCTCACTCTCTTCCACCTTCATTTCTCAAACCCCCAAGGTAAATCCTATGCAAATAAATCAAATCCAAGTGATTTCAATTTGGTCAACCTTGGTCAAACTTTGGTCAAATCTAGTCAACGAGACATGTAATTAGCTCAAATCAAGCTCTAACATCTCTGCCTTATTTTGATTTCGATCCCAAGGGGGCATGAAAATATTAAAAATTTTCTTCTGCAATCAAACCTAATCAGTTCAAGATTCATGGCCTAGGTCATTCTTAGCTACATCAAAAATCATATAATGTTGAGATTCTCCACATCTCTCTAAAAAAGTGATCTCATCGCTTTATATAAAGTCACTTGGATAAATATTTGTTTGATCTCTTGGGGCATGTCAGGTTCATCAAGACCCATATCAATCTGACATCATTCCTGGGGCATATTAGGTTCATTAGAACTCATATCAATTTAATATTTTCTCTTAATTAGGTGATTGGCTTCTTCAGAATCTTTGTCGAAATAGTTATCTCAAGCTCTTTAACACCAATTTGCTTCATCACTTTATATCAAACTAGTTAGTTGTCAACATCTTTGGATATATACTTTGTCTCATCACATCATATTAGGCTAGATACTTTGGTCTCTCTCATCAGTCTTCGCTTAATGAAGACTGGATCAAATATCTTTGATCTCTAATTGATCTTCATTCAATCAAGTTCAAAGTCAGTTTCTCCTTATCAGGAATAGTCTCATCGCTTCACACCAAGTTGTTCCTTGATTTAGCTACAATCTATTCTTTGAATCAACGCATTGTTCACACATTAATTCAAAGCCCCTAATTTGATCAATTTGCCTCAAGTAAAATTCAAAAATTCAAAGTCATAATTTACGAGACATAATTATGAAAGAAACCTGGATAATTTGCCTTGCATAATTAAATTATTTCTAAAAATCAATCACATATCATTTCCAAATCAATGCTTGTAAACCATTTAATTATCAAAATATTACTTTTAATATAAAGAATTAGCACTTTTATTAAAAGAACCCATTCCTCACATGGGTGTGCAACTTAATTTTGATTAAATGACAATTAAAAGGGGATTTTCTATTTTTCCTTTTTCTCCCATCAGGCTTAGAAAATATAAGATCTTGGATCCTTTCACCTGGATTGGTCTCTCTCACCACTCATCTCTACCTAACATCTTTAGCCTCTTAATCTCCACTCTTCATTCTTGAGGCAATTCCTTTAAAAGGAAGCTATCTCTTAGCTCAAGGGTTCCATCTTGATCATTGGTGAAATCCATCTTTGTGCATTCTAGAGTTACTATGCTATTTTGAGTCCTTAATTTCTTAGTTTATTTCATCATAGTTTATTGCACTCATACCTCTCTTTTATTCTTAGTATAGCTCATTTTCTAGAGTAATTTACATTGTTAGTTTACTTGTATTCTGACTTACTTTGTTAGTAGTATTGTTAGATTAATCTTGCAATGTAGCTTCATACTAATTTAGTTTCATTTCTAGTTTCTAGTTTTTATTTTGCATCTTTATCATCATGGAGTGAAGCATGCAAGTGTTGCATCTCATTCCCTTTTTGAAATATTCTATTTTGGAGTAGTCAAGTCTATAATCCTTCATGCTAGTTTGATGAGTATTTTAAAAGGATAAAACTCACTTCAACTAGGAAGCAATAAGCCACTTTTGAGGGTTTAATTATCCATTTGATTTGAACTCTTGTATCTAAATCCTTGATTTAATGGTTTATTGAGTGTTGGTTGTATTCTATTTGAATACCAAATTTATACCACACACTTGCAAGTCCACACCCAAATCCTCAGCTTCTGCTATGAACCATGTGGGTGCTATTCATTGTTATGGCAGTCCAAGGCTCTCTGTTTAATTCTTTGCTAGCTAAACCAAATTCACTTGTGAATTTGAATGATTCTCTACTGGATGAACCAACTCTAATTCTGAATTTGAATCAGAATTACAGGGTTTAGCTATGTTTTCCAACACATCTTCATTTGGCATATCATTTGTAGAGAGGCTTAACATATTTTGCACTATAGAAACATCCAAGTGCCACTATGAATTTCAAAATGATTTTCTAGGTTGCATGTTGTCCACAAATGCATCATGGTTGATGGGACATAACCCCATCCTTTTGAATCCTGCAACAATTTTAGAGACAGTCAATGCCTATGTCAAACATTTGCTACCAATCTCTTCTAGTTCTGCCCTTCTGATTTTAATTTTAGGGAACCTAGAAAACTAAAAGTCCCGTCCCTTTTTAAATTAAGTTTTAAATGAAGAAAACACTCTCACATCAAGGGGATAGATTTTGTGATAAGTGTGTGCCAATAATGTAAGCAGGTTAATTCCAATCATCCTAGCTTCCTGGATGGTTGTCACAACATGATTATTGTGGCCATGAAATATCATTAATAGCTTTTTCATGGGTGGAACCCCCCTTGGAACAGAGTGGGTGAAGTGGTGTAACTAGTTTAGGAACACCTCCTTTGTCATCCATGCATGTTCTTGAGCTTCCATGAAAGCACCCAGTTCACATTTTGAAATATAATCCTATAACATTTTCTTTCCTTTGAACACGTAGAATCCTAGAATGGTTTGCCCAAAAGAATTCACACAATAAAGGAAGGTAATCCTTCATAGATCTTGGGAATTATGTCAAAGATGTTACGACTTCCTCTTCTAAAAAGTACCCTCATAGCCCCATTTCTACCCACTTACACATTATTTTTATCATAATTTCTTATGTGAATAGGTCCATAAGAATTTTTAGCGTATTATATTGATAAAGTCTAGTAGAAAGAAACCGTAAGAAATGCTCTCAGATTCACTACTTTATCTTTCTCAACACCTTTTTTTGTCCATAGTGCTAGTTCCTGATGGAGGGCCTTAAACCTTGACCACCATGACCTACCAGGCATTCCATCCTTGAAATGTGTGGTTCTTCTATCACATATATGAGCTATAGTTACCCTCAAGCTAACAATCTCAAGACTATGACCCACTACAACCATCTCTTGGCACCACTCTATGATCTTCTCTTCATCTTCTTTAGGGGTGAGGATGGTTGGGAGACCTTTCTTGGAGATGGTTGTGATACCACCCAACTGTTTAGAGAGTGTGGCTATTAGAATACCCTGTTTATTTAATGTTTCTGTTATCGACATGTCATTGTCCTCAATATATTTGAGAGCCCCTTCCACATCAATTGTAGACCATTGATTTTGTTACATTTTGACATTAGGTCCTATCATTGTTGTAGTATCCTACTATTATGGTGTAAGAGGGTTTCAATATCTCAAAAGAGAAGTTGGATTTAGGGTTTTAGGCTCTTGAGGGAAGTGAGCACCTCTCTTACGGTCAAGAAGCCATGTTCTTGCTCTTTTGAGTTGATGGGGATCCTTCTCCTTTGAGTGACTTGACTTCCCCATCGTTTGTACAATAAAAAAAAATATGCATTACAAAAAAAGACAAAGCTGATCAATTTGATACTAAAGGCTGTGATACAATAACAAAAATATGTGTTTTGCGACATGAAACCAAAATTGCAGTAGAACTGATTAACTATGCTATTTTGTAGAGTGCTGGTTGGTGAAGAATGTAAACAAAGATTCTTGAATGAAATTTTTTTATACATTATCCAATTGCCTGAGAGTCCATTTTAATGTTTTTATGATACTTGAACATAGGAGTTATGATTCCCTTGTCTAGTTTTAATATTGTTTGATAGATGAATGGACATGTTTATTTACTTTCGTGGATAGTTATGCATTAATATGGTATATAGATTGTAGTAGGGAGGAGAAATAGTGATACATGAAAAACCTAACAATTAAACTAGTAGTGAGTCATGGTTGAAACTTTTTGGGTCAACTAGGTGAGGTGGGGTAGCTAGTCTAGATTCTTTCCACATAGGTTTTTGAGTGTAGGCACAATAAGGAGCTGTGGGAAAGAAACTAGTATGATTTTTAATGTATACCTTGGTAAAACCCCATAAGGGTATTTTCTCTGTAACTACTCTTCGAAGGATTTTTTGATGTGAAATAATTTTTTAGCACTCTCTATGTTGTGGACCATAGTTTTGTAAGAAATATGGATATTCAAATAGTTGGTGTGCCATGATTCTAGAATGAATTTGAATATATAAGAATATAAATAAGGTATCTTGAGTAGCAAAAGATCATCAAAAGGATATCGATCCTAAAAGAAATGGTCAATTAGATGAAATTGGCTCGCAATCCATTCTTTTTGTGCTTGAATTATTGGATATGGGATCTCCACTATGCATTTTATGTGGGGAATTGGTCTGTGGGGTATAGGGGAAGAAGTTTCACATATATATGCTAGGATATCTTCATCTGCATCATTTGGAGGATGGCTATCTATAAGACCTATACCTCTTAGTTTCCTATGGATGTTCAAATAGTTGTCTCTATCATATTCATAATTGCTCATAATCTGATAGTGTTATTCTTAGTTACTAATATTAGCACTTAGTTTTGTCCATGTCCAATGTTTGGAATGGATCATGGTCAATTGGCCAATGTCATATGTGTAATGCCTAACATTATGTCTTGTGATAGGATACCATGAGGATGTGAAATAGGAAGTTAATGATAGGAAAATGGGAAATTGAATGAATAGTAAGGAAATAATATAATAAATAGTATGTGATATATGTATGAACATGAAGGAATATATATATGAACATGAAGGAAATAGTAAATAGTAGAAAGGATAGATAAGATAGATAAGTGGAATTGAAATGAACACAAATGCAAAAATAGAAGTACTTTATAAATAGAAAATAGAAAATGATAAATACATTAGAAACTAGTAGAAAGGAGTTTTGAATAGAAAGGAGAAAATATAAAGGATATAATAGTTAAAGTGAAATGCATTTCAAGGGATACAAAGAAACCATGATGTTTTTTAATAGAAGGGGTATACAAAATAGTAACTAAAATAAACATGAAGGGAAAACTAGAAACAAGGGTATAGAAAACTATAAGTGAAATGAACATGAAGGAAATAACAGATAGGAGTTTCAAACATAAAGGATAATATATAGGAAAAAAAATAGAGCAGTAATGAACACATAAATGCTTGGAAAATTAACTTCAATTCTTTGTCATTTTCTTTATTTCTCCTCCTTCACAAAATTGTAGCCAAAATGAATATGTACCAAATAGTAGAAGTAAGGGTATAGAAAATTGTAAGTGAAATGAACATGAAGGTAAGAGTGAAAATAAGGGTATATAATAGTTGAAGTGAAATGAGCATGAACACAATAGTAGAAAGCATACAAACATGGATGTGTAAAAACCTGTAAGTGAAATAAAATAACAGAAAGGATAGTTCAACATGGATACTTATAAAACTCTAAGTGAAATGAACATGAATGAAACAATAGAAACAACTAAAAGACTGTAAGGATGTGAGAAATAATTAGGGGTATGGAAAACTAAAAAAACAAATGAACATGAAGGAAATAGCATAAATGAATTGAACAAAAAAGGTAATATAAAAATAACATAAACCAGTAATAAAAATGTACATGTACCTGGATAATAACTTCAATTCTCATTGCACTGTGTTCTTTCTATTTGCTCTTACACATTTGAATTTTGAATTTGAAGCTTTACTTTCACATGAATTCTTCTGATTCCTTCTTTGAATTAAAATTTGATTGGTCTTTAAGGGTTATTGGCCTTACATAAATTAATTTTGAAATTGCAAGTGGTTTATTGTTGAAGTGGCCACATCTTGTGCGCTTTAGGAGGAATGAAGATATATTTTGACTGGAATGACGGGACAGGGTCTTGTATAAGTTTTTATGGTGGTAACATCTATGTAGGAAGTACATGACTAAGTAGTTGTAATAAGGTGGCAATTGTGAACATGTTTTGGGTTGATCTTTGTCCATGTTACACTATTTGATTGTATCATGCACTATGGACGAGATGGTGATCCTCATTTAAGGGTTTAATGTTGACATGTAAGTGATTAGACATTATGTGCATTGTAGGAAGAAAAGTTGGCCATTTTGTACTGAGAGGCCCACTTTAACCAACCGCAGAACCTATCATTCAGAATGACAAGTTGCTTGTCTAATAGGAAACATACCTATGTACAAGGGAATGTACCTTCATAGGATTAGTATTGAGCAATAAATGAAATAGTAACTCAATAAACCACAATTATAGCAACTATTTAGCAAATGAAAGATCAATTGAGCATCCTATGGCTCTCTATCTAAGAGTGTTAATAGAAGCTCTCAACAAGCTACCATTAATGAAAATCCTAGAATGAGAAATGATAAATATTAAGCTAAAGCTAACAATTATATTCAAATTGAATGCTAATTAAGCTCTTAAAATGCCTTTCTAGCTATAAAATGCAAGAGGTTGTATGCAATTCTTAGATGTGTGGTTATGAATTATGAGGATTTTGGTCTTCCTTTTATAGATTTATGCAATGGTAGGGGGTGTAGTGTAGTTGATCATGATTAAGCCTTGGTTGAGTCTTTGGTTCCACCCTTTGAAGACAATGCAAAGTTTGTGTCCTCAAAGCTTGGGACAAGTAGACAAGATCAATGGACAAGATTCTCTTTCACTTTGAGTGATTGAGACTGAATTTGACTTGATCCATGTGAATGTCTTTCCTCAAATCCTATTGGTTGATTGAATTTCCTCCCTTTGTGGTTGTTGAGAGAAAATAGGATTTACTAATTGATTTGTTTAGCCATGTACCCCTTGAATGGGTTGAATTTGATTTAATTCAAAACTATACAATTAATTGATTTAATTGCACTTTGATTTGATTGCATTTGATTAAAATGCTCTCAATTTTGATTTATCTCGAATTAAGACTTGATTTTAATTTTGATTGGCTAATTATGCATTGTAATTCAATTGTTTCAATTTTGTCCTTAATTTGCTTTGATTTGACTTGATTTATCATTAAATTGATCTTTGTCCATTTTCAGGTGATTACAAATGCCCCTCTTTGAGTTGATTGTGAAGCATGTTGATTCAAAGAATACTCTGATCTTGCTTGATGATAGGTCCTGATTCAACTGATGGTCAATCTTTGATGTTCGTTTGATTTTTTTCAATGATCGATCCTTGATATCTGATATGAGATTGATGCAGATTTTGATGTTTTAATACTCTTGGTGTAGTTCTGATGATGATCATTCTTTGATTAATCCTTGATATGATGTTTGATTTGATGAAATATTCCGATATGATACCTGATTTGATGATTGATTTCAATGTGATGCCCCATTCAATTGATTACGAAAAATTTCTTGATAAAAGCTTTCGCTTTGATTTGATGATCGATCTCTTGATTTTTTATGATGATCTTGCTGCTGTTTATTATCTGATGGTATGCCCCCTCGAAAATGAAATAAAATTTGATCGTTGTTTGGATATCTTGATGTTTTAGGTCAAATCACATTGATTTAGTTCAATTTTTAATGAATTTTAATTTCATTTCCGATATTGATTTTCATTTGTTTGATTACAAATGCCCCTGCTTTGGCTGATTTGATGATAAAAATTAAAGTTCCTGGGTCAATTGTGGTGAAAGATTCCTTTTTTTTAGGTCAAATATACCCTTTTTAGGTCAAAAGGCTATATAAAGGGGTCAAATTACCTTTTTCACTATTCATTTCCATTTTCACTTTTCACTTTTATTCTCTTTGTTGTTTGAGCTTTTCACGATGTCTATCCCCATTCGCGAGCATCAGTTTGAGAAATGTCAGTGATACCAGCATCTTCCTAGCTCTGGACCTCCGGTGACTGCCAATACCTCTTCACCTTTCCGTTTTATGCATTTTATTTCATTTTTTTCAAATTTTTCTTGGAAAAGTACCCTTTTTTTCTATTTTTTAATTGAATGTGCGCTTTTACCCAATTAAATGGTGGTTTCACCCTCGAAGTTGTGCTTTTGCGATTTGGTTGTGCGCTTTTACTCACCAAATTTTTGCCCTTTTTGGCTTTTACTTTGTTTTGGTGCGCTTTTTCTCTTATTTTCACTTTTAACATATTAAACAACGCTTCCACTATTTTTTAGAGCGCTTTCGAATATTTTTCCACTTTTAAACCATTAAAAAATGCTTTTACACCTTTTAACAGCACTTTTGCATTTTTTCGCTTTTAAACCTTGAAATAGCACTTTCTCTCTGCAAAAAAATTTCAATTTTGTTAAGTCCACTTTTTGAATTTTTTTCAACGTCGTCGATCAGTTGATAGAGTAAGTTCCCAAACTTGATGTCTTTAAGGAGTTGTAATATGTCAGTATGAGTCAGTTATAGTTGGAATATCATTTGTCAATCTAGATTCAGATGGTGGGTGGTGATAAATTTCCATTCTATCTAAGTAGAAACATGAAATTGATTGTGGTTTGATAGTTTGATAAATTTTTGATTGACTTAGGATGGTCCAAATAATTACTGATTTCCATTTTGATGTGATTATACTTGCTTTTTGCAGCTTGAGCTTGGGTCACTACGTATCTGTGGAGTGTATCCATTATCTTGGGGTATGATTGCTGATCTGAGTGCGGTGGATCATCTGCACATTAGTCTCTATGGGTTGTCTTTCCTTCTCTATCTTCCTCTATTCTGAGTGAATTGGGGTCTTATCACTACTATGGCTGAGCATTGGCACTCAGACCATAATACCTTTCATCTTCCCATGGGAGAGATGACCATTACACCAGAGGATGTATATCACATTCTACAGTTGCCTACTCGGGGAGAGCTTGTCTATTATGATTCTATTTATGATGGATCGACATGTCGACAGGTTTTTCGAGACCCCACTATTGGTGATGCTCACATCCAGTGGGGTCAGTTTGTTTCCTTCCCTATTTTACTAGCTGTTCTTGGTACTTTGATTGGAGGTTTTCTTCTTCCTGATAGGCATGGACATGGATTTGCTATCAATTGGGGTCTCATTCTTGAGCATTTGATTCTAGATCCTCGTCAGTTTAACTAGGGTTCCTGTGTGTTAGCTCAGTTGTATCATGAGTTGCACACTATTTTTTATAGGCATTCCACCTCATTGACTGTAGGAGATATCTTGTTACAGCTTTGGACCTGGGAGCATATCCGAGTGACACGTCCTGTTATAGCACGAGATCGTTAGCTAGGTTGGTCTTTTCCTTGGATGTACGATGGTATTATCATCCAGACCCATATGGGTAAGCTGGATTACTGGTGACGCAGGATTGATGATATGGATACTGTTGTTTGGAGGCCTTATCTTGGTTGTGAGGCTTGGCCAGAGGATGATTGTGAGCTACCTTACATGTTTTGTCCTCATTGGATGATCAGATGTTCTGCATTTGTTATAGAGAGATTCTACTTTCGTAGATTTTTGAGTCAGTATGGTCACATATAGTGTATGCCCCAAGGAGTGGCTATGTATGCCCGTGTATAGGTGGAGAGATCATTAAGGGGTCCCTGTGTTGATTTTGGCACCGTTGGGTGAACCCACAATAGTGGGTTACACTTTTTTGTCTAAACGGACACTAAACTCTACATTTTGGAAAAAAAATTCAGATTTGAATGCATATTCTCCTTAAACCGTTTCGAATCAGAAGATGAATTAAATTAGAGTCTTTTAGGATTTTCTCTCTAGATTCTAAATATCTTTTTTATTTTTATTTTTGAATTTATTTGATTGGTTTTTTCTTTCTCCCATGAAAACTGGTAGGTGTCTAAAAACGTCATTTTCAAAGAGTTACATTATTTTCATAGAGAATAATTTTTTTTAAAAAATAGATATTAAAGTGATTCTTTCAAATTTAGTTTTTTAACATCTATATGGAGGGCATGAAATTGGTTTTATTACATTATCATTATTATTTCATATTTTATTAATGTTTGAAGTTGAGTAAACCGTAATTTTGACATACCTTGACTACATAGCTTATAACTTGTTATGTATTTGTCCAATTTATTTTTTATTTTTTTGGATAGAAAGATAACTTCAATACCTAGGGCATAGATATTTTTTAGAATTTTTTTCTCTCATTTACTATTTTTCCATAAGCATCAAACATAGAGGTAGACATACGGTGAAATATCTATGTTTAGTAAAAGTAGAAATATAAAGTCATAATAAACTTAATATGTATTAAAATTATAATCATTGGAAAGAGTTTTATTAGTAGTACCTTACTACATAGATAAGTTTTTCAAATGGAGTCATTTGATCTGTTAAAAGATAAAGTTGAAGTGAATTTTTGTCAACATTTTAATAGGTGCGAAGGAGACTCCATTGTAAGTATGCATGAGGAGTATAGATGTTATATCAAAAAAATTTTTATCTAAGAGGCTTTGAGCTAACCATTTGTAATAAATTCCTTCAAATGGAACCTTTCAAGGCTTAAATAATCATATTTTATTAAAAATCTGTTATTTCAGCAAAAATCAACATGTCTAAAACAATGTAACCCACTATTGTGGGGTCACCTCACTATGAGGGAGAGTCGAGACCTTTTATATCTTCCTTGGTCTATAAGAGGACAGATTATAGATGTAGGTATCACAGATGATTATGGTGCTTGGCTACATAGATACCCCTTTCCCAGATTTATAGATCCTGCCGAGAGGATTCCCACTATTGATGAGTTATCAGATGGGGATGATGGTGCTGGTGGAGATGGTGGTGACGATGATGATGATGGAGATGATGATGGAGATGGTGGTGGTAGGATTAGGGGACAGCATGGATGACGGGGTCATTGAGGAGCTAGAGCCAGTAGAGTGTATATTCCAGTGATAGTTGTTGCTCTGATTCCTCCTAGGGGTGGTGATCAGGTGAGGGGTCGACGGGTTGACAGAGTATTGCATCAAGTTGTTAGAGATCCCACAGATAGGCCTAGAGCTAGGTGTTAGATGGAGGTTGATGCCGATATTAGACAGGTATTACTTGATTAGGCATAGGGTCCTACTCAGCAGGTTATTCCTCTGATTGTCCCTTAGGCTCCTTCATCTCAGGCACATGCTTCTGCCTTGATACCTTCATCTTGTTCGCATCCTTCATCTTCTCATTTCATTCCATCTTTGAGTGATCCATCTTCTTCATTGATTTCATCTTCTTCTATTCCTCCTCCTCAATCTTTTTTGGCCTAGGGTCCTGCCCCAGCATCAACATCAGATGTGGTATCTCTACAGAGTTAGATTTCAGTAGTACAACAACAGGTTTCATAGTTGAGCTCGATGATGAAGACTTTGATGGCTGCTATGAGTCAGCATGGTTTACAAGCTAGCTCAAGTCGGCCTCCTGATAGTGCTCCAGGTCCTGATGGTACTGATGGTCCTGGTGACTCTATCAGTTGATATATTCCTTGAGATATTTTAGTTGTTTTATTTTCACTTTGATGGTATATGATCTCCTTTATGTTATTATGATTGAGACATTGGACTCTTGTTATATCATTTTAGATCGATTGATGTTTCTTATGTTGATACTTTGATAGTTGATGAACATTGATCTTCAGATTTAGCTTTTATGATCATTCATTTGGACTTTGATATCTTGTTGATTTTATGTTGATGGTACCATGGACTTTGATACTCTCTTTGATAGATTTCACTATATATGATGTCATCATGTGTTGGATCTCTTTTTTAGGTGTTGTGCATGATATGCAGTTCTATATGATTCTATTTCCTATATGCTTTGTTTTATGTTTTTCAGAATGCAATTTTCAAATGTATGCATATGTCTTAATGATACTTAAATGATTTGTCTTATGTATGACATAGAATAGATGAATGCAATTTTAATTGAATGATTAATGATATTGATGCATGTATGCAATGGATGTTGATTAATGAATGTAATGGATGCATTTCGTTTGATATGTAAATTTGATGAATCTTATGCAATAATGCAATGATCATGAGCTTTTTAATGAACAATGATATATGCAATATGGTGAATGATACTATCATGAATGATGTGCATTTATTGCTGAATGATCTTAATGGATGCTATGAATGATTTCTAACTAATGCAATGCTCCTAATGAATGCACCTTAAATGAGATGAATGCAATCTAATGATTTTAATGAACTTTAAATGGATGCCATCTAATGATAATGCAAGTTGATGTAATGTAGATGGATGCAATCTAATGATAATGTAACTTAATGATTCAAATGTTGGACACATTTAAATGTATGCAAGGTTTCATGAAAATGACTTAATGCAAATTAATCAATGCAAACGAACTAATGAAATGCACTTTGTTTTTTATTTCCAACACACTCGATCTTATATAGTTGTTTTTGATAATCCTTTGATTTTTTATTTGAGTACACCCCCTTTTTATTTTCCTCTTGAAATTTAAGCTAAGAAAGGCAAAACAATATACAATGCACTTAATCTAAGATGTATGCAACTAACTATCATTATTCAAAATTTGGAGCTTATAATCATCATTGAGCACTTTTGGAATCCCATTTTAGTACAATCATCACTAGTTCAACTATGATGATATGAATACTTTTTGCCCCTCTTTGTTTGCTTTCCCATCTCTCTTTGGTACGACTATCACTGATTGAAGCCAATCATGAGAGTGTGAATACCAATTTTTTTGGATTCTATGCTACAAGTGGATGTTGGTATTATGATATTGAAGATCAAAATAGCCAAAGTATCCTTTTGTGTAAACAAGCAAAAATCTTAGTTTTATCCTATATACAAGTCCTCGATGATTCTTTGATGATCACGTCCTTAGACAAATAATACATGATTTAAAACTTTAATTTTAAGACATTCATTCAGAAATCAACAAAAATATCATCCTTTCATCATAGCTTGTCTAATCTAAAACTTTCATCGATTCGCTAGAGAGACATGATTTCATCAATTGAGTCAACACTTAGAAAAATTTCTTGCAATGTTTTTCAAAATCCATATTTCAAGTGTAGTTCCATCCATTTCATACTTTTAATCCTGATAAAGATAAGGTCATGTAAGATCCTAGATCAAAATTTTACATTTTAGCTCAATTGGATTAGAATGTAGATTTGATTAAGTGTTCCTCTTTTGAATTTTGATGAATTGATTCCATGATTGAATAAAGCTTGCTTTGATGAATCCTTTCTCCTTTTGAGTAGATTTCCCCCAGTTTGAGATAATTTCATTTGTGGGACTTAGGACAATTTGCAGATTAGGTGACCAAAATCTTGAGGTACTTGCAAATGCAACTGTGGGGTTTTATTATGCAATATATACAAATACTGGCAAATGCAATATTTACAAGGTGACTTTTTAGGCATACGATTGACTTGGACTTTCAATGGCACATGTTTACCAGATTTTCACTGATTGAATGGTGTTGGAAATACAAATGGGAAAGTATTACTTAGAGGGGGGGGGGGGTGAATCAGAACTTACTAACTTCTATCCTTTTAAACTGTTAGAACTTTATGCATCATGTAAACATATCTTGAACAATCTAAGTAATATATCATGTCAAGCAACATACATGAAATCACACATAACATAATAGATTTGGTAACCCAGAAACCCTTGAAAGGTAAAACTGGGGTGCAAATGACACCCACAAATCTTCACTACTGCAGATAATAAAGTTTTCCTATTAGGGCTTACAAAATTTGATCATATCATGATCTACCCTATGAAAGGTCTTCTCTGTTAAAAGATAAGAGACTTATTCAGTCTACCTTGTTAGAGGATTTGTAAACTTACAATAAAGTAAGCACTTGGTAAAGAGATTTACAAAGACTACTCAGTTAAGAGATTTACCCTCATACACAGGTTAAAATGTCTCAGTATATGATCCTTCGATTTGCACTGATGTGCTGATTATAGATCTTCTCTTTACTGTATGATTGTGATCTCTTCTATCTAATTTTTCTTGATTCTGTCCTTTCACTGCTCTGCTCGGTCACTGAACTTGATCTGAATACTTCTCCTTATCATTTCCTCATACTCACATACTCATAGTATTCATCTGATCTCAATGTCTCTATTTCTCTCTCTGATTCACACACATATCTATGTCCTAGATCCTTCCTTTATATAGTAACAAAAACATTTTACCTCTACAAGATCTACGGTCCAGATATATTCCTATTGCCGCCTATACTATACAATTTTTTGATTGGCTAAAGGTTATACATAGGGATCAATGATAGCAATATGGATGCGTAACCACCTCCATGATTATCTCAATAGACATCATATACAAAATATAATTATCCTAAAAAATGGTTTACCTCGATCATTGTGCCATTTCAGACTTGTATGTCAATTCTGGCTAACTCAAAAAAAGCTATCCCTAGCACTCGACATTAATTGTCCTTGACATCTACTATACTTGGCATCTATTGAACTTCTCTATCACTTGGTAATCATTGATATATGTAGCTTGGCAATAACTATACTCGGCATATTACAAACATATTGTGACCGTGACTTTACTTGATAGTACTACTACTCGGTAAGTATACAATACAAAACTCGGCCTTTACAGAATGACTCAGTCGCAGTGATGACTGACCATCCTTGCCTAGATATATGACTAAGTGTAAGACACTAATTGTCAACAAAATTATAGAGATCTACAATCTCCCCCTTTGACATTAGTGGCAAAAACACTTTGTCATGACATTCATATATACAATTACAAAAATATGTTTGTATAGCCTAAAAATCCCCCTAAGATATATATAGATATTCAAAATTTTGTTACCTGTCCCTGTTCACACTTGTGTCATGATAATTCCCCCTTATTTTTGACACGACTAATTTCCTCATCAGTAGGTAAGTTACAAATTTTCTCCAGAAAAGGTCTATGTAGCACCGTGATCATGTATAATGCATCTGTCCATGCAGTTGAAGTGAGATTTAACACTTTAGTTTGTACTTCTAAATCAGTGGCCTGAATGATGAGACCTTCGGCTGTAGACAAATGTGAATCACTCTGGATCAATGTGTTAGCCTTGGCTAATTTTCTCTGTATAGCCTCCAGATGTGGTGTGAGAATAGTTTGAATATAAAGTAGGCGAGAGTGAATCTTGCCATCATTTTCCATCAGCTCAGCTAACTTACCCTATGTTTGCATTACCTTAACATAATGTCCGGCATTGGTGCTGGCATCCAAAGTCAGGGACTGACTTGAAACTTTGATCTCTTGCTTGAGAGTTTCAAGCAAGCGTTGGTTCTCATCTGTGAATAACTCAACATTGCATATCTTGGCCAGTAGAGACTATCCATCCACAACTAATCTCTCTATCTCCTTTACCAAAGTTGACAACTCAACTTGTTTTACTACTATCTCGGCAGATATCTTATCCAACATTTTTGTCTCAAATCTGCGTTCTGACCATTCAAATAGCTTATCACTTGCACAACTTGCGTCATTATTTACTTTTTGAACAATATGTACAAGTTGTTCCAATATGGGAATGGAACTATTTACATCAGATAAGTCATAAACTTCATTAAATATGTCCTTAATTTCATGAAGAACCTATTTTTGCTGATGCTCCCATTGGAGTTCTGCTTGTCTACTTTTCCTTTTCAGCAAATCTTTCGTTATCTGTAGCTACTCGAAAGTAAGGTTATTAGTATCCCATTTGGGAATAACAATTTATTCATCAATTGTTACCTCATCTTTTTCCTTTGGTGCTCTCGGTGGGGTGCTTCCACGTGGTAGCTGTACAAGAGCTTTGATGGCCTCTTGTTCCTTCGGCGCTTGTTCTTCAATGAATTTTCCTCTACTATTTCCTTCTTCTTTCTCCTTTTCCTTGGCATGAGGTCGAACAAATTGTTCATCTAGCTTCATTCCATGTCCTTCTGTGATGTGCTCTTCCTTAGGAGGACTTTGAATTTTATCTTCTGCTTTAACTTCTTTCTCGGCAAAGTGAGTTAGTGGTACCGACTTGATTGATTCCTTGGTAAGACTTGTACTGACTAACTTATCAACAGTAGAAACTTTAGGTATAGGAGGATTATCAACAACAGATTGTGTGCTCGTGATGGTGGGATAATCCTTGACTTGCAATAGTACACTGTTACTACCTGGCAAGGGTGTTCTTGTTGCTGCTGTGTTCTTTAGATCATCCTTAGTTAAGAACGAGTTCTTAATGGGGCTCTCTTCTGGAATATCAACAATGTGAATCTCAAAAGTATCCTGTGATTGCACTTCCTTAGGAGTATCAGTCTCCATTGTAATTTTCTTGTTGTCAAGTTCAACAACTGTTGAAGTGGTTGCAACTGAACTGTCATTCTTTCCTTCATCCTTGTCTTCTACCGGGGTGGGTAACAAACCAAACACTACCTTCCAAATCTTCAAACTCTCTTGAAAAACATCTTCAATCTTGTGTTGAAGGATAAGATAGGCTCTAAGTTTAGGATCAAACTTGCTTCTGTATTGGTTAACTATCTGTTTGATATTTGCAGGAGTGAGAGTGGATTCAACTTGTGCTAATGTACTCGCTCTTATTTCCTGCTCTGTTTGTAAAGCATACTCCCACTTTTGTGTGACTCGGTTGCACAATTCCTTTGGAATCCTATTTTCAATTTCAATCGGCAGCATCTTGAAAGTTTATAACATTTCAAGAATAGCATCCTCAACTTTTTCTTTATCTCCAATACTCAGCGGTCTAAAATTTAATTTCTTCACTTCATCAACTACAGCTGTGCTAGTAAGCTTATGACACAATTCATCAATAGTAAGTTGATGTGAACCCTTTTTTGTTGCCTTCCTCTTTATTGCTTCATCAAATTCTATTTCTTCATCATCTTTTGGTAGAACAAGTTTCCTTCTCGACTTCTTCATAACCTTGGTCGGCACTGTCTTGGATTGAGAAGATTTTCACTTTGTAGATGAAGAAGGCATCTTAGGAGTCTCAGTAGTAGTCCTTCTTGGCCAAGGTCTAAGTGATGGTGTCTCATACACTTTACATTTCAACACTCTTCTTTTTGGTGGGGACTCGACAATTATTGGTTTCTTCTCTTCTTCTTCTTCTGTCTCACTTCCACTAGTTGCACTCTTCTCATCTTCTCCTAACCCTTAGGTTAACTCTAGTGGTGCATCTTTGCCAGATTCTTTAACATATTCTTCTAGATTCTTTACTATTTTCTTTCTTCTTCTCTCAGTGGTGGCAGCCAATAATCCCAAAGAGATCTTGGATTTGGCCTCTTCAAATGTACCAAAGTAAGGTGCCTTGTTATCAACTTCCTCAGCTAGGAGGGTTGTGATTGCAGTAGTAGCTTCATCAATATTGAGTTCATAGGGTAGTGGCATCAACCATGAAACCCTAGGTAGGACTGCCTGTGCATAGGTAAAGTCTGTGTCTACTAGAAAACATATGTCTTTACTATATTTCTCAATTAGAGATACAGGGACTCTAGTCCTATTCCTCATCTTCTTCTTAAACTTAATGAAATTATTGTCCATTATCCCTTCAAAATCATCACCAATCTCATTTATGAAATCATTTATCTGAACAGTAATGGGTTTCTTCTTATCCCATTTCACATCACCATGTGTAGGAAAATACTTCTTGACATAAAAGAATATACAGATCAACAAGGAACCGAACTTACACATAGAGTTCTTCGCCGTCCTGATGGAGTTCAAGTTCTCGACAAGTTGAGTCAGTTGGAGCTCGACAAGATCATATGTGTGCCCTTTCTTAATTATCTTCCAAGCCTGGTCCACTACCATACAGGGGACGATGTCCAACTGACTGGATTGGTAAAACTTATGCGAGATAACTCTAATAGTGAAGTCAATTTCTGGATTAGTGATGGTGGAAATTGTCATTCCACATTTGTTCCAGACTACCTGTGTGTTTGCTTGAATATCTTCTTTTCCTGCACATTTCATCATTCTCTTTCTGTCAATGGTAGGGTAACCAGTGACATCATGTATCATTTCCTTCGTAATCTTCACCGGTCCATCTTCCAGCCATAATTGCACGTCGTGCACTCGAACCGACATGATCTTTATCCATTCTACCTTGAAATTTTATGGGAAAATTAGGGCATGTACTAACCCTTGGTCAGCAACAACCTTATGCTCCAGCTTCAGTACTCCGTTGACACATAATTTGTCATATGCTTCCTTGATCTCGTAATCACCGATTTCTCCAATTTTTCACATATAGTAGGACCTAACATCGTTCATCATTAACACATTTTTCGGAGTCACAGATAGGGCTCCATTCAAATCTCCTTTGATCGCACTTTCAGATATTACCTTGAATATCCTTGATTTACAAATCTCATTCCTTACAAGTTGTACATTGAAAACTTCCATTCCCTGTTTCTTGACTGGTGCAGATGAAGAAGATGCCATTTCAAACTGTAATTTTCAAAAAGAAAATAGTTGCTCGGTAAAGTACCTTTTTGTCAATTAACCCTGTAGATGAATTTTGTTGACGACATGCTGAGAAGATTCGGAATCGCTTTGCTTGATCTAGGTTGCACAAATTCTAAATTGCTCTAAAATCTGGAATAGCTTGGTGAAATGAAATTAACGGCAACTTTCCACTTTCTAGAATTTGAAAAAATAGGATTAGGGCCTCATAAATGCTCCGTACAGATTTTAGGTGAAATACAGCTGTCTTGGAAAACTCATGTTAAACTCAGTTAAACACAAGCTCAGTCGATGTAACCATTGCAATACAGCTCGGCATAGCATTTCAGCAATAACAGGTGCTCGGCAAGCATTGTTAGCTCGGTCATGACATTGATGCTCACAATCAAAATGAATTTTTCTATTTTTTCTTAGATATGTCCTAATGCATCTTAATCTATGCAGATATGGACTTTCTCTCGATTCTAAGTTAGGAACTAATGTAAAGTAAGGCTTTGCAAGAATCAGTTCCAGACATACCTTTCATGCTTAGTTTGAAAAAGTGTGATCACCTGATCCATCGGATTGGGTGACCTCAGATGTGCTTGCTTCACTTGTTCCTTCTTTCTTCCTCCGTGACTTTTCCATTTGGTTCCTCATTTTTTCACAAATATCCTCATTCTAGTTATTAACATTGCTCGACATAGGTGGTCTGCAATCTCTCTTTAAGTGATCGACCTTATTACATTTATAACAGACCACGCATCCATTCATCCAGCTTTTGGATTTGCCTCTAAAATGAGTCTTTATGCAATTTACTCCAATATGTCCATACTTACCACAATAATGACAATTGTACCAAGTGTTGTAATCCCAATTGTAACTTTTACACTGTGCGACTGGCTTTGTTTGCTCATTAGTTGACCACCTTGGTCTAGATAGGCATTCATAAGCTTTGTGCCCATACTTCTGACAATTGAAACAACTTCCTTGAAACTTGGGTGAGGTGGATGAAATGTTAGCTTTAGATCTACATTCATGTGCTTGATGTCCATGCTTCTTGCAGTTAAAACAATGTCCATTAGGTTTAGAATCAATCTTACCATGTTTGCTTCTGCATATGTTGGTTGTATGTCTTGGCTTCCCACAGTGATGACATGTGAGCTTTTTGTCTTTTGATTTAGCAGTCTTCTATTCTCCATCTTTTGATGACTCTCCTTTAGTAGATGATTGTTCATTCAGTCCAAGTCCAGATCTATCACCAGATCTCCTAGGTGACCTTAACAGTTCTTCAAAATACTTTGTAGCTTCATTAGGTTTGTTCATCCTTTCATTGATTTCTTTCTCAGTTCTCAACTTATGTTTCAGCTGATCATTTTCATGTTTTAGTTGATTGTTCTCCAAGTCTTTCCTACCCAATTCTTGGTTGGCCAGCAGTAGTTGATTTACCATATCTAGTTGATTATTAGTCAACCTTTGTACATCACTTGTTCTTTCATCTAGCCTTATTGCAATTTGTCTTTTTTCTTCTTCAGCCATTGCTTTATCATCTTTAGCTTTCTTTTTCTGCTCCACTACTTCATAGAGTCTGACAGATTGAATTTCTTGTTCTCTTTTTAGAGTCCTAATTTCATCATTCAGTATGGTATTTTTCTCCATCAGTTCTTTCATGGCTTTGTCATTTTATGTAGAATTACTAGTATCAAATAGTCCAGTGGTGTCTTCTTCCTTGTATAGTGGCTCACTTTGTTGAATAGCTATTTCTCTTCTTTTGCTCAAAGATTTCTTCAGTTCCCCTCTGGCTGCTTCCAGCTATTGTAATGCTAGTTGAACTTCAATCTTTTGATTTTCTATGACTTTTCCTAGTTTGTAAACTTCCATCTTAACATCTTTTCCTCAAGTGGTTAGACTTCCTTATGAGAAACCCTTTGCTCTGATACCAATTGTTGGAAATACAAATGGGAAAGTAGTACTGAGAGGGGGGGGGTGTGAATCAGAACTTACTAACTTCTATCCTTTTAAACTATTAGAACTTTATGCATCATGTAAACATATCTTGAACAATCTAAGTAATATATCATGTCAAGCAACATACATGAAATCACACATAACACAATAGATTTGGTAACCTAGAAACCCTTGAAAGGTAAAACTGGGGTGGGGATGACACCCACAAATCTTCACTACTGCAGATAATAAAGTTTTCTTATTAGGGCTTACAAAATTTGATCATATCATGATCTACCCTATGAAAGGTCTGCTCTATTAAAAGCTAAGAGACTTATTCAGTCTACCTTGTTAGAGGATTTGTAAACTTACAATAAAGTAAGCACTCGGTAAAGAGATTTACAAAAGTCTACTAAGACTACTTGGTTAAGAGATTTACCCTCATACACAAGTTAAAATGTCTCAGTATATGATCCTTCAGTTTGCACTGATGTGCTGATTACAAATCTTCTCTTTACTATATGATTGTGATCTTTTCTATCTGATTTTTCTTGATTTTGTCCTTTCACCGCTCTGCTCGGTTACTGAACTTGATCTGAATACTTCTCCTTATCATTTCCTCATACTCACATACTCACAGTATTCATCTGATCTCAATGTCTCTATTTCTCTCTCTAATTCACACGCATATCTCTTTCCTAGATCTTTCCTTTATATAGTAACAAAAATGTTTTACCGCTACAAGATCTACAGTCCAGATATATTCCTATTGCCACCTATACTATACAATTTTCTGATTGGCTAAAGCTTATACATAGGATCAATGATAGCAATATGGATGTGTAACGACCTCTGTGATTATCTCAATAGACATCATACAAAATATAATTATCCTTAAAAATGGTTTACCTCAATCATTGTGCCATTTCAGACTTGTATGTCAATTCTGGCTAACTCGGCAAAAGTTATCCTTGGCACTTGACATCAACTTTCCTCAGCGTCTACTATACTTGACATCTGTTGAACTTCTCTATCACTCGGTAATCATTGACATATGTAGCTTGGTAATAACTATACTCAGCATATTACAAACATATTGTGACCATGACTTTACTCGGCAGTACTACTACTCGGTAAGTATACAATACAAAACTCGGCCTTTATAGAATGACTCGGTTGCAGTGATGACCGACCATCCTTGCCTATATATATGACTAAGTGTAAGACACTAATTGTCAACAAAATTATAGAGATCTACAAATGGATCTTGCTCTTTTTTCTTTTTTTAAAGCTTTTCTCTTTTTTTGCTACCAAGGCGCCTATTTGCTAGGTTTTCACCAAGGCACTTTTTCTCTTTTTTGATTTTTTTGTATTTTTCTCTTTTTTCATTTTTTTCTTCACATCATCAAGGCATCTATTTGCGAGGTTTTCACGAAGATAATATCATTTTGAAGATCAAATATGAATGTTTTTGCTTTCTTCATGCTCAATTTTCCACTGTTTTTGATATTTTCTACTTTTCAAATGTTTTTGATATTTTCAAGATCTCTTTTGACTATGTACAATAAATATGATGCTTCTCATCTGATACTCTTTATACTCTTTCATCTACCTCATGTATAGGACCTCTTTAGATGTATGCTATTGATAGGTTCTTGTAGCTCTTCTCCATCACAATCTGCTAATTTGTAGGTGTTGGTCCCAAAATTTTCAATGATGATAAATGGTCCTAACTAGTTTGCTTCCCATCTTCCTTTCTTTTCCCTTTTTGCTTGATTTTTGGGATTCTCTCACAAAACTAGGTCACCTATTTGAAATGTTCTTGACTTGATGTGCTTATTATAAGTCCTTGACATTATATTTTGGTATACCTTCAAATGATTAAATGCTTGTTTCTGTTTCTCATCTAGGAGTTCTAGTTCTTGCAGCCTAGCAACTCTATAGTCTTCCTCACTTATCAAGCCATGAAGAGATACCCTTAAGGATGGAAGTTCTACCTCCAAAGGTAAAACTACTTCTGTTCCGAAGACTAAAGAAAAAGGTGTGGCTCATGTTGGCATTCTTATGCTTGTTCTATAAGCCCATACGGTCGGGTTTATTTTCATGTGCCAATCTCTACCTGAATTGTCCACCATTCTCTTCAATATTTTCAAAATGTTTTTATTTGTTGCCTTAGCTTGTCCATTACCTTGGGCGTAATAGATTGAAGAATAATGATGAATCATGTGAAACTTGGTGCATAATTCCTTTAGGTCTTTATTTTTTAAATGCTTTGTGTTATCTGTTATAATAGCATGAGGTATGTCATATCTACAAATGATGTGATTGAGGATAAACAAAGATATCTACTTTCCCATTGCAATTGATAAGGGTACAACTTCCACCCACTTGGTAAAGTACTCTATTATTGTGATGATGAATTTATAACCATTCAAGGATGGTGGACAAATCATGCCTATTAAGTCTAGACCCCATTGATAAAATGACCAAGGTGTTGTCATCGGATGAAGCTCTTGTGCGGGCACATGTATCAAGTTTCCATGGAATTGATACTTTCTACAAGTTTTGGCAAAGTTACAAGCCTCTTTCTCCATCGTAGGCCAAAAATATCCTATCTTAAGAAGTTTCTTAGCTAGGGTTAGTCCATTCGAGTGTGATGCAAAAATTCCTTCGTGGATTTCTCGTAAGGCTACATTTGATTCCTCTTCTTCTAGACATCTAAGGAGTATTCCATCTAAACTTTTACGATACAATGTCTCAAAAATCATAGTGTATCGGGCGGCTTGGCGAATGAAGCTTTTCTTTTGATTCCTAGTTTGGTCTATGGGAAGGATTTGATCTTTCAAGTAAGTGTAAATAGGTCCATACCAAGGTGATTCATTTGTAGTTAGCAAGAAAATGGTATAAGGATGGGTAGGGTCAAACGCAGGTTGATCCACTTCTTCTACCAAGAATTCATATCTGGCGCTCTGATCAGGCATTTGTCGAAGTGAAGCCAAAGTTGCCATTGCATCTGCTGCTTTTTTCTTCTCTCTTGGCACTTGATCAAATGTAATAAGTATGAAGTACTTCTTAAGACTTTCTACCATGTTTTTGTAAGGTACTAATTTATCATCTTTCGTCTGATATTCTTCATTAACTTGATTAATGAATTATTGTGAATCTCCATAAACCTTTATTTCTGTCACTTTCCATTCTAATGCCAACTTGATTCTAATAACCAAGGCTTCATATTCTACTATATTATTGGTGATGGAAATAGAAATTTATAAGACTTAGGAATAGTAGAGCCTCAAGGAGTGATTAGAAGTATGCCTACTCTTGATCCATGATGAGTGTATGAACCATCAAAATATAGTTGCTATGTTTTTGTCTCAATATTCACAATCTCTGAATCTGGGAATTGCACTTGGATGGGATGATCATCTTGAAGTGGTGCTTTTGCTAATTGGTCAGCAATGACTTGCCCTTTGATTGATTTTCTATCAACATATTCAATGTCGAACTCACTTAACACCATAACCCACTTTGCTAGCCTTCCATTTAATGTTGTTTTACTTAGATACTTCAAAGGGTCAATTTTTCCAATGATCCTTATCTTGTGGGCTAGCATATAATGGTGTAATTTTTTGGAAGCAAAAACCATGGCCAAGCATGGCCTTTCCATGAATGTGTAATTCAGCTCGTATTTGACCAAGGTTCTACTTATGTAGTAAATTGCCTTTTCTTTTCCTGTTTCATCTTCTTGTGCTAAAAGTGCCCCCAATGAATTCTTCGTTGCTGAAATATATAGGATCAAGGGCTTGCCTCTGATAGGTGGCATCAAGATTGGTGGGTTCATAAGATATCTCTTCAATAGATTAAAGGCTTCTTCACACTTTTCATCCCATTTAAAAGTTGTATCCTTATGCAGAAGTTGGGTGAAATTATGAAATTTTTTAGCTAATTGGGAGATAAATCTCCCAATGGATTGGATCCTTCCTTGTAGAGATCTCACTTGGCTAATGTTTTTAGGTGCTTCCATTTCCATAATAGCCTTCACTTTAGCGGGATCCACCTCTATTCCCTTTGCAGATACAATGTAGCCTAGCAGTTTGCCGGATTGGACTCCAAATGCACATTTTTTTGGATTAAGCCTCACTTTGAATTGCTCTAACCTTTCAAAAAAAAATTCCAAAATTGGTAGGTGCTCTTTTCTTGAAAGAGATTTGGCTAATATATCATCCACATAATCCTCCATGAACTTATACATCATATCATGAAATATTGTGGTCATCGCTCTTTGATAAGTTGCTCTGACATTTTTCAACCCAAAAGGCACGACATTCCAACAAAAAGTACCCCATGCACATGTAAAAGTTATCTTATCTTGGTCTTTTGGTGCTATCTTTATCTGGTTATATCCGCTGAATCCATCCATGAGTGAGAACATAGAGTGTCCTTCTATTAGGTCCACAATGGTGTCTATACTAGGAAGTGGGAAGTCGTCTTTAGGACATGCCAAGTTTAAGTCTCTAAAATCCATGCAGATTCTGATTGATTTATCTACTTTTGATACTGGCACTATATTTGAGATCCATTGTGCATAATCAATGGCCCTTATAAATCCTACTTTCAATAGTTTTTCTAACTCCACTTTGACAAGTAGTGCTATATGTGGGTGCATCTTCCTTAACTTTTTCTTGACAGGTTTGGCTCCTTCCTTGATGTTTAGGTGATGCATTATCAAATTTGGATCTAGTCTCGGCATATCATCATAAGACCATGCAAAGTTAACTTGTTTTTCCTTAAAGAACTTGATGAATTCTGTTCTCTCTTCGCTAGATAGGGATGTTGCTAAGTGAATGATCTTCGGCTTAGTTTTTGATCCAATGTTTATCTTTTCTGTAGGCTCAATTAAGATTGGAGATATTTCTTCATAATGTTCTGGTAGAACATCCAAACTTCCTTCCTTAGGTGCCTCAGTTGGGTTTTCACCTTTGGAAACATCCTTTTTTTTTTTTTCCTTTCTTTTTGATCTAATGTTGCCACAACGTGGTTTTCGACATTGATTCTTTTCCTTTTTTATTTTTTTCATTTTTTCTCGGATTGAAAATTTGGATGCTCCCCTTGATCAATTCTTCCTAATATTCCATGATAGAAGAAGGTTCCACCACATTAAGGTATTGGGACACCATGTTGTCATTCAAGAAGATTGGAAGAGTAGTTGGCTCAATGGAATTCCATTCGATTAATTTTGGGTGTATGAGAGTTAATGGGTCAATACTTGGGTTTGTTTCAATGGGGTTTGAGGATAAAACCTCATTAGATGGCTCATACATTGTATCGTGCAAGTCTATGACATGAGCTACCTCTAAATGTTCTAAAGAAGAAGGATCAAAGTCCTCCTCACTAGACTCCTCTAAGGTTTCCATTGGATAAAATTCGTGTGGATTAAACCTAATGTTTGATTCCTCCATAGTAGGTCTCCATGAATTAACATAGGGTTCACCTAATCATTGGTTTATCTCTATTGCTATGCTTGGCACATCATTTAGAATCACTTGGTTAGAACTAGATGCTTGATTTGAACTTAATTCTGCTATTGGTCCTTTATCCTTGGTAGAAGTATAGGTATGAATAACATCAATACCCTTATCATGGGATGACTCATCTGATAAAGTATCTCATTCCCACTCATTAGAATCCTCATCACTATGAGATTCTAATTACAATATTTGATCATAAAGTTTGGGATAATGTTTTTGAGTATATCCTCCTTCAAGATACCCTAATCTTGTTTTCTCCTTAGTATCTCACCATGTTATCTCTATGGGTTCAATGAGCCCTTCATTCCTTGTGCCCAAAGGTCCTTGACCTTTGTAAACCATCTTTTGCATGATTTGAAACCCTTTCCCATATTGATGTGTGGGAATGGTTATATTTTGAATATGTTTGATATGTGCACTTGATTCTTCATCTTTATATAACCAGTTTAGGATCTCATTATCTTTCCCTCACAAAGTTATCATTATATCTATGGGGTAGATTTGATGTTCTTCCAAAGGACTTGGGTGTTAAAGGTAAGTCCATCATAGATAAGGAGTATTCACCTATTCCCTTTTGCTTGATCTTGCATTGCTTATCAAAATTCTTCATCATTTGGTCCATTTTTTGATAATGAGCCTCTTTTGTGTACACTTGGATAGCTTTGGTATGGTCTCCTTTTGATTCTTCAATAATATTATCCTCACCAACCTTCTCTTTTCATTTAGTTGATGTAGTTAGGTTAGTGAGTTTTGGTGTGTCTTCAATAACAATTTCATCTTCCATATTTTCTTTTCTCTTCAATAATGGGATGTCTTTGGAACTTTTCCCTTGCTCCATTTGATTAGGTATAGACCCTTCTGCATTGTGTGGGACTAAGGATTCATTGATAGGATTGATGTTGTTACAATATTGGAAGGGATTTAGGTCCTCACTTACCATTATCTCCTGCCCTAGATAAGGAAATTTTAGGCATTGATGATAAGTAGAAGGGATGGCTTGCATTTTGTGGATCCATGGCCTTTCTAATAAGATATTGTAAGTCAAATTTAGGTCTAACACTTGGCATATGGTCTCTTTTTGCATGGGACCAACTCTTATGGGTAACACTATGACTCCTTTTGAAGCTCTTTCTTCATCATCATAGGCTTTTATGATTATCTTTTTCTTAGGGTCAATAGCCTCCTTAGAAAATCCTAGGGCTTTCACTAGGCTAAGGGTACAAAAGTGGCCGGCTCCTCCATCTATAAGCTCTCTTTTCACCCTATGCTTATGGATCAAGACTTCTATGTGTAAAGGAAGGTTTTGAGGATGATTAAGGGACATGTCATCTTTCTTGAAAAATGATAAGCAATGGGGTGCAATTAGGTGTCCTACCATATTCTGAAATTTGTCTACCTCCAAATTTAGAGGCACATTAGTTTCCAATAAGAATTTCTCCAAAATATCTTTGTGAGTTGGTGACAATTTGAGTAACTCAAGAATAGAGATTTGAGTGGGAGTTCTTTGTAGTTGATCAACCAAGTTATATTGTTTTGATGATGAGGTTGAAGTTTGGTTTGATAACACAATTTTAGGAGCATTGGTAGGTAGAATAATTTTTTATGCTTTCCCCCTAGTGACAACATTTGATGATGCTTCTCTTAACTTGTCCTTTACTATGGTAACATGTATGGTATGATCCTCTTCTCTTAGAGTATTTATCGTGTTATCATAAGTATGAGAAAATTTCACTTTCTCATTGCCTTTTTTTATTTTATTTTGATTAGCATTAGATGACTCACCCTTTTCATGATTCAAAAAGGGGTTCTTGAAGGCCATGTGGTCCTCATTGTTTTGAGGTCCTTCAATTTTGATCGTTCGATTATCTATCAAATCTTGCACTAAGTGTTTTAATCTCATGCATTCTATTTTGATGGTATTCACAATGATGAGAGTCATTCCACCAATTAGATTTGACTTGAGGTTCATATTATCTCACATTGGTTAATGTGATGATATTGTTGGCAACCAAAGTCCTTAATGCATTCTCCAAAGGTTCACCTAGGTAGGTGAATTTTATTTTGTTATAAGTGGAGTAAAAGGGTTTGGGTTTATTCCCATTAGCATTATTGTTGGAATTTTTATTAGAATTATTTGAATTAAATGGAGTTTTGTTTGATTGATTGACATTATTTGAAGAATTAGCTCCATATGGTAAGGTAAAAGGGGTTTCCTTTAAGTTGTGGGCCTCCACAACTCCATCATTCACAAGGTTTTTGTTGTTATTCTTTATCCATGACTTAGACTTATCATTGTGATTGTTGGACCCTTGATTATTGACATATTTAGGCACATAATTATTATTGTTGTTGTTGGTGGTGTTATTGGATTTGTTATCTTTAAATAATTTTATTTCACCTCTCTTGACCAATACATCCTCAATCTTGATCCCATTTTCGATGAGTTTTTCAAATGTTGGGGGACATTGAAGTTGTAATCTATAATTCATTTCCATGGTCAAATTGTTTGTGAAGATTTCCATCTTCTCTTTCTCGGGGATACTTCGTGGATACCTTGCAAAAATGGTCCTCCACCTTTGTAGGAATCCTAAGAAGGATTCTCCATCATTCTGTTTGGTATCACACAACTTGAGCGTGGTAATTTCATGCTCAATGTTATAAGAATAATGGGTCACAAACTTGGAGGCTAGTTCCTCAAAGGTCTTTATTCCTTCGGGTAGTTTTGAAAACCACTCCACGACAGGGCCTCCTAAGCTTCTAGGAAAGAGTCTCATTAAATATGTATCACTGTGCATGAACTCAATGCTTAGGGCATAAAACTCTCTTAAATGATCATGTGGGTCTGTTTTACCCATATATTTATCATACTTAGGAAAAATGGTATTGAAGGGAAAAGGTACCATAACTAAGCTTTTGTCGAATGGAAAAAGACACAAAGCTTCAATGGAAAAGGCCTTAGGTTTAGTCACCTTCTTAATGGTATCAATTTGTTCTTGAAAGGCCTTTATTTGCCTAGTCATAGCATTCATGGGGTTATCTTGTTCTTGATCTTTCTTAAGTTGTTCTATATCAAAATTATGGGGAAGCTTTACTCCCTCTTGAGCTAGGTTTAGGAAAAATTTCTCCCTATCCCTATCTATTAATTTCTCCCTGACCTCTAATAATTCTAGGTCTTGGGCTGCTCTCTCAACTTTTTCTTCAAGTGTTTCTTTCGAATTATGATTGGCATTGTTGATATTATGAGTGTTTCCTCCTTGTTGGTAATTATGGTATGCAGAGTTTCTATCCATTTCTCCAAGTCTTGTTTCAAATAAGTTTGGGAAAATTTCCTCTTGATTAGGACCTTTGAAAAGACTTTGGTACTCAACTTATTTCCCTTTGTTTGAAACAAGAGTGCTATCTCCTTGTAAAGATACCCTATATGTGTGCGACTGCGTGGAAACCGACATCCAACAAGGGTTTGATTTGGAGTAATCCTTGATTTGAGAATTGTTGATTTTAAATTGAAGAGATTAAAAATGTAAGATGAAATTTCAATAGATATCTCTCTCACTTGTTTATGTATCTCAAACACAACAATCACACATTCACTTGTCTCTTTTTTACCCACTTAAGAAAAAATGTTTGATTTGGAAGAACGTTGTCACGGGTTTTGCACAAAAAGAAACTTCAAGCACCTACCTAGCACAAGATTTGGTTTGTAAACATGGCTCTAAAAGGTGGTCTTGCTATTTTATCAAGGATTTAATATAGATTCTGTTCAAAATGGATCTTAAAATTTCATCCCCCAAGTATGTTAAGGGGATTCTCACCATCGGTATGTTGGAGTTTTGTGCAATCTGTGAGGACTACTCGAAAAAGTTTGAAAATTTAAAATCCTTTTGTCGCACACCCCATTAAGGATGTATGCGTTTCATTTTATAGAGGGTTGGATTCTCGCAGCAAAAGAAAGCGTATCCCACTTTGGGTTTTCCCTCTCATCGGCCTCGTTAAGGCAATTTCTTAGGAGGCAAACCCACTAATGTTCTAGCATGTTCATGTAAAGCAAGGAAATGAAGTTAAAAACAAGTTTTTGGGAATTTGGTTCACCAAAAAGGTGAAGAGCATATCCCTAACTTTTCTTTAATTTCCCAAACACAATAAACAATGTTCAATTCCTTCACCCACTAACTATAGAGAATTGAGTATTTCTACTCTCTTCTACAAACAAAGGGCTTTGATTTTTTGTGCTTGATTCCTCAACCTTTCTTCTTAATCAAAAAGTTCAACACCTTTGGCATTTTGATTCACTAGAAGTGAAGAGCATAGGCCTAAATGCTAAAATTTCCAAACAAAGATAGGTTGTTTTGCAATTACTAGATTTTCAAATGCTCCAATGCCACAATTTAAGGGAAAATATTCACTAGTTTCAGGCTTACCTTTCCTTGTAGGTAGCATAAGCTAGGGGCATTTTTGAGTGATTTTTGTCATTTTTAGCTTACCTTGGCTATAGTTCCTTTCCAATGTGCTTTTTCTCCAACAAAGTTAGTCAACAAAAACAACAACAATGAAGGAAACCAAAATGAATTTGAAGAAGCAAAGTTTGAATTGAATCTAAGGCCTTATTTACAAATTTTGAGAAAAACTTGAACTAAGGTGAGAAAATCCAATTAAGTGATACAAACTTAGTTTTATAAGCTTCTACAATTTTAAGATAGTTCTCATAAACCTGATTTTCCTCCTCTTGTGAATCCTCAAGAACTGATTTGATGTGAACAAAATTCTCCTTCTTGATTTTCTTAGTCAAAGCCTTCCCTTCTTGGTTAAATCTGCTCTCTGGTTTCCTCTCTTTTCTATGATCAGACATCCTGCAGAATCATTAAAATCATTTTACCATAGTAAAATTAGGCAAATTAACAATTTATACAAAAGCGCTCCTGTAATGCTTAAAAGCGTTATTTTACTACTTAAAAGCGCTGCTAAACTAATTAAAAGTGTTGTTTTAACTCTGTTAGAAAACTCAAAAGCGCACAAATAACTAATAAAAGTGTTGCATAATCTATCAAAGGCAATAAAAATGTAGTGAAAGCGCTCAATGAAATAGAAAAAGCACTCAGGAGTCAGGGAAAATGTGTTGTAAATCCGTGCAAAGGTGCTGCAAGAATGATAGATAGAAAATAGGAGTGAAAGCGTCATGGATCAACGCAAAGGTACACTACTTTGTCGTGAAAGTGATGAAATAGTGTTGGAAAGCACCATTTAATCATACAAAAGCACTGTTTAATCTATCAAAAGCGCGGTTTCATGAAAAACTTGAGAGTTAAACATGCATAAATTGGATAAAAATGAAACAATTCCAAGTTTTTAGTAAAGTGAAGCATTCTACCCCACGGTGGGCACCATTTTGTGTACAAGGTAATGTACCTTCATAGGATTAGTATTGAGCAATAAATGAAATAGTAACTAAATAAACCACAATTATAGCAACTATTTAGCAAATGAAAGATCAATTGAGCATCTTATGCCTCTCTATCTAAGAGTGTTAATAGAAGCTCTCAGCAAGCTACCTATTATACACTGAGTTTTTTGTGCCTTTGTTTCAAGCTCTCTTGGTCTTGATAACTTAGTATAACATGGGAATCATCTCAAGGTTGTGGGACCTTTGCTAACCGAAATGAGACCTCCAGGTTCTAGGCTGGTTCCTCTTGGATTATCACCTTAGTCTGCTCTTAAATAGGAAATTAAATCTTTTGAGGGAAAGGGATAGAAGGAGTGTATGAAAGGGAAATAACAAGAAAGTAAACTACCTACTAGGTGATGCACCGAAACTAGGGTTTGGATCTCAGTATAGAGGGATGAAACCAGTGAAAGACTTAGGTCTAGTAGATCACAACTTACTGAATAGGCTTGCATAAGTATTTCATAGAAGGGTCTGCAAACAAGAGAGGGTGTTCAGGGAAAGAGAAAGATTCTTTCACAACAATAAGACTCTTAGGATTAGACAATAATCTATGACCTGAAAACAACATTCACTCCTATAACTCAGTGTAGGATTGAGACAAGACTGTTAGGGGCTGAAATATACCCACAAAACATCTAAATCAGATCAAACACAATAACACAAACAGTTACAGAAAAGTAAGAGGGATCAGGAACCCTAAAAATATCACTGATAACATTCATAAACTTCAACCCAATAAGAGATAAACAAAGACAAAGAAGCATAGGGACATGAAAAACTGTCACGAAACACCTTTGTAATGTTTTTATTTATCAATGGGAGGAATACAACTGTGGAAGCTAGAGGGTAGAAAATACCACAGGTAACTCCTTAGAAAGATGAATTTCTATTACAATTGTCCAACTCTCCGCACTAAGGCCGTCAAAAAACAATATATACATCCTCTGCACGCAGGCAGGCAAGAGTCAAAAACTAACCAGGGTTACAGATTAAACAATAGAATATCCAACCCTAGGGTACAAATTCTAATCATAAATACAACTCTGCAAATTTCTCAACCAATCAGATATTTCTCCTTGCGTGCCCATGCCTATACCGCAAACAACCCACAGACAAGCAACCTGGACCTATCAACCCACCTGCAACTCCACTCAACCATAAAGGCTCAAAAATCCGATCTCAGATCATGGAAAGGACCACAAACGGCTGCCTAAAAGATCTCTGCACATTCCTTAACTGTAACCACCTCCAGAAATCATAAATCCTTTAGCTACGCGCACCTGCAACATCCTCCTCAGAAGAAACCCTGCCAAAACTAGCCGCACTGCTTGAAATAGCACTGGTCGCATGATCGCATGAGCTCAAAAGCCTTCATGTGATCATGCGACAAGCCTTTGAAAACTTGCCTCTGCTGCCGCATAGACACCTGGACCCGCAAGACATCACACCTGTCAAACTTTACCGCGTGGCCCAACAGGAGCTGACCACACGGGTCGGACCCACAACAACACCGCTGGAAAGCACCGAAGAATCCAACGGTGGTTGCATGATCACATGGGATCGGAAGATCCCATGTGAAAATGTGACCACGGTAGATTTTGACTCTACGGGCCCCGCGTTAGATTTTTGGCCCACCGCAAAATGGACATGTCACCACCTGAACCCCTGTTGACCGTTGACGGCTCGTCACATGATCACATGTAGCTAAGAGGCCGCATGAGATCATGCGACAAGTGCAAGATGATGACTGCAAACTTTAAATCTGGGTTAACCTTGGGCCTCAATCCTTCCTTTGTCGCCAAGTCGTTGGATCCTTTCCTTAACCTCGGGTTCATTTAGCGACCACGCAAAATTTTTAACTGGGAAACCGTGCACCGCTTTACCAACCCCGAGCCCACCTTGACTGAGATTCTAATCTAATGGTGGGCGCATGATCTCATGGGGTCGGAAGATCCCATGAGATCATGCGATAGTCGTAGATCTTCACCGCACGGTCATTGCATTAAAACTTCAGGCCCACCAGCAACTGATCGCGACAGTGGACTTAACGGCTAGTCGCATGTTCACATAGCCTAAAAAAGGGCTATGTGATCATGCGACAAACCGCTAGCATTTCTTGGAAAACTGTCAACTAGGCCCCACTGACACCTCTCCATGTTGCCAAACTCACGGCCAACCAGAAGCAGACACCTCAGACTACGTGGCAATGGACACACTGACACCAGCATCGTACCGAAAGGAAGATCAATGGTCATCATTACACCGTGCGTTTAAACAGGCAACATCTTCCCTTAACGATGTAGCGACAACCACAAGATTTTGCCGAGCTTTAACCTTTGCAGATGAAGAATGGGCCCGCCAACAGGTGTCATCCTATCACATGATCGCAAGGGCAAGGAATATTCCTTGCGAACATGCGACAACCACAAGTTTCAAAGGGAAGGATAGCCATTGGGCCCTACCAGGTCGGAGTTGCGCACATAAAAAGAATGTTGTCGCTAGGAAGAACTGGTGCGAAGATGTGAAGAGGTCAAAAACACATAGGATTTCAGGCCGAAAGTTGAAAACATCCTGAGCTTTCAGGCGAAGGTTGAAAACATCCTGAGATTTCAGACCAAAGGAAGAAAACACAGAGGGTTTTCGACACTGAACCTTTTTTCCTGGAACACAGTCACAGTAGCGCACAAACAATTCTTGCAACATTAAAACTTGAATAACTTCCTGGGTATTGCGGTTTAGCACATGCGATCTGAACTGGGGCATGGTGACATATCAAAGAACATGGGGTTCAGAGCACAAAGCATAAAACTTTAAGGATCTACTTTGCAAAACAAAACAAGTTGCAGCAGGGACTGGGAATTAGGAAAAATGCAAAGACCTTGGAAACTTGGCCAAATTTGCAAAATATTAAATTTTGGGCAACACTACCATTAATGACAGTCCTAGAATGAGAAATGATAAAGATTAAGCTAAAGCTAACAATTATATTCAAAGTGAATACTAGTTAAGCTCTTAAAATTTCTTTCTAACTATAAAATGCAAGAGGTTCTATGCAATTCTCAGATGTGTGGTTATGAATTATGAGGATTTTGGTCTTCCTTTTATAGATTTATGCAATGGTAGGGGGTGTAGTGTAGTTGATCATGATTAAGCCTTGGTTGAGTCTTTGGTTCCACCCTTAGAAGACAATCCAAATTTTGTGTCCTCAAAGCTTGCGACAAGTAGACAAGATTAATGGACAAGATTCTCTTTCACTTTGAGTGATTGAGATTGAATTTGGTTTGATCCATGTGAATGCCTTTCCTCAAATCCTATTGGTTGATTGAATTTCCTCCCTTTGTGGTTGTTGAGAGAAAATAGAATTTATTAATTGATTTAAATTGATTTGTTTATCCATGTACCCCTTGAATGGGTTGAATTTGATTTAATTTAAAACTATACAATTAATTGATTTAATTGCACTTTGATTTGATTGCATTTGATTAAAATGCTCTCAATTTTGATTTATCTCGAATTAAGACTTGATTTTAATTTTGATTGGCTAATTATGCATTGTGATTCAATTGTTTCAATTTTGTCCTTAATTTGCTTTGATTTGACTTGATTTATCATTAAATTGATCTTTGTCCATTTTCAAGTGATTACAATACCTAATTTTTTATTTGGTGCATTTATAAAATACAAAACTTATCCTTATATGATGCATTTAATATGTATTAAATTCTAGTCCTTTTTTGTTTGACTTTTCAAACCTATGTGGACATGTTATGGGGTCTAGCTGCTAACATGTGGGCCCCTATCAGCTCAACTAACATCACATGTTTTGGACCTCACACACTTATTGGCTCCTCTCCCCTAATTAATTAAAAAGTGGAGCTGCTTAAAAATATTTGGTGACTAATCTAAAAACATTCTTGACCTTTCAATCCAAAAAATATATCTTTGAATCATTTTTAATCTAGCATTACATAGTGGCATAAATATATAGTACGTGTAGTCAATTTTTTTGATAATTTTATTGTTTTTAATTGAACAAAACTGAAATATAAATACATATAAAAAGAATAACAGAACAATTAATAAGGAAAATAAAAATCTAGATTTATTTGAAAATTCAATATGTTTCTTAAATATTATTATTCTTTTATTGATACTTATTATTTAAAATACCAGTAATCTAAATAGAATTTCAATTAATCTCCAGTTATAATCAAGGTACCTTCTTTATTTCTATTTTATGATGTTTTTAACTTCCTAATGTTTCTCTTCTTCTACAATTTTGTCAACTAGTTTTGTTCAAGTTTATGCAATATATTTTACCATTTGTTGAAGTCTATGCAAATATATTTTACCATACAATTTTTATCTAATTGAAAACAATTGTAATCTTGATCTTCCTAATATCAATTTGCATACCATATCTTAGACAAAAGTTTTAGAATGTCAAAAGTATTCATATAAGCTTTAAATGAATTTGCAATCAATATGTGAACATTAATGTAAGAAATAAGCACTCTTCCAAAACAATACCATCTCCTCCTCATTGAACTATTTTTTACTTTGTTGATCAAAGCTAAATAAACTAGGAGATAACAAGAAGTCTTTCTTAACTTCAATGTTAACCTTAAATCTTTTTGAAAAACTTTTTTAAAATTTTAATTTTATTCAAAACTTCTTTAAAATTCAATCTATAAATTGTTGCTCTATATTATTTTGGTATGATAAAATCTTTTATCTTACCCTATAATTAATTCCTTCAATTTAAAACTTCCCTATAATCCAAATCAAAGCAATTAACTGTTTCTTTTAAATTCCATAGTTTTCCACTAAATTACTTTTCTATATTATTAAATACATAAATCTATTGAATATATTCAATAGACCATAAATATATTTATAAATCACCATCATGAAAGCATTAATGACTTTCATCTTTCATAAAAGTTGATTCCATGTCATCATTGTAATGAAGAACTTTTTAATGTATCAATCAACTCTATTAAATGTATTAAGGAACATCATATACATTTATCATGCTTTCTTTTCAAATGGGCATCGAAAGTGATTGTTTGCCGTCCACAATCTATAAGCCCAAAATTGCGCTATAAATCTGTTGATTGACGTAAAATATATACTATTTTTCATCGAGAGAAGCAGTGCGATAGTGGGGATATGAGCAAACTGATGGAGATATTTTATAGTGTAAAGGGATGGTCGACATGAACTCCAACCATTCTGGAATAGCCTGTTTATACGTGACGATGCGACCCGGAAGAATAAAAAATGATTTTAAAGGCATGTTACTCTTTTCAGTCTCAAGGCCAGGTGCTCTCTTATCCTTTTTGGGTATTTATCAAAGCAACAAATAATATATGTAATTATTTTCTTTCTGTGCTCTCTTATCCTTTTAACTATGCATTTGAGTCCATTCGAAAGGAAACGGGTGATTTTTAAGGACTGTTTCGATTCGATTGCAAAACGCAAATAATGCTAATTTAGGTCAATTATGCCGTATCATGTTGGACGTGAGCAACGTACAAACCACATTTAGAGATAAGGATGAATACTTTGTGCACTGAAAAGGATGGGCTATATCACTCATTTCACTATTCCTGCGTCGTATCCTCGCATAAATAGTTCTAGTATTCGATAAAATATTAAAATAAAATGATTAGATGGTAAAAAAATTGATGTAAAATTGTTATCAATGAAAGAAAAAAGATTTTTATGAAGTAAAACATTATATATATATATATATATATATATAAACAAACATAACATCTTCTAAACAAGAAAGTGAAATAAAAAAATCTGCTCTAAACAAACATTCAAAATAGGAAAAAAACTTGAATACCAATTCTCTTTTCAAATCAAGTATGCTTTTCAGAATCTTGGTATATTTTTGAATTTGGTCTATGGAAGTTTGTAGGGAAAGGTATCAGTAGCTGTCATAGCTGAGTTTTGTTGTTGTCGTCTTTGTATGCAATTTTAGTAATTATAATTATTGTATTGTCTTCTGCCACAAATGTTATGGGATTCACCAATGATATTTTTATTGTTGTCATTATATGCAACTTAAATAGTCATAACTATTATTTTGTCTCATGTCACTAATGTTGTCCAATGTCACTAATGTTGTCGATTCCTTATCCACATTTCCTATGTATTGACACAGATACCAATACTTATCTACAAATACCACACTATTGATATTGATATGTCGTTGGTACTAATAAAATTGCTCAATTTATCTAATTACACCACTGATTATACAGCCATATATTTCAGGAGAAATACTTACGTAACAAGTGTAAGAAGACGTGCCCTTCCTGTTTTTGGAGAAATATTTGTCTACATACACGTTTCGTTACCCTAATCACACCGAAATTTTACGTAATTCCCTGTAAATAAATCCGTTTCCAAAACTTTCTTTCTTCGGTCAGAAATTGCTTGTCTATCACATCAATGAACAGTTTCATGTTCCAGCTTTACTCGTAATTAATATATTATGTACAAATTACAAAAACAATAAATACTACTTTAATATATTTAATAGAAGCAGTTCGTACGGATCACCCATTCAGTTCAATATCACTGAATGCAATCGTAAACAGTTATGCATGAGGCACATCTTGGTCCGGACGAATATTTACTTCAGCATGATGTGTGGAAAGATAAGGTTCACTTAATTAAGAATAATAAAATGATTAATTAAGGTTGCAAAGCACTCTTAGAGTGGAAGCTAATCGCCATCTTGCACTATAAATTGGAGCGAAGGGCAGGCTGATTCAAAACACAGAAGAAGCATTTCTCTCTTTACATTTGAGTTAATTTGCGATGGCTTTTCACAGCTCTGCGCTTTTCCTGTTTTTGTTGACTGCAATTCCATTACTCTCCCATGCTGAAATTTCAGATGAGGTGGCTCAAAAGATCAAGCGTATCAACTCCAAGGGCGACTATTATGGGCTGGTGGTTTCCGGCGAGGAAGAACTGAAAGTAGTTCTGGATCAGGGATGGTTCCGTCCCGACAAGGACATGCTTTCTCTCGATATCTCTGGTTCTCACTAACCCAAACCTTTTCTCTTTCTTCCCTTTAACCTTAAACCAGTCGAGTTATGTTAACTAGTGTTGGTTACTCTACTGCAGCTCGAAGGTTCCGTGTGGGAGATGTTCAGGGCTGCAGGACCATTCTGGCCATGAGCGGAAGTGGATCGGTATAAAATCTGATTAATATGTGTGTTTTCTTTAGTAAAATACCGTTAAGGTTAGTCATACTAATGGTGTGATTATTATGGCACAGGTTAAAGCAGCGCAGACAATACAGTTAATGCTGACTCACTTTCGTGTGAAGGGAGTAATTCACTACGGAAGAGCTGCCAGTGCAAACCCTAAATCTCTGAGTATTGGTGACGTGGCATTTCCCAGTCAATTCGCCCATATTGGGCTCTGGTATTGGGAGGTAATCCCTCAACATTTTTCTTTATTTTCTTCTCACGCTCTTTGCTCTTCTTAATATATGATAACTGACAGAAAGTTGATATGAAGTGATTTCAGAAATTCTTAGGCGACGACGGAAGTTTCACTCGTGAGATCGCCAATTTGACGTTTTCGGAGTACAATGTTGGAGAGAAGAGGGTTAGAAACAGATTGCAGAGCGTATATTTTCAGCCAGAAACTGTTTATTCGGTGAAAAGAAAGCCTGAGGAGGGACAATCCAAGTTTTGGTTTTCTGCGGATGAGAAATTGCTTGCTGCCGCAAAAGAGATCGAGGTATCGCTACGTTATGTTTCCAAAATCAAATGCCAAAGCCCTGTTTTAAGTGATTGTCTTAAAATTTTATGTTAGTAAATGGATTTTGCTAAATTGAATGGACTTGCAGGACACACTTTTGGACAGGTGTGTGGGGAAATCGAAAATATGTTTGGAAAAGCAGCCGAAGATTAAGAGGGTTGAGAAGGGTGGCAGTGCGAACTTTTATGTGAATAACGAGGCATTCAGAGATTTCCTCCGTAACAAGCTGAATATCGCCTTCATTGACACAGAGAGCGCAGCAATCAACATGGTATGACTGACTATCAGATATAATAATGTTTGTATTACTGATATACCAGATGTTTGGGGAGACTGATAGCAACTGGCCGGAATATGTGCAGGTTTGCGAGAGCGAGAGGAAACCGTTTTTGGCGATGAGATCGGTAACGAACTACGCGGGAGGATCATCTGAAGGAAACGATGCATCTGTGATACAGCAGTTGTGGTATTTCCATGCTCGTGCGGCAATCGTTGCTCTTTTCAAGAAACTGGCATCACAGGATTCTCCTCCATATTTGTATTCAATGCCAAGCTGGTAAGTACCCTTAATATATCTTAATATTTTTTTAGTTGCTTTCCAATGTTCAATGTGTGGATCTGCCATGTATCTGGATACAATACCAACCGCATATGCAATATCTGGTCTAGTTATAGTAAGATACAAAAAATTTCCAACAAGTTGCCTATACAATTTTCCATCTACTTTCTTTTGAGTAGAGTTAGCACTCAACTTTAATCCAACTTCACATGGTGTATTACATGGTTTACAATCACTCATATTGAATTTTTTAAGTACATCAAGAGCATACTTAGTTTGAGAAAGCATGATCCTTCCTTTTTCTTGCCATACTTACATACCCAAAAAATAGTGCATTAGTCCTATATTAGTTATTTCAAAAACTTGTTTGAGTTGATCTTTAGTTATCTCAATATCATGTGTGTGATTTCCTGTAATAATCAAGTCATCTACATACAGTACAATGATAACAACTTTATCATCACTATATTTCACATATACATCTGGATCAGCGTTGCTTCTTTTAAATCCAACATCTAGAAAGTACTTATTGATTTTTGAGTACCATTCCCTTGGTGCTTGTTTGAGACCATAGAGTGATTTTCTTAATCTACACACCAAATGTTCCTCTCCATATTTAATAAATCCTGGTGGTTGTTGCATGTAAATGCATTTTTGTCTTTTTCTTTGTATCAGAGCCCATGGTAGAAGATCTTAGAGAGCCTGGAGAGGAAGAGATTACAAAGTTGCTGTAGCCCAATTATGCAGCTCTTTAGCAAAGACCAGCTCATTGCCATACTCTGCAAAGCCGCGCAAGAAAATCTGTGTATGCTGTTCTCTGTGTGCATAGACGAGTAGCCGATTTCATATTGAAGTCTTTTATTTCTCTGCAGTATTATTGCTGCATATCATAATGTATAGAGCAGCAGCTGCACTCGCTTCAAAAGTTGGGAGGAGCAGCTACAAACAGGGTGCCAGTAGGCTCAGCTGGAGCAGAAATTATGTTGCAAAAGAGATCGGATTTGGGGTTGAAGCCCGGTCTACAATGTTGCAGGGAGTGGAGCTTCTTGCAGATGCTGTGAAAGTGACAGTGGGACCTAAGGGCCTGTCTGTGGTTATTGAACAAAGCTATGGAGCTCAGTAAGCTTTTAGGTGCTGTTACAATTTGTAATGGCTCGTATTGTTGCCTAAAATGGGGGACTCTTTGGCCGGTTCATCTAAATCTGGCGGCACTGAAGACTGAGAATCCAGTGTGGAGGATTTATCCAACTACGCTGGGCTCATCCAGTATTCGCTGATTGTACTGCGCACAAAGAGCAAAGCTGTTAATTGTCGAAGCCGTTTTCAGATAAGTGGAAAAATATTTAAATGGCGTTTTCAATTCTGGAAGTTTACTTGTATTGAAATGCTGGGAGTCAGATTTTGGTATGTAAATTTACCATAAATCTGTTATGAAGTGTTTTGCATATCCCCTGTTTTTTTCTGTTTCTCTATCCCTGCCTACTTAATTAAAGAAAATTATTGGTAATATTTGGGAGGCTCTTGAAAAAAGGCCAACCCCAAATAGTGTCCAATCACAAAGTTGAAGAATATATTGTATCTGTAAGGGGTGCATTTTCGGTTGGATCCGACACTCCAAACATTTTTTAGGTTTGATATATTGATGAACCATGTATTTGAAAAGAATTCCTATACAACTGGCGAGTACAGCGGCTGGGCACCCATGTATCTCGGTAGATGGATTTCTTTTTATATGGACTCAATAATCATTTTTGTTGTAGATACAAAAGAAGAAAATCTCAAAAAAATGATGGTTTCTTTGTAATGGAGGTTCATGGTTATCCTTAAAACCAATTTCTTGAGTGAGGTTTGTGGTAAACCAAAACCACTTGTTTGGGTGAAAAATCTAAAATTATCTCACATTGTATCAGTTTGGGAAAATCCCAAATGGTTATGGGTAATCCGGTTAAAAAACCCACAGTCATGATAATGACAAATTTCTCAAAGTAATAATGACAAGGGGAACTAACTTCCCGGGGAACCAAAATCTTGTGTTGTAAATGGGTACCTAAGAAGGCTTAATGCCGGGACCCATCCTATTCAGATTATGGGGGGATAATTAGCAAAATTGGTATAATTAATTTATGGGGGGATGTTGGAAAATAAATTAATTACACAACCAACTCAAAATAGAAGTTTCCAGTTACTTTGACCATGACAAGAAACTTCCCGATGAGAGAAGAAAGCCAGCAGTTTCTAGAGAATTCTTCCACTCTCCAGATGTAATCATTGATTATAAATTAATGGAATGGGCCTGTTATCAGTAGAGCCCAATTTGGGTTTCCAATATGTGGTAAATGGAAGTGAAAAATGTCTAGTAGCTATATATCTGTGTGTGCGCATCTGTGAGCTCTATACTGCTGCATCAGCTTTGGAATGAGTTTTTGTTGTATAATACCTATATCTATATCTATATCTATGTAATTGCTTGGTCATGGTGGCAGCTCAATCTAAATAAATCGCAGTTTTATATATCTAAATAACTTGGTGCAATACTTTCCCTCTAAGATGTGGTCGGTTTTAAATTTTGAGATAAAGCAGTAAATTAAAATTGAATAATGTAATATTAATATTATGGAAAGTACAAAATTGTTAGAACTGTGAAACAAAAATGTATTAATATCCATCCAACTCCATTTGAGTGTTAAGCACTTGTTTTCTTAAAGTTTGACATAAATATTAGAGAATGTTGTTAAGTTCAAGATAAAATATACAATTGATTAAATTTCAACAAAATGGAAAATACAACAGATTTTAACAAAATTTTCAGCATCTGAATGAATGAAGGATAATGATGTCTACCAGACCATAATCTGTTCTTTATGATCTGCATATTTTGTAGTCTAAAATTACAAAAAAATTAATTATTTTTTATCTTTTGTACATTCTGTCTTAAAATTAGCCAGGGCCATTAGAAAAACTGTTGACCAGTCAATCAATCATTCGTAATTTAACATGTGCTTCACTACTAAAGTTTTGCTAACTGAAATAAGAAGTAATCATCACATTTACATCAGATTTTAAATGAAAACACCCCAGTTGTCTAAAATCTGAGTAAAAGTAATACTTTTATTTCAAGAAAGAAAATATTTACGTTGAATATTAGGATAATACTTTTATATCAACAAAGAAAAGATTTACATCAAATCTTAGGATAAGACTTTTGTTAAAAAGTAAATAAAGTTTTAGTGTGTTAAACTTTACGCTCAAGAATCTAGGAAAGACGATAGTCTAAAATCGACGGTTAAAATCTACTATCTAACAAGATTAGTAAATTATCTTTACACTATTTATTTTGAGCTAAACATAACGAAAGTTTGTTACCCGCTCCTATTTGGTTTCTCTGAAACTTCTTTAATTATCTACGTAAAACCACTTTACCTTTTTGGAAACATACTCCCTTTGCACAAAATGTCATTGATATTTATTATTTTTGCGTGTCTTAGTAAGGGAAGTGGCAAGTTTGTATTTTAATATTAAAACATTTTTAATTTGAACAATGATGTTTGGTTTTATTACATTTATTTAATTTGAAAAATATAAAGATTAAGATGTTACAACTTTGAGAATAATATAAAAGATTTATGAGGGAAGAAGGGCTAGAAGTTGAATTTAGAAAGTATAAATGTATTCATTAATATGTGAAATAAATAATTTTTTGTTTCAAATAAAATATCATAACTATCTACTATAAATATATCATAGATGACATAAAATGTCTATTTAATAAAATAAAATGCACATTCAAACAAGTGTTTTTGTGAGAGTGAAAAAAATATTATTTCTATGTATATAACTATTAGGGTAGCAATGTATATGTATTGGATAATTGATATTAATAATTCGTCCTATCACAAATATTAAAGGTGAGCACAATAAATATCTTGTATATTTTCCACAAAATGTGACAGTTTGTCAAGAGATTTTAGTGCTCAACTATTGGTCAATTTGTGTTGGATATACAACTTAGAGATAACAAAGATGTATGGTTACTAATAAGTATTTGGTCTATTTAGATTGGATGTATAGTGTACACTAAAATATAATATTCTACTAATAATACACAATCTCTTTTCATTCAACTATGAGGAATTTTTAGACTAAGTTTTTTCTTAAATTTTGTTGGCCTGCCTCCATCATGTCACATATCATCCGCTTCAACCAATCATAGAGGTTTCACAAGTTAACAAAGTTGGCATTAGGGTCATATCCACAAAATTGTGAAATCATTATATATGTGGTGAGTACAAAAAGGTGACATGACTAGCGGCACAAAAAAATGTCAGTTGTACCAATATTTTTGGTAGGTTTGAAGCATGTTTAAAGTTGAATTTTGCCATTATTTTTGGACAATTTGCTAAAGAATTCATTTAGAGAGCTCTTGAGAATTTTTGTTGAGATTGTTTTATCAATTTGAAAGTATGGAGGAGAACCTCATCTCCAAATTAGGTTTAAAAAGTGAAAATAAATGGTGAGTTAAGTACTTCTCGTTGATGTTCTTGCTTAATTCTAAAAGCATAATTTCCTCATTTTACGAACTAGTAGAATTTGTGTCATAGAATTTGGTTCTAGTATAATTATTTTCATTTGAGTTTAATCTACAAATTGTTTAAACACCCTAGAGTCTAAGTTTCTAAAACTTTAGTTTCAAAAGGTTGACTCTTATAAAATTACTAGTGCAAAGATAGAGAAAATTGATGAGTGATATCATTATGCAATTTCCTAGTTCTTCGAAATAAGCAAGAAAGAAGATTACTAAAAAATACTCTATAATTTCTCTTTAGATGTTTGTACTAATTATCATAATACAGTCATCCCCGAGAGTGGTTTTCAATTGTTGAGGAGGAATTGCAACAAGATATAAGCAACATTCTTGTCTACAACATATAGAAATATAACCTAGACTTCAAATTGAATAGCGATATTGTATTGTCCATTATAGATGACCAATGAAAATTTGTGTTCAATAAATTACGAGATGCCCACACGAGAAAGGTCCCTTCATTTAGTCCATGACAACTATCATGGAAGGAAAGGAAACACAGTCCAAAAACGTGACCCACCTATAACGTTGACTTGTTTGACAATTATTTCTAGAATATCTATTATGCCCCGTGTTAGATTTTTGCTGTGGATAATGAAATTAGGATTCCTAATTATATGTCAAGTTGTTATGTGTAGACATTCAATCTAAAGACAAAAATAGACCATTTAATTATGTTGGGCTCCTTGCTAAGAAAATTTGTAAGGCCGTCATGGATGTCAAGGATGACTTTTGTAGGGTTCATTTAGGGTATTATTCTCATGTGATACATATGATATTCTGCACTATCTTAAAGATGTGGCACAAACCTTTAAAGTTTAGTAGCACAAAAATAGAATGGATTTTACAATCAAGGAATGTACTTAAGTATGAGACAAGCACACCACATCAACCAATTACGTGTACTTTCAAAAACATTTTGTTAGAAAATTTTTGTTTTATCCTGGTGAAAATATTGATTGGGATCTTCCCCAAAAAAGAGAGAAAGTTTCTAAGATCTAAATACCTAGCACGAGAGACTTAGATCTCCCATATTTGGAGAGATTGGTTTTTTTACAAAGATAGTATAATAAAGATCTATAATTTTCCATGTCACCTTGTATTTTGGCCAAATTTATTCCAGACAAAGTTTCATTATTCAAGATTATTTTGAAAATTAATGAGCTAAATTAAGTTACATTTAATTTTGTCAAAGAAAGGTTTATCTTTCATCTAAGGAATAGGTAACTGCACTAAGATGGTGAACCAAAAATTAGGCACTCACTTCAAACATCCAAGATTATAGGTAATGCATTTGGGTTTTTGAAAAATAAAATATATAAATATAAAATAAAAACATTTAGTAAAATGTATGTACTATTCAATCCTTGGGTCTTAGTCGAAGAGGTTCTTTGAACCTTCAAAAAAAAAAAAGCAAAAAAAAAAAGCATTGATTCTTGACAAGGAGTGTATTTTTTTTTTTTTTAAATTGTTGAGATGAATATATGTTTTTTTTCACATAGATTTGAGATCCAAAAATAAATTAATACTTTTACACAATATAGACAAAAAAATAAAAAGATGCTAATTTCATATCATTTTTAGGTAAAGAAATATATTATTATATAAATAAAAATTAAATTTATTATTCTTTACAAAAATAATTAATATATTTTAACTTGAAATTAAAGACACTATTAAAATGAAAAGGTGTAGCTTATTAAGAGTTATTAATTTAAAATAATTTATTAACATTTTAAACTTATTATTAATATCATATAATATCCTTAAAGTGCATATTATATAGAATAACCTAACCTTGAGTTTTATTATTTATAATAATAATAAAATAGAGCTATTTTTAAATCAAGATTTATTATTGTCGTGCATTCTCTTAAATTTAGAATTTACAAAATCTAATCAACTTAGATATGGAATGAAATTATTTTAATATATATTAATTTGTTTATTTAGATAAAAGAAGTCATTGCTATACACTAGTAGATTTAAATATGAAACTAAAGAAGCATCTTAAGACACATAAACACAAATGGTGCAGCTTTTATTACTAGACACACAAATAGATTGACAACCACTATTACTAGACATATGTATATAGAGATAGTAACTACATATCTTCTTATTTATTACATTCACCACATGTTAACTAAAGGAAGGGCAGAATCATGGCACTGGAGGTCCACAATTGACCAACATAATTAAAATAAATGACAATATTAATGAGAAACACTTTAAATAGAAGTTAGCACTACTTTCCCTATCAACCCTCTTGATCTTAAACTTAATAAACATAAACATGTTAAAATATTAATATTTTTTATAACAATATAATTTTATGAAAATGTATAAATATAGAATGAAAACATTTTTAAATAATAATTAAAAGAGAATTTTTTTTAAAAAAGTTATGAACAATCAGATTTAATAAATAGTTAGACAAAATACATTTTATATGTAGTAAAATATAAAATAAAATAAAATATTTAAGATATTTATAATAGTTAATACCACTTAAGTAGGACAAAATTTGACATTTAATTTTTGAAGCATAACCTGGGAAGTGGTGATACCTCAATTTCTCCTGCAGTCGTATACAAATCACCATCTACTTTGGGCCAAAATTTGGTGACTCACTGAATAAATTGTTTCTGACTGAAAATATATACTCCGAAGTCTGTTGAGAACATTTTTTTCAACATTAAATTTTGAAAATGTGAGGTTTGCAATCTTACAAATGAAACTTCCCTCATCGCCGCCAAATTTATGATATCATCCAAAATCAAACATCTAGTTATCTCTTATCTTTTATCTATGCATTTTATTCCATTCGAAGTAAACACGTGACTTTTAGTGCTAATTTTGGTCAATTATATCTTATCATGTTGGATGTGAGAAACGTACAAAGCACATTTAGAGATAAGGATGAATATTGTGTGCACTGAAATGGATGGGCTATTCAATCATTTCATTATTCATGCGTCGTATTTTTATATAAAAATGTATGTATATTTTAGCCGATAGGCTATTTGTGGGAGCTTTGCTCTCCGAAATAAAATAAAACTGTCGGAAAATTGTCAGCCCTTCTACCAGAAAATTGTGAGTCCTTCCCATTTTTTTAGTACATAAAACTTCTATTTTATAAAATTTCAATGATAATTTATTTTAATTGAATTAAATTGTTTATAAATATATCCTCCACATTTAAAAATGATAAGTTTCTATTTTTTAGTTGAGTTTATTTGTAAATAGTTTAAATTAACCTAAGTGTCATCCTTATCTTTTTCTTAAATTTTTTTGTCCTAGAATCTACAAATAAGATAATCTTTTTATCATTTCATCACTTCAAATCTTTATGCATTTATGTTTTGTAGAAATAAACTATTATTTTTCATAAGAGAGACAAAGTCTTGATACAGTTTTAGTGCTCCAAGATTTGATACCATGATTTAGAAGAATTATTGAATGGCACCAAATTTTTTGGCTATGGGGGTTGTTATGCTTCATGTTCGAGCTCAAAAAAATTTAGTGGGCTTAGTGGATTTTTTTTATTGGTACATTTGTTTATGGTATTCTATTTTTTATTAAGCTGAGAAGTTTCCTACACTAATAGCAAAATTATTGGTAAAATTTGATGTCCATTTTCCTCCAGATTGAAGGAGACATTTTTGTCTAATGTTTTCTAGAATTTTGTGTGCCACTAATATTTGAATCTGCAATATTTTGGAGATAATTATGGGTTGCAGGATTTGGTTTGTCTTAATCTTTTTCATAAAAATAATGGCAGATATTATTGAGATCTTGTGGTATCCATAAAGAAAAAATGCATGTACAACATTAATGGCGACACTCAACGATTGTATTTTTTCTGACTTTGAAAGGTTTGTGTTATCTATATTTCTTTTAAAAACACAAGGTTGTGGTAGAATTATTGGTAAAAACAATTTCAAATAACTATACTTAAAAACTTATAAAATAGCATTTGATAGGTATCTAATTTTAGAATTTCTTTCATATATGTGAACATTCTCTTGTATGAAGTTATGTAATGTTCTCTTTTAATGGACTTTTAGAATGTAATGTTTCAATTGGTTGAAGGAACTGCTCACAAATAATTTAATTTACATTTTGTTAGTTTGGAGTTTAGAGAGTTATTGTGCTCCATATATTGTTAAAACTAATGTGACATGAAATCAGTGCCATTTAATATATTTATGATAACTTTCTTTTATGAATCTAAAATCTCTTGATAAAGAATAGAAGTTAGAATTTTCCAAAATTGTAAAATATATTTTTATATTTTATAAAAGGTCAAAAAATTTAGAAAGTAAAATATAATAAAGATTTTATAAAATAGAAACATTTTTTTAAATTAGAAAATATATCATAGTTATTAATATTTGAAAAAAGAAAATAAATTTAGAATTTGTAAGAGAAACATTTTTTAAAATAGATGCATTTATTTTAAACTAGAAAGTATAGTTATAAAATAGATGCATTTATTTTAAACTAGAAAGTATAGTTATAAAAACTAATTTAATATAAAATATTTCAAACAAATATATAAATCAATAATAATATTAACACTATAAAAAATATTTTCTTACTATTAGAAGTTGTTTTAGAAAGTAAGTTTTTTTAATAAAGAAAACAAGTTGATTTTTGTGAATTTTATAGTAAAAAAATATCTTGAGATTAAAATGGTTCTATTAGTTTATTTATATTTTTAAATTTGATCAATTTAAAGTTTTTAAGATCTCTCCACTTCTTCTATCTATATTGTGAATTATTAAATTATTCATATATGTTTACTAATCTTGAATACTATTGTATTGTTTCTAAATTTTTTACTCTTAAAAAGATTTTTTGTTTCTATGAATCATGATTTTTTCAACTTCATTATTAGTTAATTTTTTCTAGTTAATTTTTTTAGATTTACATTATTAATGGTAATTTTCTATTTTTAAAAATCTAATTACCTATCGGTGCATTGTTGCATGCGACTACTAGTTATGAATGTGTTAGCAAATTGTAGAGACTCAAAATTGGACAAGTGCTTTAAAATCAATAAAATGGCTCAAAATCATCAAAATGCACTAAATCTCATAAAAAAGGATCAAATCAATTAAAAATGGACATTATTAAATCAAAGTGGACAAAATCAATTAAATCAAAGGAAAAAATCAAATAATGACATTAAATAATTAAATCAAAGCTTAAAAGGGGTGAAAAATACTACATAATTGATTTTAATCAATTAATTGTATAGTTCGAAAAAAAAATAAAAAAATGAACCTATTCCCGTACATGGCTAAATTTAATTAATCCTAATATCTTTCAACAAGAGCAACCAATGAAAATTGAGGACAAAAAGACACAAATCACTCAAAAAGAAATGAATCTTGATCACTCATTTTAAAGTTTCAATCTCAACCACTCAATTTTGTCCTTTTGTCCAAAGCTTTGAGACAAACATTTAAATTGTCCCCCCATTTATGAACACTGCAAAGTATTTGACTCAACCAAAGGTAAATCATGGTTAATTCACTCTACCCCCTACCATTGGGAATTTACTATAAGTATGAGGCATTTTGAGAGCAATAATCATCTTAGAAATTCATTTGCAAAGCATCCTTATTATAGTCATTTTCATAGCAATCAAGAGCATTTAAGAGCATTTGAATTATCTTTGTATCAAATTTGAGAGTTAGTGAGCTAGAATAAGCATTTGTAGTATCATATTTCTCATTTTAGAAGTGTCACTAGTGGAGATTAAGTTGAGAGCTTTACTTACCACATCTAATTAGAGAGCCATGAGATGACATGGATTCATTTGCAATTCTTATTTTAAATTTCTATTGTATTTGCTAAGATTGTTAGATATTAATCCTAATTTCATGAAAGTGCAAAGCATTCACACACAAATGGCACCCACTGTGGGGCTCTAAGCCTCATTTCTAACATTTTTATCATTTTTTTGTGTGTTGTATCTTTACTTTTACGTGAATTTTTTACAGAAAATAGGTAAAATGATGCCTACAAAGCATTAACTAACGCCTGTACCTACTGTTCTGCCGCTTCGCAGCAGTCATCCGATGTCTGATAGATAAATTGTTGCGCCTAGGAGATAAATTGTCATGCTCGGAACTGCAAAGCAATGTCTGCTACCAAAAAAGTGTCGCGTGTTAGTTGACTTCTATCGCCTGTCATAGCCTTTACAACGCAATTTGCGCAGAAGGTCATGCCTAGTATCTTTTAACCGACGCTTAATTTTGTGAATTACCACTTTTAATAGTTTATCTTATGCATTTTACATTAATTGTCACACATAGTAAATAAATTGTCACGCCTGAGTAACTTTAAATAACGTTTGAGATGCTAGAAAGTGACGCTCGCTATTATTAAAGTTACGCCTACTAATAGTTTAGTTACGCGTATTAGCTGGACAATGACGCCTGCTGTCTGTTGTTTTAATTTGTTGTTAGATTGATAAATTTGATTATCTTACTCTCTGTTTGTATGTTTTGACTGTAAATGAGCAGGCATAGAAAGGTCCAAAAACTAGAGAGCAGGTTTAATCAAGAGGAAAAGGCTTTGGTTAAGAGGATCAAGAAGGAGAACTTTGAGCATATTAAAGTGTTTCTTGAGGAATCACAAGAGGAAGAAAACCAAGTATATCAAAATTATCTTAAGGTTGTAGATGCTTACAAGACAAAATTTGTATCTCTCAATTGGATTTTTACTCCTTAGTTCAAGTTTTTCCTTAAAAATTTGCAAATAAGGTGCTTAAGGTTCAATACATAATTCTTGATTTGGTTTCCCTCATTGTGATTGGTTGTGTTGACTAACTTGCTGGTGGAAAAACACATTTGGAAGGAACTATTGCCAAGGTAAGGATAAAAGCAATGAAATCACTCAAAAATGCCCCTAACTTCGGTTAGCTACAAGGAAAAGGTAAGCCTCAACTAGTCAATATTTTTTCCTTAAATTGTAGCATTGGTGCATTTCATAATCTAGTAATTTGGATAGCTAAAAGGAATAAATCAAACACTAAATCAAAGCCTCTTGTTTGTTGAGTAGAGTAGAAATACTCAAATCCCTATAGTTAGTGGGTGAAATCAATTGAACATTGCTAATTGTGTTTGGGAACTAAAGGGAAAGTTAGGGATATGCTCTTCACCTTTTGGTGAACCAAATTCCCAAAAGCTTGACCTTAACTCTATTTTCCTTGCTTTGAATGAACATGCTAGAGAATTAGTGGGCTCACCTCCTGAGTTTGCCTTAATGAGGCCGGTGAGAGGGACAGCCCAAAGTGGGATATGCTTGCTTTTGTCATGGGAATCCAACCCACTATAAAATGAAACGCATGCATCCTTAATGGGGTGTGTGACAAATGGATTTTAAATTTTTTGAACTTCCTCTAGTAGTCCTCATGGATTGCGCCAAATCATATTTTTATGTGTGTGGGAAGCCCCTTACAATACTTGGGGGATGAAAGTTTAAGATCTATTTGAATGGAATCTACATTAAATCATTGGTAAATATCAAGCTACCTCATAGAGCCAAAATGTTAAAAGCCAAAATTGACTAGGCTGCTTGGAATTCTTTCTTGTGCTATACTTGTGGAAAATGATCAAGAATATACACTTTAGTGTATTTTAAGGACATGGTTAAAAATTGATGTGTGTGTTGCAATTGTCTTCCATTTTCAAATGAGAAAATTTTAGAAAACAGATCTTACAATTTTTAAAATCCAAAATTTACACCCTGGTCAGCAAAGTGTCACCTGTGCACAGAAAAATAATGCCTGTCAGCAGTAAAGTCATGCCTGTGACTATTCAGAAAACACGTATCAACCGTCAGGTCACGCCTCAAATATATCAAGCGACGCCTAAAAACATTGGAAAAATGCCTATCAATAGTCAAGTGCCACCTGCACACCTACAGTGTGTCACCTAACGCAATTCTAGTTCACATGTACGATATAAGTCATGCCTACACTTAGGCAAGTGATGCCTAGAAACACAAAAGGGAAAATAGTGAGTACTTACCGAGGGTTTCAAAAAAATTTGGTCACATATTCAGATACCCTTTTTCATGTTCTTATTGTTCCAATATCCAACCTAGTCATAAATCCTGGTTCTGCGCAATTTTTGAAAATTTCACATGGATTTGACCACAGGCATGATTGATTCTTGTTTTCCAAGTGGTTTGTTCATGTCTACTTTTACTAGATCCTACTACGTCAAGAAAACCTTGCAAGTAGATGGAACTTACTTGAGACAAGAGCTCCCTTACCCAGGTGACACTTCTACCACTCCAAGAGTACCCCAAAAATCACCCGAACAAGAAGTGGAAGACAACATGATGTACTATGGTGGCTTGGATAATAATAGAAATAGTGACATTGACCCGAACAACCAAGGTGATGCAAATAATGGAGGTATTGACATGAATAATCAAGGTAATACCAATAGTGGAGGGGCGGATCAAAACACTCAAGGGATTGATGCCACTAACCATAGAACTAATGCCAAACCAACTGCTAATGATGCAACTAATGACAAGGTTGATGAAGCCATTCAGTGCCCCTATTTCATAAGACTCATGGAAAAAGCAATGGCAAGGGATAAAGAGAAGTATTTCATGGACCTAGCCTGAGCAAGTCTTAAGCTTCCATGAGATTATGATGTGAATCAACTTAGACCACCAGAAGTTGAAGAGAGCACCATTGACATCATGAACAAGTAGTTTAAGATGTTTCAAATGTAATTGGATACAATCAAACAAAGTGGGACTCCTAAACCCTTTTCTATTGAAGCATTGTGTCTATTCCCATTTGATAAAAGTCTACTAATGGCACCATTCCCGATCAATGTAGTGTTTCACAAGTATGACAAGTACGAAGGAACGTCGAATTCACAAGATCACTTATGAGAGTTTTGTGCATTGAGCTTGGAGTTCATGCACGATACCACCTATTTAATGAGACTATTCCCAAGAAGCTTAGGAGGTATGGCCATGGAGTGGTTTTCTAAATTACCATCCGGCATAAAAACCTTTGAAGAGCTAGCTTCAAAATTTGTGGCCCATTACTCATATAACATCAAGCATCAGGTCACAATGATAACATTATGTAATACTAAACAAAAGGATGGAGAAGCATTCCTCACTTTCTTACAAAGGTGGAGGACGGTATTTGCTAGGTATCCTAGGAGTGTGCCCGAAAAGGAGAAGATGGATATATTCATCAATAGTTTGAGCAACGAGATGAACTACCGATTGAGAATGCAATGTCCCAAGACCTTCCAAGACCTCATAGGGAATGGAGTAATGACAGAAGAAGTGTCGGTTAAGAGTGGAGAGTTGAAATTGTATAAAGATAACAAGAATAACTCCAACAACAATAACTCTAATAATAACAACAATCAGAATAAGAATTGGTCCAATAGCTATAATCGGTATGGATTGAAGAATAACAATAAGGGAGTAGTCAATGACAGAATTGTGGATTCTAGTAATTTGAAGATAACTCCATTTTCTCTTACAAGAACACCTAATCAAGTGAATAATGCAAACCAGACCTCCAAGGCACCTTTCAACAACAATGTTAATAGTAACAACCAAGGAAATAATCAAAGGAGTAACAAATCTGATAAATTCTTGGTACCAACTCCTTAGAAGAACTTCACACCCTTGGGTGAACCCCTCAAAAATGCATTAAAGACCCTTATGGCTAACAACATCATTAATCTACCTAGCATTCAACCTTATGAGCCACACAACAAGCCTAGCTGGTGGAGTGCAAATAGCCATTATGAATACCATAGAATTTGAGGGCACACAACAAATGATTGCTTGCAGCTAAATAATGTGGTGCAAGACTTGATTGATAATGGCATGATCACCATTGATGGACCTCAAAGCAATGAAGACCACACGGCCCTCAAACAACCCTTCTATAAACATGACAAAGGGGAATCGTCCAATGGAAAGAAACAAAGCAGCAATAACATCAATTTTGCGCCACCTTATGATAATGTTGTGAATGCTATAGTGATCAAAGAACAACCCCAAAAAGAGACATCTAATGTTATTACTAGGGGGAAGACTTCAAAGATTACCCTACAAGGGGTTGATCCTAAACCTATTAGCCCTTCGCAATCCAACATTGTGATCAAGCAATCTTCTATAGTAGTAAAATTGTATACCTTGGTAGATCAGCTACAAAGGACTCCAGCACAAATCTCCATCTTGGAGCTATTAAAGCTATCTCCCAACCATAAGGAAATTTTAGAGAAATCTCTAGTAGAGATGAATGTTCCTACTAACTTAGAAGAGGGAAAGTTTCAAAACATGGTAGGTCATCTCATTGCACCTCATTGCCTTTCATTTTTAGACCAGGATGACATGTCTTTTACCCATCCCCAAAATCTACCATTGCATATAGAGGTCTTGATTGAAAGACATAGGGTCAAAAGAGCTCTCATAGATGGGGAAGCTGGTCTTAACATTTGCACATTAAGTCTTGTCAAATCCTTAGGATTATCTGAGTCCTACATTGATCCTATGAAAAGAATCACCATAAAGGCATATGATGAAGCTAAAAGAGCCTCTAAAAGCATGATCATATTGCCCATTCAAGTGGGACCTGTCAGAAAGGACACAAATTTCCAAGTATTGGACATGAAACTAATAATATTTTATTGGGAAGACCCTGGATCCACGAGATGCAAGTGGTTCCATCCACATACCACCAATGCATCAAATTTCCATACATGGGTGAGGAAATCACGATTGGAGGGGACTCAAATCCATTCCAATATTGCAATGCACTTAAACCCTTTCATGAGCTATTTATTCCCCATAACCAAGAAGGAATTATCCAAAGAGCCACCATTGAAGATATCAAAATGGATGATCCCATGTTAACATTAAGTGCTACTTCAAACCCTCCTCAAGCTAGTTCAGCGACATCAACTAAAGGAAAGGAAAAAGTGAGCTACGAGGGTCCAACTCCAAACAAAGATTCAGACCAAGCACCTAAATTAGAGATAGTACTTTACAAACCCACCAAAGAAGAAAAGGATAAAGCTAAAAAGGACAACTATAAAAAAATGAGTGAGATGATGGATACATTTGAAAAATAATGTAAAATCAGTTCCAAAGGAGTAGGGGAATATTCTGTTTCTCTATTCGACATGCCCACATCTCCAAGAACACATGGGAAACCATCAAAAGAACACCTCCCTCATAAGTATAACTCTTACTTCATGAGAGAAAGTGACAAAGCAGCATTCGACAAAGAGGAAGATGAATTCCTTCAATGGCTTTATCATGACGAAGATGATACCTCAAGTACTCCCATAGAAAGAATTCAGCATATTAACATTCAAATCGATCAATATGGGAAAGGATTTGCGATAATGCCAGAAAATGGGATACAAGGGAAGAGGACCTTTAGGCCAAAGAAATAGATGTTTACTAGAGCCCATTGAACTTGCTTGGAGGGAAAAAGAAGAAAGATCAGGAGTAGGCTACCAATACAAAGGAGAAAGCTCTAGCCCAATGCATGATTCATATCCTCAAGTGAACACATTAGAATCTGATGCAGATAGTGATGACTCCCAAGATTATGAATGGGATACCTTATCCGATGAATCATGCCAGGATAAAGAAGTAGTCACCATACACACTTATGCTAAGGTTCCAAAGCAACAAGTTCCAAGGCGTGAAGAGCCCATCATACAAGAACTCAATGTAGGACAAGCATTTGTTAATTAACCATGGATAGAGGAATTTTGGGACCCCTTAGAGGAAGATGATTCGAACGTTAGGATTAATCCATGGGTTGTATTTCTCATGCTATTTCCCGTAGAAGTCATTGAGGACTCAAGTGAAGAGGACTTTGATCCTTCTTCCATGGACCATCTCGAAGAAGCTCACATTATAAATCTCAATGATATAATGTACGAACCCTTCAATGAAGTCATGTCCATAAACCCAATTGATGACACTTTGCCAAAAAAAACCTTATCCTTGATAAACCTCGACCTTATTGATTGGGACCTAAACAAACCAAGTGACTTACTCTATTTCCCAAATGACCAAGCAATGAACCAATGCCTTAATGCGGTTAAGCCCTCTTTCACCAATGAATTCAAACCAAACATGATAGAAGCAGCGGGGGTCCAATCTCTTAATCCAAAGAAAAAAAATGAAAAAAAATTTAAAAAAATGAAAAGTTCTAGTGCTGAAAACCACTATGTGGCAGGACTAGAACCAAAAAAAGTAAAGATAAAGGATGTTTCCTATGGTGAAAACCCAACTATGGCACCAAAGGAAGAGAGATTGGATACCCTACCCAAGCATGAGGAAGAAAGGTCACCTATTCTCATAGAGCCGACAAGAAAGGTCAATATTGGGACATAATTGGATCCAAAATTTATACACTTGGCCGCGTCACTTACACCTTTATAAAGAAAGGATTTCATCAAGTTCTTCCAAGAACAACAAGTGAACTTTGCATGGTCCTATGCCGACATGCCTGGATTGGATCCCAACTTCATTATGCACCATTTGAATGTCAAACCAAGGGTTAAGCCCATCAAAAAAAAGTTGAGAAAAATGCACCCACATATAGCTCTCCTAGTCAAGGCCAAATTAGAAAAATTGTTGAAAGTGGGATTTATAAGAGCAATAGCCTATGCTGAATGGATATGTAATATTGTACCATTCACCAAGCATGAAAAATCCATTCGTGTATGCACGGATTTTTGAGACTTCAATCTTGCATGTCCTAAGGATGACTTCCCACTTCTGAGCATGGATGCAATAGTTGACTTGATAGTGGTTCACTCCATGTACTCATTGATGGATGGTTTCAGCGGATATAATCAGATAAAAATTGCACCTGAAGACCAAGAGAAGATAGCCTTTACATGTCCTTGGGGTACCTTTTGTTGGAACATCATGCCCTTCGGCCTTAAAAATGTTGGAGCCACATATCAAAGGGCAATGACAACTATCTTCCATGATATGATGCACACATTTCTAGAGGATTATGTGGATGACATATTGGCCAAATCTCACAAAAGAGAAGATCACCTACAAATTCTGAAAAAGATATTCACCCGATTGGAATTATTTAAGGTGAGGCTTAATCCAAAAAAATGTGCCTTTGGTGTCCAATCTAATAAATTGTTAGGCTATATAGTTTCAGCAAAAGGAATTGAAGTGGATCCAGAAAAAGTACAAGCAATAATGGATATGGAAATTCCAAAGAACATAAGTCAAATGAGGTCCCTACAAGGCAAAATACAATCCATAAGAAGGTTCATTTCTCAATTGGCTGAAAAATGTCATTCATTCACAAGGTTGCTACACAAAGATACTATTTTCATGTGGGATGAAGAATGTGACCAAGCCTTCACTTTATTGAAGACTTATCTAATTAATCCACCTATCCTAATGCCACCAATCAAGGGAAAACCATTACTGATGTACATATCCGCTATCAAAAGGTCTCTAGGAGTGCTTTTGGTGCAAGAAGATGAACAAGGAAAAGAAAGAGAAACCTACTATTTGAGTAGGGCATTGATCAAATACGAACTTAAATATACATTTATGGAAAGGTTTTATCTAGTAGTTTTCTTTGCATCTCAAAAATTAAGACATTATATGTTGATGCACAAGGTGAAACTAATTGCCAAAATTGATCCTTTAAAGTATTTGCAAAGAAAAACTGCCTTAATAGGTAGGATAGAAAAATGGGTCATGATATTAAGTGAGTTTGACATCGAGTATGTGGATAGGAAGGCAATAAAAGGACAAGTGATAGCAGATCACTTAGCTGAAAATCCATTAACTTCTACACAAACCATTCAAGTGGAATTTTCGGATTCCACAATTGTAAACATAGAAGCAAAGACATGGAAGTTATATTTCGACGGCTCATATACACAAGGAGGTTCCGAGGCCGGTATATTATTGATTACCCCTCAAGGGTACACTATTCCCAAATCCTACAAGCTTTTGTTCCTATGCACAAACAATATAGCAGAATATGAGGCTTTAGTGATTGGCATCAGGATGGCTTTAGAATGGAACATCACCGAGCTACAAGTATATGGAGATTCTCAACTAATAATCAATCAAGTCAATGATGAATACAATACCAAAGATGAAAAATTAATGCCATACAAGTCTATGATTGATGCTTGGAAAAAGTATTTTTCTTTGATAACATTTGAGAAAATTCTAAGAGAGAAGAACAGAGTAGCTGATGCAATGGCAACCTTGGCTTCCTTACTTCAAAAACTAGATCAAAATGAGAAGTAAGAATTCTTAGTGGAAGAGTTAGCACAACCAACATTTGACCTTTCCGAAACCCAAATTGTTTCCCTACTTCATGGACATGACTCACCTTGGTACGACCCTATATATACCTATCTCAAAGACCAAGTACTACCTTTAGACCAATCACGAGCCCAAAAATGATATTTCATATGCCAATCAGCCTGTTACATAATCCTTTGTGAAACATTGTATTGCAAGGGTCTTGACGGGATGTTACATAGATGTCTAGAGGAAGAGGAGTCTATTTTAGCTTTACGTGAAGTTCACGAGGGCATTTACGGGTCGCACTCAATTGGGTTAAACCTAGCCAAGAAAATCCTTCGCTTAGGGTATTTCTGGAAAACCTTAGAGAAAGATGCTTGTCACTTCGTCAAAATATGCAGCAAATGTCAATATCATGGCGATATGATACATGCACCAGCACAATAATTGCACCCATTTGTTACACCATGGCCATTCTATCAATGGGGATTTGACTTGATTAGCATCATATATCCACCATCTTCCAATGGGCACAAGTACATCATCACCGCAATGGAGTATTTCACTAAGTGGGTTGAAGTGGTTCCTTTAATCACGGCCATGGGTAAATAGATTTCCATGTTCATCTTGAACCACGTCATTTGCAGATATGGTATCCCTCATGCCATAATCATAGACAATGGAAAGCAATTCAAAAACAAAGATGTGGATGAACTTTATGGCACATTCCATATCACACATCACTCTTCATCCATTTATTATCCTCAAGGAAATGGGCAAGCCGAAGCTACAAATAAGAACATTTTGAAAATCTTGAAGAGATCGATAAATAAGTCAGGAAGAGATTGGCATGTGCAAATTAATTCGGCATTATGGGCCTATAGAACTAGCATTCAAACACCTATGGGAGCCACACCATTTTCATTAGTCTATGGAGCCGAAGCTGTTCTACCATTGGAGGTTGAAATCCTATCTTTACGAGTATCATTGCAAGGGTTGATAACAAACGAAGACTATAGATTCACTAGACTTCAACAATTAGAGTTGCTAGAAGAACACCAAACACAAGCCTATGAACACCTAAAAGTATATCAGAACAGAATCTCAAGGAACTATAATAAGCATATCAAACCGAGAGTCTTTCAAGTAGGAGACTTAGTGTTAAGAGAAAACCCAAAGAATCAAGTTGAAAGAGAGAAGAAAGAAAAATGGGAGGCTAATTGGCTTGGTCTATTCATCATTGTGTCTTCATTTGGGACATGAACCTATAAGTTAGTAGATTGTGAAGGAGACGAGTTACAAGAGCCAATCAATAACATACATCTAAAGAGGTTCTATACGTGAGGTAGACAAAAGAGTATAAAGAGTATCAGATGAGGAGCATCATATTTATTGTACATAGCCAAAGAAATCTTGAAAATACCAAAAACATTTGAAAAAAAAAAAAAAAAATACAAAAAAAAGAAAAAGTGCCTTGGTGAAAACCTAGCAATAGGTGCCTTGGTAGGAAAAAAAGAGAAAAAGACCCAAAAGCTGAAAACTTGGCAATCAAACACCTTTTGTTCTCTTAAGTCATTTCCTAGCCACATGTGTGCATATTGCATTTCCATCATCCCACTTGTAAACCTTCATTGCATCTGTCATGTGTACATAGTCATAATAAAGCCTTTCAGTCGCGTCATTGCATTGCATTGCCTATTTGCCCTAAGTTCGTCGCACGATCACATTTATTACTTGGGGGCAGAAGAGGATTGAAAATTTGGTACCAAAGGGATTCAATAGTGCTATATTCATATCAGAGAGAGACTTATCAGAGTGTCAGAAGAGAGAGATTTTTGTGAACCTTTGATGGATATCATTGTTCACACCTAAGTATTTGACCCTACAACTTAATCTTTGAGCCTTCATTGAATTTATTATTCAGGATTAAAAATTGACAAACACTTGAAAGATCAGAATACTTGGAAATACCTTTTGAAAATCATGAAACATTGCAAAACACTTAAAGCTTTCTTTTTGATAATCTTTTTGGAATTAACTTTTATCACATCTTTTTAGCTAAATCGATGATGTTTCGACTAGATTGGTGATGATAAGAGACATGATATTTTCTTTCCTTTGAGTGACTATTTTAAGGAAGATTCATCAACCTATGCGAATTCATCTAGCGACATGGTCATCAAAGAACCATCGAGGACTATCCCATAAGATGAAGGATCAACCTTTTCTTGTTTACACAAATAGATACCTTGGCTATTTAGATCTTCTATATCTTAAAACCAAAATCCACTTGCAACATTGAATCCATTGAAACCGGTATTCATACTCCCATAGTTTGGTCATCCAACTAGTGAGGGTTGTACTTGTTTCCAAAGAGGTTACCAAAAAGAGAAAAAAGTGGTATTCATATCATCATGATGTGGTCAGTGATGGCTGTACTTACTTTCTGGTCCCAAATTGCTCAATGATGAAAACATTTCTCTAAGGCATTTCTTTGCTAAAAGCTAGTGACACTTAGTTGCATTGCATTGCATTTTCATGTTAGATTAAGTGCATTGGTTTGTAGTTATTTTTCCAAGGGAAAAGGGGTTTTAGTTAATTATCTTGATCAATAAAAAAGGGGGAATCAAAGAAAAGTCCATATCATCATATCAATGTTCATAACATCAAAGATCCAATAAATCTATATATCAAGATACAATGTCATCAACAAAATGATACATCAAGTCCCGATCAATAAACATCAACATGATACAAAATCAACAAGGAAGATCCATAAATCTAATATCCAAGAAGCTAGTGACCGTATGTATAACTTATGGAAATGTGCATGTTTTGCAAATTAAGGGAATCATATCAATATTCTATATTAGTGAATCATTTTATGTCAATTAATCAATCAATCAGTACCAACTTATTGTTTCCCAACTCTTGATCGTGAGGTGGGAACAATAGTATCAATCCTATCAAACCTAGTACCATTTGTTCATGTCTCTATGTCTTGATAACGAATTATCAGTGACATACGTATCAGTTATCCCATATCAGTTTTACTATCCTATCAAATTGACAAATCACATTCATTGGTACTATTATCTTGATATCCTAATCATTTGTTTTCAACTACAATAGACCTAGCTATCTGGGAAATCAATCAATCAATTAATCAATTTCAAGAAATCAATGTTTTTCAGAAATGAAAACATATTGGCTCAATATAAATCAATTTCATCACATTTTTCAAATCAAACAATCAATATGTTTCATTTCTGAGGGGGCATCAGAGTATCAAATTGGCATCAAATACCAGTGAATCAGGGGCATCAAAAAATTTTTATCAGTGGGGCACATATCATTTATCAAATCATATCAAATGTTGAATCATATCAAGCAGCAATCAAGTTTCATATCAGGACCTAGCAATCATATCAGTGGCATATCAGTGTATCAGTTAATCAGGACCTATAAGTGATCAGGACTAAAAGAATCTTTGAATCAATGTTCTTCGCACATCAATTCAAAGAGGGGCATTTGTAGACACTCAAAATTGGACAAGTGCTTTAAAATCAATAAAATGGCTCAAAATCATCAAAATGCATTAAATCTCATAAAAAAGGATCAAATCAATTAAAAATGGACATTATTAAACCAAATTGGACAAAATCAATTAAATCAAAGGAAAAATCAAATAATGATGTTAAATAATTAAATCAAAGCTTAAAGGGGTGAAAAGCACTACATAATTGATTTTAATCAATTAATTGTATAGTTCAAAAATCAAAAATCAAAATGAACCTATTCCCTTATATGGCTAAATTTAATTAATTAATTGAATTTAATTAATCCTAATATCTTTCAACAAAGTTGAGAAACCAATGAAAATTGAGGACAAAAAGACACAAATCACTCAAAAAGAAATGAATTTTGATCACTCATTTTAAAGTTTCAATCTCAACCACTCAATTTTGTCCTTTTGTCCAAAGCTTTGAGACAAACATTTAAATTGTCCCCCCATTTATGAACATTGCAAAGTATTTGACTCAACCAAAGGTAAATCATGGTTAATTCACTCTACCCCCTACCCTTGGGAATTTACTGTAAGTATGAGGCATTTTGAGAGCAATAATCATCTTAGAAATTCATTTGCAAAGCTTCCTTATTATAGTCATTTTCATAACAAACAAGAGCATTTCAGAGCATTTGAATTATCTTTGTATCAAATTTGAGAGTTAGTGAGCTAGAATAAGCATTTGTAGTATCATATTTCTCATTTTAGAAGTGTCACTAGTGGAGATTAAGCTGAGAGCTCTACTTAGCACATCTAATTAGAGAGCCATGAGATGTCATGGATTCATATGCAATTCTTAGTTTAAATTTCCATTGTATTTGCTAAGATTGTTAGATATTCATCCTAATTTCATGAAGGTGCAAAGCATTCACACACACAGATAAACTAACATTCCACCTAAATATGAGAACTCGACAATGGTTATCAATATATATTATCAAAACTACTTGATTAAATATTAAATATATGGACAAGGTTGATTCAATAATAATCTTTTCATGCACAATTGTAAATTATTTCCCTAAAGTACTTCAGACTCAGAAAAGATCCTTTCATGCTGACCTTTTTAATGGGAATTAATGAACTTTCCATTGGGATACATGTAAAAAAAATATCTTGAACAACTCAAGCCAAAACAAAGTACAATGACTTTAATGTTTGTAAACTATTCAACATAATGAAAATTTTGTGATGTTCTACTTTTACGGAGATGGCCTTTTCAATAAACTAATAATCTAATATTTTAGTGGATTAAAGTGTAATGGCCTAAATTTTACACCCTAGTGGAAAACCCATTTTTGCACTTTGTCCTGCTGTAGCCTAAGACACAATTCTGCCACCCTCATCCACTCACGTTATTTGCCAAGTCATTGCTCAACCAAAAATCCATGCAAGAAAGTCTTGGCGGCCATGGATAGGTTCACGTGGGAAAACGTATGTGCGACACACTAGCGTCCGTGAATTTGCAGATGTGCAGAGAGTCGTTTGAGCATTACAAATCTACCACCCTACAGTTGCAACACCCCAAATCATGGGCTTCCTACATGGGATCGCATACAAGTTTGATAAAAACCCCATTTTGCATGTCTTTTCTCTCTCTAGAACACTCATTTTGAATTTTCAAGCTCTTGGGCACTCTCCCAATCACTCTCTCTTACATTCTGGGCTTCACACATGGTATTTATTAATCTTCATCACTAGTATTTCCAGCTTATATCACCTCCATATCCACCCTTTTTTCAAGTTATCTCCATTGACGAATAGATTCAAGTTATCTTCTACACATACTCGGCATTACAACACTTGTTACTCTTATTTGGAGAGCTCATTTTCATATCCTCAATGTGTCTTTGAGCATATTATTGTCTTGATCATTTCTATTTTACATTATTGTCACTGCTATTGTATCTTCAATCCAATTATCTATCACTGAATATCATGTCTATTTGGTCGTTCATGGAGATGGAGACACCAAAATGGGGGTTTGATTGAGGCAAGCCTCTCAAACAGCCCAAACCATTTTCCTCTTTTATGTTTGTGTAGGTTTCCATTGCGAGTTCATGGGTTTGGAGATCTTCCTTGGAGTGCATTATCAATCACCAAACCAGGTTTCTCATTCCTTTTTCATTCTCTTCTCATTTCATTTTGTGTAAATTTGCATATCTTTTATTGTGATAAAATATGTTTAGAAAATACTTAAAATTTACTTACATTTGTTGTTCTCTTTTCATTTTAAACATCTAGAATAGATCTACTTTATTTTATTTTCATTATGTTATTATTGTCATTCTGGTTATTTTAATCTATATTGTTGCATTTTTCTACCAAGATTCATAGTCCTTGCATTCTATCTGTATGAGATGCCAATGCATTGCACTAATGTCCTGCAATCACGTTGTAGTCCTTGGATTGCATGACCAGCTGAGGCAGTGAGCTAGTTGACTTCCAGGTTTCATCCTCTTAGTTTGTACTTTCAATTTCCATAGTCTAAACATTTTTGTCACCTCGTTCACATACACAATTCTCTTTTAATAGACACATAAAGTTACACTTAATCATCTTCACATTTTAGTCTATTAAATGTTAATCAATTTATAATCATCTGGTTAGCTTGAAGTTAATCAACTTTATCACCTAAATTGGTTAATTAACACATCTTTTCAAACCTAACTTGTTACAAGTAGTGGTTATCATTGCACCAAAAGATCAACCTGTTAATGCTTGATAAAACCACTAGACTTATAGAAGACATGGGAGGCAGTTAAGCCATGTCACAAATCCCAAGGGGAGCACTAACCATTTTGCCAATAATCTCCCCCTCAGCGTTACCCGAGGGGATTCAAACCTGTGACCAAGCTCTAATACCAATTTTTAGAAAGTAAAGTCCACCAAGATAAATGAGGGGGGGATTAATCAGTTATCAGATAAATACAACCTTTATCACCTTTAACAGATTTTAACCATGTAAGCAATGTGATTAACAACCATAGAAAGATATACATACATAACAACACAATAACACAAGATATGTTCAGTAGGGAACCTCTTGATCAAAGAGTAAACCACGGTGGGAATGATGCCCAAAAAAGATGCACTAATAAGAAAGTTCCTTGTGAGAGGATGGACTCTGTTAGGAGTCTTATGAAATAAATTCAGTACATATTAGTCCCTACTAGGAGACTTTCAATCCCTGCTAAAAGATTCTAACTCTGTTAGGAGTTATAGAAGACAGAAGGACCCACTGTCCAAACAGCTTCAAGGGCAAGATCACTGAACACATTGTCCAAATGATCTCAATGTTATTCAATAGAATAATATCAATAGATTACTTATCTCAACAACTTATCACTTCTCCTCTGACTGTGCCAAACTGCACCAACTGCTTCATCAAATCTCAATACAATATCTTTATACTTCGCATATCCTCTTCCAACAAGTATTGCACAATTCTGCAATTCACTTTCACAATCCAATTACACTTCCATATTACAATAAGGAAAACATTCCTTCCTTTATACCACACTCAAATAATTACAAATGAATCAGCATACAAATTACAAAATAAAATCTTCCACACGTTACATAAAAATTCCACAATTATATGAAATTGTAGGCTTCCAAATAAGATAAGTCTTCACTGATGAAACCTCTAACCTTTTTGTCATGTCCACATCACAATCAAAATTTCTTCATCATCTTTACAACTTTGCATGCTCAAATTCTATCTCGATTAGGAGATATCATCTGATTTCCACAAACTGCTACTCAGGAGCACTACCTGAATACTACTTCCAATGAATTACACATAAGTATCATGAATAAATGAATTCCCTTATGCACTCTTAACCATGATCTTATACAACATCATAGAGTAATTCCTCAACTCCGCATAGCTTGATCTTAAATATCCCACGTGCGCTAACTCAAACATTGTTTGCTTCTCTGCTAATCTTCATTAGATCACTGCATTGACATCAATGATGATCACAATCATGAATGCAACAACAACTGCTACAGAATGGCTGTGAATACTCCCCCATATGATATATTCAGCATTCATTCCTAACAATCTCCCCCATTGGTATTGATGGCAACATAGATGAAAAAACATCCAAGTTCCATGAATACCAACACTGCAACATTGCTGCTCTGAAATGTTTTCAAATCCTCTTCATCAATCAAATCTTGCTGGGTTTTCCTGTTCAACTCTTCAAGTCTTTTAGTTTTCCATTTCATATTGCTTCTAACCTTCTCCCTCAAGTTCTCTTCAATAGATGGTTTTTCATGTATCCTTCTCCCCCATTGACATTGAAATGACAATCACAGTCATGAATGCAACAACAACTATTACAGAATGGTTGTGAATACTCCTCCATAGGATATATTCAACATTCATTCCTAACAACATGACCAGCCGAGGCAGTGAGCTAGTTGACTTTGAGGTTTCATCCTCTTAGTTTGTACTTTCGGTTTCCATAGTCTAAACATTTTTTGTCACCTCGTTCACACACACAACTCAATTTTAATAGACACATAAAGTTACACTTAATCATCTTCACATTTTAGTCTATTAAATGTTAATCAATTTACAATCATCTGGTCAGCTTGAAGTTAATCAACTTTATCACCTAAATTGGTTAATTAACACATCTTTTCAAACCTCTCATTGAATTATATACACTTTAGTGTTTGATCTATTTGTCACTTGTAGCCGACATTATGAAGTGGTTTAAAGGGATCATCTATCTCTTGAGACTTTAACCTATCTTTGAGGTTGGTACTGTAATGTCCCTGCCAAGGAACCCATAAGGAATCAAGTCTATGACCTAAAATTACAACTAACAATTTTTTTTCTTAACATTCTAACTTATCATCATTACCATTCACAACTACATTCCTTAAGGTTCCCTTAATTAATTCATTTGCCATTATCAAGCATTGTATTTCTTTACTTAATCAAATGAATTCTATTTCCTTTTCAACTTCAATTTACATTCAAACATTGCTTTCATTCCACATTAAAACCAATTACATTAATGAACTAATTGAATTCATTTTCTTTACCTAATTTTCATAAATATTCACTTTTAGAAATGAATCAGAAGCCCATAATTTATCTAATACACTAAATACATTTATCCTTTCCTCTTTCATTTGTTTTCTTCTTAACCTTATCTATGCACTATCATCACAAAAACTTTCTATTAAAAGTCCTTACTTTCCATTTTCATTTCAAATATCATAATAGAGAGAGTGTAAAGCATTTAACCATTAATATCTCATAATCCTAACCATCCACTGAATCATTTTTTCACAAGTATAACTACCATAAATTATCATCGATGACATTGTATATATCCGGTTAAGAATTGAGGTTAAAACCTTGTTTAAATAACCTTACATCATACACATTGAACTTAGACATTTAAGCGCATTAGGAAAGAATTACATCTTAATACTACTTGCAATAACATGCATGTTTCCTTTCGCTTATTATTTTCACCTGGAGATACCCATCAACCCTTAGAATATCTTTTCACTAATCCACATATCAAATGAAGTTTTATTTTAAATAAGTTTACATCCATAAGTACTTGCATTACAAAGGTTTTCAAAGAACCAATACTTTCAATTTCATGTTAATACTCATAAGAGAGATAAGGTAGGAAAGTTACTTAATTATAATCCATAACTGATTAACCAATATTCAATCCCCTTTTGAGATTCCTAATACTACCATTCCCACATACCTAACTTATTTCTTACAATTTCCAGTTACAAACATAATTACAATTACAATTGCTGCACATGGTCCAAAGGCATATAGAGAAATAATTACAACAAGTTGCCCAAGGCTTACAATACATCTTTACGTCTTGATTATAAGAGATAGAGATACAAGATACAAGAATAGAAACTTCACCACTAAACAACTCAGAATCCAAGCCACGACATGAACCACAAACAATACCTTGAAAGAGATTTGCCACTCAGCCATGTGAAACTAGTAAAGTTCCACCCCTCATGCTAGGAGATAGAACCAAGGTACTCTCAAGACCTTAAGGAAATCTAAGTCTCAAATACCAATAAATCCAAGACTCAAAAGAACAAGAATAAAACACATAAAATATCATCATACTATAACACCGAGGTTAAGGTTCTAGGAGACCACCTAAGTGAGTGTCATCACACAACCTATATATTGGGATCCTTCCTGGCAACCATGTAACCCCGGTCCCCCCTTTATGAATAGGGATCCATCTTGGCAGTTATCCTTGATCCTGGTACTCCAATTAGATTTGTGTGGCCTTTATTATATTTTCTTTCATTATCTTTGAATCCCCCCTTCCCAGGTTAATTTTTAAGGTTATCACTTTTTACAAACCCACCCATGGGATCATCTGGAAACCACTTTAAGGTTCCAACACCTATGGTGAGCCACTCACTTAGGTTTCCTATTCCCTTACCCCATAACAAGCCAAAGATATAAGATAACACTTCCACATCCTGATCCATAGGTTTAGGAAACTCCCCTGTGCACTCAAGCCCTTAGAGCGAGTCCTAACCTTAGCCATATACATAACATGAACCATTGGAAGAATGTCTATCACAATAAACCTCAAAGAAAATCATAAAACTTTCCACATGCATAAGTACAACATTCCATGGCTTATTTACATGTCTAAGGAACCCTCTCACGCACACAGGCTACTGAGACGAGTCTTAGCCTCCTAAACCAAGCTCAAGTATATTCCAAGTGCAAAAACATAAAAATTACACCATATAACCTCAAGAAAACAAATAATAAACATACATACGTGATACAAACTTCCACATGCATTACCACAAATCTAAAGTCTGAAAATGCAGATCTGAGATATGAACTTACCAAATTGACATCTGAACTTGAGACTACAAAATTACAATATGTTGAACTTATGAAATATAACACAATTGTGAAAGGATAACTAACTCAATCTAAACAACACCTTGAGAAAATTTATTCTAGTAGTGAAAAGATCGATGAATAGATTTCTTATCAGAAACCTTCTTATGATAAAACTAGTTTTGGATACTTTGAAGACAAATTCCCAAAGAAGATTGAAGAATGCAAAGAACTAGATCCAAAACAGCTTGAGAACAAAGAAAAAAAGAAACTAGATGAATCTAAAAAATTGGAAGATGTACCTAAGCAAGATGAAACACCTAAAGAGATTTGAAGAGAATTCAAAGGTAGATGTTTTTCATGCGATTCTTTTGGACACATGAAGATAAATTGTAGAGGTTAGAAATTCAGACCTATCTCTGGTTATTGTTATAATTGTCATGGTTTTGGACATAGAGCTATTGATTGAAAGAAACCTGGATCTAATGATAATGGTAATAGTAGAATGTTTAGAAATACTAACCCTGCATATAAGAGACCTATTGGAGAAATGAACAAAAGAAATGGAGTTATGTGTTATAGATGCAATAAATTTGGACACATTGCTAGAAATTTTAGATCACAAATCAGTCAATCAGGATCGAGATATGGAAATAATGGAATAGTTTGTCAGATATGCAATAACATGGATCACACAACAAGGTATTTTAGGATGAACAACATGAGAAATCCTTATCAAGTAGAAGAAATGCAAACTACACCAAAAGAAATATAAATACCAACAATAGTCAGAAAGAAAATTGCAACAACTTGAAAGAAGTTGAGTTTGTCAAAGCTACAGATCAAGCAATAACACTCAGTATACCAAGAAATCAGACAAGTGAAGTATTTGAGAGTAATTTTGAATCAATTCCAAATTCATCTTGAAATAATTAACCATTAAATTTCATGAACTATGTATTAAAATAAGCATTAGAATAGAATAGAATTTAGAGTAAGTTGAATTAAGCCTTGCAAAGTTAATATGAGCTAGAATATGATATAAGGAAGCTATAGTTAAGAGCACATGAATTTATGAACATATATGTGATTACACGAAAAGAAACAAGTTTTACAGGTAACTAGAAATAGCTTTTGGCATGAATGCACTTAAGAAATTAATGCAATGACAATGTCTTGAAAGATTTGAAGGATAAAAGTGGATTATTGACATCATTTGATCATTCAAGTGTTTACAAGAGATATAGAGAGCTAGCCAATGGAGATTGAAAGTAGTTTGCAAGATTTGGAGACAAATTCTTCGCCAGATCTATGCAAAGCCCTAAATCATGATTCCAAGGTATTTTACTAAGAATTAATTATTAAAGTAGTTACTTTTCAGTAGAATCATGGATGCATCACTAGTTCATAACATAAGAGACACAGCTAGACCTAAGATGAAGAAGGAATTGGTAGAATCCTTAGAGGAAGAACCTAGTTTGGCTTTATCGGCCATTCTAGATGGAGATTTACAATTGAAATATGTAAAAGGGTATTTGAAATGCAAGTTTGCAACAATAGGAGATGGTAATTTGACCATGGAATACAATAAGATATACAAACAGGACATAACCTTCAAAGAAGGATTTGAACATTTAGGTCAAATCGATATTATTAAGTACACCTTTCACTATGAACTTCAGAATGATGAATGGACTAAAATCATTTTGAGTAGAATCCATAATGGAAAGTTTTAGTTGGATGATAGAGTTATAGATATTACAGCTGATCTTATACATGAGGTTACAAGATTGTCTAAGACAGGAGAAATTCCTTTAAATGAAAAGAATGTTAAGAAAATAGTGTTGGATAACACCAAGTCTTCATATAATGGAAGAGGCATAGTTATTAGAAATATTGAGAAAGATTATGTGAGATAGGTATGTAAGATTTTAACTGCAAAATTATGTGCAAGTTCTAGGGAAGATGACATAGCAGTAGGTATGGTACAGGCAACCTATCTTATGTGTATTGATAGAGTTGATGTAGATATGTGTGAGATTATGAGAATCTAGCTGATTGAAAATCTTGAGAAGATCAAGAAGACTGAGAATTCCCAATTTAGATTTTCATCCCTGATCACCTATATGTTTTTCCATCTTTTGAGAATATTCCCTTACATTATAGGAGCTGATTGGAATGATGGTAGAAATTCAATGGAAAAGATTAATAATGTATATCTTAGACATCCCATTGGAAAACTAAATGAGAGTGAAACCCTTGTCATTAAGACCTTTCAGAGTGAAATGAAGAGAAGATCAAGAATTCCACCATCTATTGTTGAGAAATAAAAAAGTGAAATATGTTTCTTAGTGGATACTGATTTCACCTACATTGAAGCAGTAGAACCAAGGATAGAATTTGTAGATCCTCTTGAGTATGAGATATCCAAAGAAGAAGTTGAAGGATATGTATGCAGAATACTAAAATGTATATTGGATTCCAAGAGTTCTAGATTTGGAATATATGAAGAGAACTTCAGTACAACATAGAAGTCACAAGTGCATAAATTGGCAAAGAAAAGAGTAGATAGAATAATAAATTAAATTTTAAAGGATACAAGTATGACTGAGCATGAATTCAACATTGCGAAGCAGACAACAGTAGCTATTAGAGATATAGGACAGAAAGAAGTATTGTTTATACTACCCTTGACATCCCATGCAACCTCTGTTGAGGATATTCAGAATGTTGATGAAGATATTGTAGAGTTGGATGTGCTAGCAGTAAGGAAATCTACTAGATCCACTTCTACACCGACTAAGAGAGTTAAAGAGATGGCAAGTGGACTAGGTAAAAGACATAAGACTATATTTTCTCTAGTAGAAAGGATAAGGACTCCAGAAGTAAATCCACAAGAAGATGAAGAGGTAGGCAACAGTAAAAAGAAGAAGTGGAAGCCTAAGATTGATAAAGTGAACCCCTTAATCATTAATGAAGGGGATTTCACCAAGTTGAATAAGTATTATGAGTTGTATAACAACTTTGAGAAATTGAATCTTAAGAATGCAGTTTTCAGACACATGATTTTTGTTGACAAGAAATTTAAGGACATAAAAGACAAGATTCTAGATAATCTTTATGAGAAATTGGTCAATAGGAAAAAAAGAGCAAAAAAAGAAGATAAAGGTATAAGAGAAAGAATTGTGAGATAAAAGATGAAAACCACTCCAAAGAAATTATGAAAAACCTTAGCACACATCTAAGAAGGAAAAGGATAGTTCTGATAATGGGAGGAAACTATGAAGAGATCAACAAGGAAATTGAGGAAGCGGTTGTAAAGGTAATGACCTCTAGACCAGAAGAGATATTCAGTGAATCTGAACCAATAGTAGAAGAAGAACCACAAACATTACCAATTCCATCACCCTCCATCCACATTGATGATGAGTCTATGAATATTGAAGGCACAAACATCACCATAGACAGAGAAGAGAACCCATTTGATGACCAAGAAGAAGATGTTGGTAATTTGCAAGAAGCCTTTGAGTAGAAGGATGAAGTAGTAAATAAGGGGGAAGAAGTAGTAGAAATAAGAGAAGAAAAGAAGAAATAAGAATTACAGGTTAAGATTATAGAAGAAAAGTAAGCAGTACAAGAAGAGAGGATTAAATTAGTTTCACTAGAGAAGAGCGCAACAACAAATCTATCTAAGGAATCATCTTTGGCAAAGTTGGGAGCTAAAGTTGATGATGATGATCAAATAGAGTTAATCTAATCTCTAAATAAAATCATTGGAAAGAACAAGAAAGTGAAAATCTTGGAAAGAGCGTTACTTGATGTAACTAGCACACTTCAAGGAATTATATCAACTCAAATTAGTGAGGTTGATCCCCAATCCAAAGCAAAAGATGTAATGAGAGTTTTTGACAATGAATTTACTTATCTATCAGATATTGAATTAGTAAAACCTCAAGCAACTCATGATGCACAGTTATTTCAAGTCACTTGCCAAAATATTAGGAATGATTTGGATAATTTGGAAATATGTATAAAAGAGTTAAGGAAATTCTTAGAGAGAGGAAGAGCATTGTACAGCCAGTGTACATTATCACACAGACACATATCAAAAAATTTAGAAAAGATAAGGAACAAAGAAGAAGAGTTGCAAGCCATAGTGAATGATTTGCAGAATCCCAATGTAAAGATCACAGACATTGAGAAGAAAATAAGAAAAATCTATGATGAGATAAGACTTCTTGAGAATGAGAAAGAAATAAAATTGAAGAGGTTCGCTCTACTTAGAGAGCATCTAACAATGAAGATAAGTAATGTAGAAGATCAACTAGAAGAATGTCTTTCATGAAAGACATCATATGGAAAGTTTGCATATTCAAACCTTAAGGCAGTTGAGATAGCATTCTATGGGCTACATGCATTACTCAATGTTTCTGATTTAGTCAAGAAGACATGGGACAAAGAGATTGAAAATCTAAAGGCAAATTTTGTAGATTGTGTAGCAAGGCCTCCAGCCTTGTAATATTGAAATCAAGGAGGTAAATCAAAATTTTGTCTATCATATACATATAATTGACACCTTTGTCATTTTTGTCAAAGGGGGAGTAGTATAGTATGAAAATTGTATATATGTAGAAGATATAGATATGCGGAATAGTATGAAGTATACTCTTAGGGGGAGTATTATTTTGGAGAAATAAGTAGACATGCATGATCCCCAAATTTTTTTTTGTAATGGTCGTATGTTACACCTTTTGAAATTTTGTGATAAAGTTTTTTTTTGGGACTTAGCCAATTTTCCCATATGTTGCCACCATTGACAAAGGGGGTGATTGTTGGAAATTTGGCTAAGTAGGATATCAAAATGTTGTCATTATGGCAACCTATATTCAATATTGAGACAACATGATTAGAGGAAGAAGTTCTCAGAACACATGCAAATTGTCTAAGTATAACAGTGTTTACTAGTCTTCACAGAGACCATTTTGATTAGCGATGATCATAGAAGCATGTTTAGTGCATGCGCACTTGAACATAGATCATTCCAAGTATATTGAAGATACATCTAAGAGCACAAGTGTGTATGGAATGTACGGAAAGAGATATCGATGTTTTAAAAAGATAGTGTTGAGCTGACCAGAACAGAGAAGCGATCAAAACTTGATCATGTTGAGTTAAGGGATTTTTTTTTTATCAAAATAATGAATTAACTAATTAGGGAAGACATCCTAGATGTTAACCCTAAGGAAACATGAAATGACTTTATGTTTTGAGAAGAGTATGATGTTTTTTAAGCCGACGGGAAAATTATTTTGTAATAACTTTTATATAAGTAAGTAAATGAATAAGCGAAGATAAGAAGTTGACATATGATGATCTATATGATGCAAAATTGTAATAGTAAAGAAAAGAAATATAATCCTAAGGAGGAGGATTCCTTAGATATCTTTGAGGAAGAGGACTATAAAGGTGGTGAGAAAGAGCCTAATGGTGATAGTAAAGAAAATTATATTGATATCACTATCAATTTGGGAGATTACAAAGAGTTTTTGGAATGTTCCTGTGTATCCCCTATTTCTAATAAGGATATGGTTGATGAAGAGGCTCCCCTCTCCCCCAATGTTTCTAAAGAGAAAGAAATTCTTGCCAATCTCTATGAACAAATTGATAATCTTCATAATAGAGTGTTATCCCTAGAGGATATTTCTTCTTCTTCTAAGAAAACTAAATTTCTATTTGATAAGGCGATTTCTAATTTGTCTAGGATTATTGATGGAATAGTTAAAAAGGTATGCTTGTAGTGGTCATTGGTCAGAATAGAATCAAGAGGAAGGACAAGAAGAAGAAGAAGAAGAAGAAGAAAGAGGGAGGAGACAGAGACAAGCAAGAGCATGAGATAGATGTGGACAAGAAAGACTGGACTGTGAACCTTAAATGTCTCTCCAAGAACTGGAAGATCATCTCAAAGAAGGATGAGGTTAAAGATAGCATTAGATAAGGCCAGTGGCATTAAATTTAAAGTTCATAGGATGATAGCTTTTAGGATTTTTTTGGCTTTGACTATAAACAATAATTTGTTATATTCTGATACACATAGCCTTTGAGCTAAAAATATTTTGTTGGTTAATTGAATAGTTACAAAATTTCATAGTAATAGATTTTTTTATTATGTTAATAACTCTTTAGAGTATAGGGATAGTAGAAGGTATATGAATATATTTTCACTTTTTTGTGCTCTGAGTTTTTGGTTGATTTTGTTGTTGCAGGGTTACTAGCCCTCAAGCTATAATAGCCCAAGTCTATGCTATTGTGCGATAAGCTATAATATATGGGATCAAGGCCCTTCCCCTATTGATTCAATAAAAAACATAAAGCTTTGATTTTATTTTTAAAAAATTTCTTCCTTTCTTTTTTAAAAGATAATAAATTTATTTTTTTGATTGCAGGAAAAAACAAGTTTTAAAGGGGACCTGAAACCCCATACAAGCTAGATAAAAAGTATAGTGTTAAAGGAAACTAAAAAGAAACAGGATTGGGGACCAGTCCACCATAACCAAAACCAACATAAAACCTAAAAACCAAACACCAGCAAAAAATTGACAAAAGGCCAACACCAGGGACCCAAAGCACTAGACAAACTCTTTGCGAGTTTCATCAGCATCCTACTTCACCTCAAATATCTTCTTTATTGTGGTGTTGAAGTCAGAGAGCTCCTGGATTATTTCTTGAATCTTTCTCCTTTTCACAGACCTGGTACATTTTCCTAGGCCTTCCTCTTCCAAGTCCTTTGTACTCTCATCAGGTTTCTTGCTAGGGGAGCCAGCATCCAACTCTGCTTTAATGGTCATAAAGCAGTCCATGGTCGAACCCATAAACTTATTATTGTCATGCATGTGTTTTTTCATGGCATTCTCCATAATTTCCATTCTAGCTTTCATTTCCTACACTTTTTTATCCCCATCAGTGTTCATGTTGCCATTCACAATTTTCGAACCATACTCCAGCTTATCCTGCAGGGAATCCACCTTAGCAGAAATGGAATGATACTTTAAACTTAAATTCTTGATTTCCTGAAAAACCTATTTTAGTAAGTGAAAAGAATACATGGAAGAAAACTTAGTAGTTTGGAGAACCCCAAAGGGGGGATCTATTTTATCATCCATGTCTTCCTTGAGTAGTTGAACATTCTGTTCCTGCATATCCATGGTTTTAATGAAAGGGATGTTTCAAGAATTGCCAGGAGCATTCACTTTCTCCGCACTAGGTGAAGCCTTCTCTGTATCTAGGGAAGTTTTCTCCACATCCATGGTATCTTTTTGAATATCTAACCCAACCTCCATGATCACCTACAATTTAAGGGAGATGGGCACGTCGTGATCTTCAGAACTATCATACTCCACTAAAATGGGCACCTTTTGACCACCAACATCCTCCTCATTCTTATCATCCTCTTTGTTGCTCTTGATTCCAGAGGTATTTCCCATCTCCATAGTAATAGTAGCCTCCTCTTTAGTATTATCATTTTCCCCCGAAGCTGTATTCAAAACTAAGGTCGAAGAATCACTATCTTCCTCAGTCGAATCAGCCATGTAATCATAACCATCCACACTATCAGTAGAGGTGTCAGTATCCATTCCAACCTCCTTATCCTTTCTTAAATTTTTACCTAAAGGACTCTCCTCTTTGGTAACCGTCTCCCTAATTCTTTTCTTACTTGAGCCAAAGGTTTTGGGTGAAGAAATGATAGGGCTAGCACTGGCAGTCTTCTTAATATGTTCAACAATTAGAAGAATCAACCCTTCATGAAGAATGGGTTTCTTCTCCTTCTTCCTATGCTAGGAAATACTAAGAGGGAGGGACTGTAGAATATAGTAAGGTAAGGACACCCTAATTTTATGATGGAAATGACAAAGCAACACAAAATGGTAGGAGTGGGCGTGTTTGAACCTACCTTCTAGGATAACATATTCCATAATCGCCATCATAACTATCACTTAGATTTCTTTAAATGCAGTAACATCATAGCACCCACTAGAATCTTTTAACAAACTTTTCTTTTCATCCTTGCTTTTGGGGAAGCGTCGAATGACTTTTTGTGAAACTTTCTTTTCATGGTAAAATTTGATGCCCTTGATACTAAGCCCAGACACCTCAGCAATGAGTTCCTCCATAATGTTCACAGTGATACCAGCAATAGTGACCGCCCCATCTTTCTAGGAATCAATGAACAACTTCATGGCACTATCTTTAGTCCCATGCAATCATTCCATGTAGGTACTAAGACCCCCCTTAGTGATAATATCCCAGACCTCCGGAATTTTTTTCCATTTCACATAGTCCTTAGGCTCTCTATGATTAAACCCTCCACCCATGATCTCAAAGCTAACAATGATAGTCATAATAGCAGTGAAAAACCAAATATTGAGGTAACAGGTAACTTTGAAATTAACAAAAGTTAACTCATGTCTGCAATTAGTCTCTTGGGAAAGGCACCACTTTTCATAATCATATTACCCTATTTCTCTAAAATGTGTCTAATCATCATAACTTCTTGAGATACACCCAATCCACCCTTTTGCTTTGAGACCTGTCAAAGGACAACTTGGCTTTCATATCAATGGTGAGATTGTTGCAACCATGCCAAATCATGATATCCTTGGATTTAACTCCAAAGTTAGCCAGCTCATCAGCGGTACAATTCACTTCCGGATAAATGTGAGAAATAATGGCTTGCTTAAAGGATCTAATGATGACCCTAGCTTCCTTGATTATCTCCTTAATGGTCCATGATGGTTTAGTCATGTCACTAATGCATCTTAATATATTCATTGAATCTCCCTCAATCCAAACATTATGAGCCATATTATTTTTGACAATTTTAAGAGTCTATAGAAGGGCCATGACTTCCACCATGTGGTTTCTTTTCACCCCAATAGGCATCACCACCATAGCAAGGCAATTGGCCATGTCATCGCGAATGAGACCACCACAACCCATTGCGCATGGCGTTCCCTTCGCAGTGCCATCAAAGTTTATTTTTATCCATCTAGGTGGAGGAGAAAGCCAGATGGCATTCTCCCTTTGATTTGAGTTATTATTAGTAGTCTCAGCGCTCAAATCACCAGCATTGAAGTCCAGCATCCTACTAGTCGACAGTCTGTAGTTTTCCTTAATACTTCTCTTACTCTTCTCAGCAATCACATTAGGCAGAAGTTCAATATTCCTAAAGACTTTGTCGTTGTGTTCCCTCCATAACCACCATATCACATGGGGAGCAATGATGTTCCACAAATGCTGATCCATTGGGACCTCCGCTTTTCTCCACTACATACAGAAACTCTCCATGTTGTTGGGAATTAATAAATTTATTATAAACCATATGAAGGTCCAATTTCTAAACTCTTGATTGTTATTTCATAAGTCAAGACTCACATTTGCAATATTTCTCATATCTATATAAGAGTGTATTACAAATAAAGATTGAATAAAATACATAGCATGATCCAACCAATGTTCATTTATCCTTTATCCCAAATATTTTGTATCCCTTATAAATAAATAATCACTATTAAAATGCACTCATTTTAGCAAAAAGTTTCCTCACATAATTATTTAATTATTTTTTATGCTTTTACATTACATGTGCCCATCATTAGATCTTCCAGAAATTTAAAGCTTCAAATGAGAGGTATTGATTATTTTTTTAGGAATTAGAAACAATTTAATACATATAAAAATGTTTTGATTAGATAAATCAGGAGGAGGGCCCAAACCCATTACAAAAACTAGCTATTCGGGAAGATAAGAGGGACAAACTCACAATAAGTGAGACCAGCAAAATTTTAAAAAATAAACACCCTTTTTTGAGGGAGAGGCTTTGACAATATCCTAAAAGTGACAAGAACAAGGGTCCCAACCCAACAAAGAATCACCTAATAAAAATAGAGGGGTTTGGGAAAGAATATCAAACTAGTTTCTTGTAAAAACTCCTTACACTAGAGAAAAAAATTAGACAAGGAACTAGAGTTTTGAAAGGTACTTCTTAGCCTTTTACAAAAATAACACTTATGAACTTTTGGATAAATAGTCAAAGCATAGAAAAGACCAAAGTAGGTAAGCATTAAAAATATTTATACTATAATAATTTCACATAGATTTTTTACAAGGATTGTATTTTAAGATAAAATGAATATTTTGTTGGGATGAATATTTTTTTTTTCCTTATAGGTTTGAGATTCAAAAATAAATTAATACTTTTACAAATTGTAGATCCCCCCCCCCCAAAAAAAATGCTTTATTAATGTCTATCTTTATTCATTTAAACTATAAAATTCCTCTTTGATGTTGTTATTCTATAACCAGTTAAATCCTATAAATAGAAATTAAATTATATAAATAGAAATTAAATTTATGATTCTTTACAGATAATAATTAATATATTTTAATGGAAGGAGATTTTGGCCAAGATAGACAATAGGGTGTCATTGTGGAAAGGCAAATGTCTCTCAATAATGGGTAGAGTGACAATACTGAGATCTATTCTCTCTGTAATCCCTATCTTTCAAATGTCCTGTTATAGCATACCGACTGAAACTAGGAAGAAGTTAGAATAGAAATTACAAATATTCTTTATAGCATATCGACTGTCCTATTATAGAATATTCTTTATAGAAATGTCCTGTTATAGCATATTCTTTATAGAAATGTCTTGTTATAGCATATTCTTTATAGAAATGTCCTATTATAGCATACCGACTAAATCTACTAGATCCAAGATGTCTTACTTCAAGAAAGAAAGTCCCAAGTTTGATGTGGAGAATTTTGAGGCATGGAAAGACAAGATGAAGACTCATTTGTTCTATTTAGGCTTGGATTATTGGTTGGTAACCAAGAAAGATTTAGTACTCAAGATTGAAGATGAGTTAGAAGATCCTGCTACAACTAATGATGAAAAGAAGATGTTTCAGTACAACATGGTAGCCAGAGAAGCACTAATAAGTGAATTATCTGAAGGTGAATTCTCTGAGATTAGAGATCTAGACAAAGCACATCATGATGGAATATGGATGAAGTGACTGAGAGGGGGGGGTGAATCAGTCAACCATAAAACACTTCTCTATTAATTCTTTGTAGATCCCTTAAGATATCTTAACAATGTTATCTGTTTTAGCACTCGGTAAATAGATTGCAGTAACTTTGAAGATGCAGAAAGTATTAGCAAAATTATCTTTAGATATTCATCAGCACATGTATATGATTGAGAAAGCAATTAAGAACACAAGAGACACAAGATTTAACGTGGAAACCCAATATGGGAAAAACCACCAATGTATCTAGATACTGATTTTCACTTTTCTGAAGTGATGCCTGGTTAGAAGCCAACCCGGTAAAAGGTTACAAAACACACTGTTAGGTGTGACCTTGTTAGAGGATTTAAAACACCCTGCTAGGAGTGGCTTGGTAAGAGGTCTTGAAAACAATTCAATGGAATTGTCACCTTGTTAGAGGATTTACAATATGGTTGTTAAACCAACTCGGTTAAGAGATTTAGAATTCACTGTTACAATGACAAGAAGGTAACAATGAAAAATGACCTATATAATAATGCAACTGTCTTGCTGATTACAGATCTCTGTTCTGCATAAGTCTGATCCTTTCTGATCGAATAAATCTCTTCTGCTCCTCAAGGATATCTGAACATCCTTCACAAATTCGCATATACCTTTCCTTCTTTTCTTCTGTAAATCTTCTGTTGTGTATATTCTATTTTCACATTTGACCTTTTATTTATATGATTTTGGATTTGTCAAATCGTCATTATTTAGTATAACAGTCGGCTAAATTAAGCAAACTCTATTTGCAAAAATCCTTCAAGGGCCGACAGTGCTCGGTGACCATAACTTTCTATAATCTTTCGGTGACCGAGGGAACTCGGTAAACACCGACAATATTTTTCCTTCGATAACCGACTGAACTCGGTAAACACTAAACTTTCTTCGATAACCGACTGAACTCGGTAAACACTATCTTTTCTTCGATGACCGATTGAACTCGGTAAACACTAAACTTTCTTCGATGACTGACTGAACTCGGTAAACACTAAACTTTCTTTGGCAACCGAGTGAACTCGGTAGACACTGCTTTTCTTCGATAACCGAGTGGACTCGGTAAGCACTAATATTCCTGTCTAGCAGACCGACTGAGCTCAGTAGAAGCTGATTGCTACGGGCTATGACATTGTGTGACATCAAAGAAAATACATAATTGAGTAGCAATTTCCTTCAGATAATTGTTTCCAACAATCTCCCTCTTTGGCATTGATGGCAACACAATATGTCATAGCATAAGAAATTTGAAAGAGTTAGCTCGGTTCAGATTCAAATCTCCCTCTGTCAGCAAACTTCTTGTATCCTGAAAATTCTTCCTTCTGACTATTGAAAATTTCTTGAAGATAATAGCAAAGACATAGCAAACACTCCCTCTTTGACAACACATGCCAAAGAAAATTCACATATTACCGGTGAAAATTAATGTACCTCAAGTACTGATTCATATGCAATGATTCCTTGAATATGCTGCATCAACAGGTTGATTTTCAATCATGTTCTGGTTGATGCATCACTAAAACTGCATTTAGTGAGCCTCGGATAGGGGAATGACCCCTAACTTACCTCTTAGATACACAAATGCATCCTTAGGTAATGGTTTGGTAAAAATGTCTGCAATCTATTCTTTTGTATGAATATATTCTAATCTGATTTCCTTGTCCTGCACCAATTCTCTGACAAAGTGATATTTAATAGTAATGTGTTTGGTTTTGGAATGCATCACTGGATTCTTAGAAATATTTATTGCACTGGTATTGTCACAAAATATAACAACTGGTTCTTTGATTTCAACCTTCATACCTTCTAATAGCTGTTTAAACCAAACAATATTTGAACAGTTTACTGCAGCAGCAACATATTCTGCTTCGGCTGTGGATTGAGATGTACAATTCTACTTTTTACTAGTCCAGGATACCAGTCTTTTTCCAAGAAAAAATGCTCCACCACTTGTGCTTTTTCTGTCATCAATGTTTCCTGCCCAATCAGCATCAGTAAACACTTTCAAGTCTAGATTGCCTCCAAATTTATACCACAAACCATATTCTTCAGTTCCTCTTAAGTATCTTAAGATTCTTTTGATTGCCATCATGTGATTTTCCTTAGGTTTTGCTGCGAATCTAGCTACTATACCGAATGCTAAGGCAATATCAGGTCTTGTATGTATTACATACTGCAATTTTCCAATCATAGATCGGTATAGGGTCTGATCAACTTCTTTTGAATCATCATTTTTGGTAAGTTTCCATCCAGTACACATGGGTGTACCAACTGGTTTTGAATCTTCCATACCAAACTTCTTAAGTATCTCCTTAATGTATTTGGATTGAGTAATGTATATACCATTCTTGCTTTGCTGAATTTGAAGACCAACAAAGAATTTTATTAAACCAAACATAGACATTTCAAATTCTCTGTTCATTTGCTCTGAAAATTCTTTGCACTGATCCTCATTTCCTTTAAATATAGTATCATCCACAAATATTTCTGCCAATACAATTTTGTCATCCGGTCCTTCTTTAATATACAGATTGCTGTTATCATTAGCTCTTTTGAAATTAATCTGAATCAAATAGTTATGGAGTCTTTCATACCATGCTCTAGGAGCTTGTTTTAAACCATACAATGCTTTGTGTAACCTACAGACCATGTCCCTTTTATCTAGATCAACAAAACCTTCAGGTTGTTCAATGTAGACTTCTTCATCAAGAATTCCATTGAGAAATGCAGATTTTATATCCATTTGATATACCTTAAATCCTTTGTGTGCTGCATAAGCAAGTAGAGTTCTTACACCTTCTAATCTTGTAACAGGAGTGAAATTTTCTCCATAATCTATACCTTCTTCTTGAGAATAACCTTTACATACCAGTCTAGCTTTGTTTCTAGATACTTGACCATCTTCATTCAGCTTATTTCTGAATACCCATTTTGTTCCAATTACATTCTTATCTTTAGGTCTAGGAACAAGAGTCCAAGTTTTGTTCTTTTGTATTTGTTCTAATTCTTCATTCATTGCTTCAATCCAACTTTCATTTTCTAGTGCATCTTTGATATTTCTAGGTTCAAAATCAGTAAGTAGACATGTACCTTTTAGCTTGCTTCTTGTCATAGTACCATCTGATTTGTTTCCAATGATTTGATCTGGTGTATGATGTCTTCTGACATATTTGGCTAGTATGGGTTCCTTGCCTTTTGAATGATTCATGCTGTTGTCTTCTAGGATCTCTTCTTCAGGTTGCTCGGGCTCGGTAGATATTTGCTCGGTAACTTCAGGCTGAGACTCGGTCTGAATTTCTTCCTGTGACTCGGTTTGAACTTCTTCCTGTGACTCGGTAACTGTGCTCAGCTCGGTAGATATAGTTTCCTTACTGATAGTTGTGTCTGCCAATGTTTCAGGTTCAATGTAAACGAATCTTCTGTAGTTCTCAGGTTCCCTTTTACTTTCTTCCTCAGTCTTTTCTGCAAACTCATCAAATTTTACATGTATACTTTCTATGACTTTGTGAGTAGATAAGTTCAGACATTTGTATGCCTTGCTTTTGCTAGAATATCCTAGGAATATTCCTTCATCGCTTTTCACATCAAATTTATTTCTTCTAGATTCTTTCAAGATATAACACTTGCTACCAAATATTTTCATGTAACTTACATTAGGTTTATAGCCATACCATAATTCATAAGGAGTTTTAAATGTGTCTTTCTTCAGTTGTACTCGGTTCAAGGTATGAACTACAGTGCTGATAGCTTCCTTCCAGTACTTTATAGCGATGTTCTTTTCTATCATTAGAGTCCTTGCACAATCCATAATAGATCTGTTTCTTCTTTCTGCTATTCCATTTTGCTCAGGAGTTCTAGGAGCTGATACCTGTCTTTTGATTCCTCTTTCAATGCAGAAGTTGTTAAAATCATGGGAGATGAATTCACCACCTCTGTCTGATCTTAAGCATTTCAATCTTTTCCCTGTTTCTTTTTCTACTCTTGCTAAGTACCATTTGAACTTTTCAAATGCTTCTGATTTTTCTCTTAAATACATAATAGTCATCATTCTAGAATAATCATCAACGAAAAGAATAAAGAATTTATCTCCAGTATAGCTTTGTATTCCAATAGGTCCACATAAATCAGTATGCACAATTTCCAAAATTTCTTTAGACTGATAGTTCTTACTCTTGAAACTAGTTTTACTCATTTTACCAATCTGACAATTCTTACATAGACCAGTGTCAGGTTTCTTCAAAGTAGGAATGCCTCTAACCTTCTTGAATTTGCTTATTTTTATCATGTTATCAAAATTTACATGACATAACCTTTTGTGCCATAGCCAACTTTCTTCTATTTGAGCAATAAAGCATGAATATTCATTGAGATCAAGATAAAATAAGTTACCTTTTGTTTGTTTGCCTGATCCAATGAGTTTTCCTTTTCCATCCAGCAGTCTTGCTTGACCATTCACGAATTCAACCTTGAAACCAGTATTGATTAGCTGTGCTACACTCAGAAGATTATGTTTTAGTCCTTCAACCCAGTAAGCATTATCACATATGAGTTCTTTGGTTAATGAGATTCTTCCTTTTCCTTTTATACAACAAGGTTCATTGTTTCCAAATCTTACATTACCATTGTCACAGTCTTCTAGATATTCAAATTTTGTCTTGTCACCAGTCATGTGGTGTGAACATCCGCTGTCTATTATCCATATATCATCTTTTCTTATATGAGAAATAAGTGCCATCTTATCTTCATCATCATTAGATTCATCTTTTATAGCAATAAAAACAATTTCTTCTTCACTATCATCAGAATCTTTAGCCATAAAACATGATTTCTTACCTTTATCCTTATATGATTTGAAATTCTTTTTGCCATAGTACTTGTGACTTCTCTTCTCTTCCTTGACTTGCTTGTTTGGGCACCTAGCTGCAATATGTCCAATTTCTTCACATGAAAAATAGATTAAAGGAGTTTTACCTTTATATTTACCTTTCCCTCTAGAGTACTTCTTTGCAAGTAATGCTTCTACAATTTCAAGATCACTATCAGAACTTTCTTCTGATTCTTCTTCACTTTCTGACTGAACTTCTTTAATTTTCTTGTTCTTCTTTAGTGAAACCTTGGCCTCAAATGCTGATTCTATATTTTTGGAACTAGGAACATAGTTGTCATAGTTGTCTAATTCAAAAGTTGTCAATCTTCCAACTAAAGCATCCAAAGTTATATTGTGGTTTGTTTCACATCTTCTTTCTTGAATAGCTGATACTCTTATTGCATAGATAGGGAGTAATGTTCTGAGTACCTTACTTATAACAGTCTCATCTGAGATTGTTCCTCCAGAAGCTCTAATTGCACTTACACTTGCTTTGATTCTTTCAACATATTTTGCAATGTTTTCGTCTTCCTTCATATTCATCTTGTCAAACTATCCTCTTAGGCTTTCTGCTTTGGCTCTTTTCACATTTGCATCACCACCATATATTTTCTTCAGTGCCACCCACATTTCATATGCAGTAGTGCAGTCTTTAATATCATCAAATTCTTCATAGCTGAGAGCAGATGCAATGTCTATCATCATGGTGTTGTGAGTCTTTTTATCTGCAATGTCTTCAACAGTTAATGCGCCATTAGGAATTGTGTACTCTTCATCAATGTATTTGCATCCTGAATCACCAATGGAAGCCAGATGAAGTCGCATGAGACCTTGCCATGCTGAAAAGTTATCTCTGTTAAGCTTTGGAATTTCCCTCTTGTAAGACATCCTGATCTTTAGCTTAGGTCTTTGAAACCCTTCCTGAAAGCACCAAAAGCTCTGATACCAATTGATGGAATATGGATGAAGTGACTGAGAGGGGGGGGTGAATCAGTCAACCATAAAACACTTCTCTATTAATTCTTTGCAGATCCCTTAAGATATCTTAACAATGTTATCTGTTTTAGCACTCGGTAAATAGATTGCAGTAACTTTGAAGATGTAGAAAGTATTAGCAAAATTATCTTTAGATATTCATCAGCACATGTATATGATTGAGAAAGCAATTAAGAACACAAGAGACACAAGATTTAATGTGGAAACCCAATATGGGAAAAACCACCAATGTATCTAGATACTGATTTTCACTTTTCTGAAGTGATGCCCGGTTAGAAGCCAACCCGGTAAAAGGTTACAAAACACACTGTTAGGTGTGACCTTGTTAGAGGATTTAAAACACCCTGCTAGGAGTGGCCTGGTAAGAGGTCTTGAAAAAAATTCAATGGAATTGTCACCTTGTTAGAGGATTTACAATATGGTTGTTAAACCAACTCGGTTAAGAGATTTAGAATTCACTATTACAATGATAAGAAGGTAACAATGAAAAATGACCTGTATAATAATGCAACTGTCTTGCTGATTACAGATCTCTATTCTGCATAAGTCTGATCCTTTCTGATCGAATAAATCTCTGCTGCTCCTCAAGGATATCTAAACATCCTTCACAAATTCGCATATACCTTTCCTTCTTTTCTTCTGTAAATCTTTTGTTGTGTATATTCTATTTTCACATTTGACCTTTTATTTATATGATTTTGGATTTGTCAAATCGTCATTATTTAGTATAACAGTCAGCTGAATTAAGCAAACTCTATTTGCAAAAATCCTTCAAGGGCCGACAGTGCTCGGTGACCATAACTTTCTATAATCTTTCGGTGACCGAGGGAACTCGGTAAACACCGACAATCTTTTTCCTTCGATAACCGACTGAACTCGGTAAACACTAAACTTTCTTCGATAACCGACTGAACTCGGTAAACACTATCTTTTCTTCGATGACCGACTGAACTCGGTAAACACTAAACTTTCTTCGATGACCGACTGAACTTGGTAAACACTAAACTTTCTTTGGCAACCGAGTGAACTCGGTAGACACTGCTTTTCTTCGATAACCGAGTGGACTCGGTAAGCACTAATATTCCTATCTAGCAGACCAACTGAGCTCGGTAGAAGCTGATTGCTGCGGGCTATGACATTGTGTGACATCAAAGACAATACATAATTGAGTAGCAATTTCCTTCAGACAATTGTTTCCAACACATCATATATGGAAAATATTGATAGATTTATATGAAGGAGATATATACACTAAAGGAGCCAAAATTTAAAATTGGAGAGAAAGGATGGAGACACTTCAGATGAAAGAAGATGAAATAGTAAGAATGTTTGTTCAAAGGATTACAGAATGTATGATCAGGATCTGGAACAATGGAGGAACTTACATTGAGGATGAAGTCATTTTAAAGATTTTAAGATCTTTGACACCAACATACAAAAATAAACTATTTATGATAGAGGAGATCATTCCATTAACTAAGAATTTCACAAGGGAAATGTTAGTATCCAAGCTAAGAACATTTGAAACCACAAAACTTAAGAAGAATTTACCAAAAGTTGAGACAACATTCAAGGAAACAATGCATAAAGACAAAAATATAGGAAATAATTGGGAGATTATGCTAAGGAATGGGAGAAAATTGAAGAACTAGAAAAAAAGAGTGCATGAGAAGATCCTAGCCATGATCGCAAGAAGAAAAAAGGAAATTTCAAGCTAAGTTTGAAGGAAAATTACCTTTAAAGTGCTTTAACTACAATAAGGTTGGTCATTTTGCTTCTAGATGCCTAACTAGATTTCCTAAGCATAAACCTAAGTATGGTAAATATATGAAGGATAAGGAATGCTACTATATTAGTGATGGTTCATCTGATGATGATGGAGATGTAAATGATATACTTGGTTTTGTGGAAATCAAAGAGGAAGTACCTATCCATGAGGAAAAGGCATTAGTATCTCATGTTGAGAAGAAAGTTGATTGGATCATAGGTGGTGGATGCTCATAACACATGATTAGAGATAAAGGAAAAAATTTGAGTTAAGAAAGTATGGGGTGATCCCACAAAGCTGTGTCCAACTTTTCAGGATGAAGAAAATCAGTGTTGCACCAAAAAAATAAATTTTACAGTCTTCATGCGAAGTCGACACTTCGGGTGAAGTGGTCGACCCATTTCACGCGAAGTACCCTACGTGGGGGGCTTCGCGCGAAGACCCCACTTCGCGTGAAGCAACCTGCACAAGGTACTTCGCATGAAGTAGGGTCTTCGCGCGAAGCCTCTATGACAAGAATTCTTTATAAATTTTTGGCAATTCATTTTTATTTTTCATTTTTACTGTTTGGATTTTACGAACCCCAGGGCTGGAGCGAACCTGTGACATCCAATATGACATCAGCACCTCCCAAGCTTTTTCGACATCTTCAAATTGTTAGTAGCATCAGGTACACACATTTTTCTCATTTTTTTATTGTAAATTATATGTTTTATATTTATTTTAGCTAGTTATTTGTTTTAAATAATTTTTTATTTGTAGAAATGTTAGAAAATCATAATTAAATATTAGAATATGTTAGAAAATGATAGTAGAAAGTTAGAAAATCATAGTTAAATATTAGAATATGTTAGAAAATGTTACAAAATCATAGTAGAATTGTTAGAAAATGTTAGAAAACATTAAAAATCGTAGTATAAATGTTAGAAAATCATAGTAGAATTGTTAGAAAATGTTAGAAAATATTAAAAAATGTAGTATAAATGTTAGAATATGTTAGAAAATGGTAGAAAATCGTAGTAGTTTGTTAACAATTGTTAGAAAATATTTACAAAACATTAGAAACCGTAGTAGAAATGTTAGAAAATATTAGAAAACATTAAGATCTTATAGAAATTATTAAAAATATATTTTTTTTAATTTCAAGTTTAAAGTTAGTAAATATTAGGAATCTCTCTCTATCTTTCACCTGTACACACATTTTTAGTAAAGTTAGTAAATATTAGTTAGTTATTTGTTTTAAATAATTTTTAGTTTGTAGAAATCTTACAAAATCGTAGTTAAATTTTTTAAAATGATCTAGTAGTGTGTTAGAATATGTTAAAAAATTGTAGTATTAAGTTGCTAGGACCCTTATCCCTCCCTCACGACATATTACGACACTTAGGATCCCTCAAGACCTTATAATACATATTAGGATGTCCTATGACCCATTGATCTACATGTTAGGCTCCATTAATACATACAAGGACTCATTGTTTCCCTCAAGACTCCTTAAGACATATTAGGATGAATTAATGTAACATATGATCTCTTAGGACCTTTTAAGATTCCTACAACCCCTTAAGAGATTCTAGGACCATTACGCATTTCTTATGACATCTTAAGACACATAGGACCCCTTAGGACCCATACAACCCATTATTATATCTTAAAATGTCCTAGGACCCATTCATATATCTTATCTTCTGTTAATACATATGTGAACCCATCATTGCCTAAAAGAACCCTTAAGACATACTAGTAGATCAATTAATGTAACCTAAGATCCCTTAGACCACTTATCACATCTATGACCCATTAACATTATTGGACCATTATACATCCCTTACGACATTTTAAGACATATATGACCCCTTCAGATCATCAAGAACCATTAACATATCTTAGGTTGTCCTAGGAAACATTTATGTATCTTAGATTCAATTAATACATACGAGGATCCACTAATGTAACCTAGGACCCCTTAGGACCTCTTATGTTACCCATGACCCCTTAAGATAGTCTAGGACCCTTATCCATCCCTTACACTATCTTAAGACACATCTAGGACTCATTGTTTCCCTCAAGAAACCTTAAGACATACAAGGGTCAATTAATGTAATGTAGGATCCCTTAGGATAACTTAATGAAATCTTAAAACAAATAAGAAACCTTAGGATGTCCTAGGACCCATTGATGTATCTTATGTTCCATTAATACATACAAGAATCCATTGTCACCATGAATACCCCTTAAGAAATACTAGGATCCCTAAGGGCCTCTTATGACACATACAACCCCTTAAGACATTTTAGGACCTTTACCTATCCCTTACAACATCTTAAGAGACATTAAAATCAATTAGTACATCCTAGGACCCTTAAGACCTAATGAGACCTATTAATACCAATTAGTACATCCTAGAACTTTTAAGACCTAATAAGACCACTTACTTGACCTAATAGGACCTATTAATACTAATTAGTACATCCTAGGACCCTTAAGACCTAATAAGACCACTTACATGATGTAATAGGACCTATTAATACCAATTAGTACATCCTAGAACCCTTAAAAATTAATAAGACCACTTACGTGACCTAATAGGGCCTATTAATACCAATTAGTACATCCTAGAACCCTGAAGACCTAATAAGACCACTTACTTGACCTAATAGGACCTATTAATACCAATTAGTACATCCTAGGACCCTTAAGACCTAATAAGACCACTTACATGACCTAATAGGACCTATCAATACCAATTAGTACATCCTAGAACTCTTAAGACCTAATAAGACCACTTACTTGACCTAATAGGACCTATTAATACCAATTGGTACATCCTAGGACCCTTAATACCTAAAAAGATGACTTGCATGACCTAATAGGACCTATTAATACCAATTAGTACATCCTAGAACCCTTAAGACCTAATAAGACCACTTACTTGACATAATAGGATCTATTGATACCAATTTGTACATCCTAGGACCCTTAAGACCTAATAAGACCATTTATGAGACCTAATAGGACCTATTAATACTAATTATTACATTCTAGGACCCTTAAGACCTAATAAGACCACTTACTTGACCTAATAGGACCTATTAATACCAATTAGTACATCCTAGGACCCTTAAGACCTAATAAGACCACTTACTTGACCTAATAGGACCTATTAATACCAATTAGTACATCCTAGGACCCTTAAGACCTAATAAGACCACTTACTTGACCTAATAGGATCTATTAACACTAATTAGTACATCCTAGGACCCTTAAGACCTAATAAGACCACTTGCGTGACCTAATAGGACCTAATAATACCAATTAGTACATCATAGGACCCTTAAGACCTAATAAGACCACTTACTTGACCTAATAGGACCTATTCATACCAATTAGTACATCCTAGGACTCTTAAGACCTAACAAGACTACTTACATGATGTAATAGGACCTATTAATACCAATTAGTACATCCTAGAACCCTTAAAACCTAATAAGACCACTTAATTGACCTAATAGGATCCATTATTACCAATTAGTACATCCTATGACCCTTAAGACCTAATAAGACCACTTACATGACGTAATAGGACCTATTCATACTAATTAGTACATCCTAGAACCCTTAAGACCTAATACTTGACCACTTACTTGACCTAATAGGATCTATTAATACCAATTAGTACATCCTAGGACCCTTAAGACCTAATAAGACCACTTACTTAACCTAATAGGACCTATTAATACCAATTAGTATATCCCAGAACCCTTAAGACCTAATAAGACCACTTACTTGACCTAATAGAACCTATTAAAACCAATTAGTACATCCTAGGACCCTTAAGACCTAATAAGACCACTTACTTGACCTAATAGGACCTATTAATACCAATTAGTACATCTTAGGACCCTTAAGACCTAATAAGACCACTTACTTGACCTAATACCAATTAGTACATCCTAGGACCCTTTACGAGTATTAGTACACTCTAGTATTGTAAATTTAAGTTTAATTTTATATGTTTAGATATTTGTTTCCATTTTACATGCAGTTTTAACATGTCATCAAGTACTTAATTGTTAACACTTAGCTTTCACATGTTATGTATCTAGATGGCCACTCAGGACACACCTCAAACTCCTGATATATAGACCATTTTTTCATATTGCTGACACAGAGATGGCTCGACTTAGAGAGTCCATCTGTACATCTTCAGTAGATAGCATATATAGAGATACTTGTGTCAGTATATTGACTAGTTTGGAGGAGATGATAGCTAGATTGAGATCTCACTCCTTCACGCCTCAGGTAATTGAGACTATTTTTCAAGAGTTGAGGGTCGAGATCTCGGGTGATGTTTCCTTGGAGACAGTTTAGAGTCGTGTCACCAAAGAAATCATCAAACGAGAGGTTTTCCCATATTATGAGGGGGAGGCCAATGTGAGGGCATATTAAGTTACATGGTGTATCATTCCTTAGATCGCATGCATGATATACCCTTGGTTTCTTGCAGCACATGGTTGCTATCCTAATAATGACCAAATTCCTTTATAGTTTGCACAATAGTTGTACACTGAGTTTCATTTGGGACTCAGGGTCAACTATTTAGATCTTCCAGTATATTATGGTTAGGGGCATGGTAGGGTTGTACACCACAATTATTACCCTAGGTCTGATCGATTTATACAACCTCATAGACAGTTGGTTGTGCACAGGACTCCGACAGTGACACCGGCAATGGCTGCTACTACAGATAGAGTCATCATTCTTCTTAGAGGGGAGTAGTGGACAGTATAAGATAGATTGCTTCTACAGCCACATCCATCACTTCATATTTAGTGGGTAGATACATTTTGACTAGACCAAGTAGAGCTAGATCATCTTCTAAGGCTTCATCTAGTACTACTGCAAGTGTGACTGATGAGACATATAGAGTTGTAGGTCTTCCTGTACCTAGAGAGATACGAGCAATTTTGAGTAATCATAGTCATTTAGATATGGCCCTTTACTTTATGGAGGATCTCATGTAGTCCTATTCTTATATTGCTAACCTGCAGAGGATCCCAGTACATTCAGTTAGGGATGTCATCGTACTTGCACGGGGTCTTGTAGTTCCATTGATATAGGATGCACCATCTAGTTAGGCATAGCATAGTGTAGAGTGCTCGGCACCCACAAATCACTCTACGGCTGCAGAGCCAAGTATACAGGTTGGATATGTACACATCACCACTAAGGGCCTAGACACATTTGATGAGCATTTGCATGGGTTGGGTCAGGTGGACGTTGGCACTGATGTTGGATCATTTATAGATATGTTATTGTATCCTGATGGTTCAGGCTCTACATCACTCCCCTCCCAGCTAGTGTCACCCCTACACTCCTCATTAATAGAGAGGTTTAGGACTGAAGGTGGTGTGGGTGATGTAGTTTCAGTTGATGATATGATGGTGCAGCGCACTGATGATCCTCCTCCTGAGACCCAGGTATATAAAGGTTTCTTTTCTCTTTTCTTAGGAGTTTTAGTGAACAATTAATTATAGATATGTGTATTGATGTTTGTTCAATGTATAATATTTTGCAAGCATAGTTAGAAGAGCATGTTACATCTAGTGTGGGCTCAGAGCATCTTTATATGAGAGATCCATTTGATGTGACACCTACTAGTGGTCAGGTAAGTTTTAGATATATGTATGTTTATGCATGCATGTGTACACATGTATTTATATATTTCAAGTACTTTACATAATATATACTATGCACATGTATATAACCAACTATTGTACTAAATTTATAGGGGTCGGTTGCTACTTCATAGCCAGAGTATGCTTTTCATAGGAGAGATTCAGCAGATGTGACACCTAGTAGTGGTTAGGTAAGTTTTAAAAATATGTAAGTTTAAACATGCATTTATAATATTTTAATTAGTTTAGATTATTATTATATATACATGCATTTATATTCGCAAGGATCAATTGCTACCTCACAGCCAGAGGATTCTCATGGCAGTCACTCAGAGGGTCACTCTGTTTGCATGTGCCTAGATGACTCCCTAGTTTAGGACATGTTGCACATATCTTTTATTTGAGACTCATTATATATGTCATTAGTATATGTTCGATATTTTTAGTTTATGATTCGAGACTATATAATATAAAATATGGATGGGGTCCTAGAACAATGGTTTGCACATAAAAGAGACCCCAAAACCAATATTTTATACTTACATGGAATTGTATTGATATGGGATGTAAATCAGGGATTTTTTTAGTGGCGATTATACTTCAATTGGCGAATATGTCCCAATCGGCAGATCAAAATTGGTGAAAAAAATGGTCATATACTGGTTGACCGGTTCACCCAAATTTTATAAAATGCTCATATAGTGGTTAGATTGTTCGCCACTATTTTTATGTAATTTCTATAACGTAGTCGGGTTCTTCACCCATATTTCTATTTACTGTTTTACTCTTATTCACCACGGATTAAATTTGGTGTATTTATTGAGGATCAACATTCACCAATGGCCCATTGTCTGAAGTAAAAAATTTATTTGCACTAGGACCCAATTCACCATGCATCATACATAATCGTGTCCCAAATTATCACCCTATTCGCCTAGTCAATTATTTGAAATTATGCGGGGTTCACCAAATATTAGTTGTTATCATAAGCAACTGTCGACCCCTTCGCTAAAATGGATGATGGAGATTATGAGGTAAAAATCTAATGGCTAATATGAAAACGGTTTACTTGTAGTTGTCTATTTAAGAGATATGAGTTTCATTATTGAAACATGTTAGAGAGAAGGAGACTTTAAGAGATTTAGTTGATTCTGAGCTCACAACTATGATTGGTATCAAACGACTACCAGTCCGTAGTATCTTATTCAACTAAAATTTTATTGCAGCCATAATTTGTTGGAGATGTCATAGTCAAAGTTAAATAGGAAGAGGACTATTGAAGGTGGAGATGTCCAAGAGAGGCCAACGAAATGTAGAAATATATCTTCATACTTTGGCATGGGCAGACGCAATAGTGTTGGTCAAAGTGAGGAAGGTACATCATCAGAGGAACCTGTACAATTTGAAGGTTCTCAAACTACATAGGAGTCTAATGGAAAAATTGGGGAACCTAATAAATTTGGTGATGAAGTTGTCGAACCTGATATATCTGATGAAGATGACCTTGAAGAAGAATTTCAAGTAAATAACTAGTACCAGGATGAATCGATCAACTTTGGTGATGATGATGGTTCAATTAACAATAACACTAAAGGGAGAGGAAAATCAAAAGAAAAAACTAATCGTCAATGGGAGATGTCGAAGAGATTTAAATTTGATTGGGCGGCAAAGTATCCATTCATTGAACCCATGGACAATCCAATTGTAGGTGAGCCACTAGTAGAATGCAAATGTATGATTTGTAGTTGGAAGTATAAAAAGGAAAAGCAGTTGTAGCTTAAACTAGACACCATAGAGAAACATGTTGGTAAGGTTTATTAAACCTCAACTGTTGATGAAGAGGAAATAAAAGTGGTAAAATATAAAACAAAGGAGAAATGTCAACATAAAAGGAATGTTGAGGAATATTATTTGTTTCAGAAATTTAAGACGAAGCCTGGTGAAGTTCAAGGTTCTATTAATGCTATTTTTGCAAAAGCAAGTGAAGTAGAAGAACACAGAAAAGTTGTTCAATTAAGTAATGTTTTCCATATTTTGAGTAGAGGGTGTCCAATGACAAACTATCCTAAAATGAGTGGTTTGTTACACTTTCTGAAAGTTCCTAACTATCTTGTCACTCATTGGTCAATAAAAAGTGGATGGGAATTGACAAGTTGTATTGCCTAGGTTGAAATAGAGGATGTACAGAGAAAAATAAAAGAGTCAACCTTTATTGCACTATCCTTAGATGAAGTTACGGCAATAGATAATATGTCATGGGTATGCATGCATGTTTATACTATATAGAATAATGTCCACCAACCACATCTACTAGCTATTGCAAAATTGAGGGACAATGCGACATCAGAAACTTTATTTCAATTAGTAAAGAGCCATTTAATTGAATATGGAGGTATGGATGAATTGACAATAGTGAAGAAGTTTATCTATGTTGGAGCTGATGGAGCTTCAATAATGCAAGGTCAAAGGAATGGTCTTTGTACAAAGATGCAGGCTTCTTGTTCACCATATGTTGTTGGCATTCACTATGTGGCCCACGGGATGAATCTTTCTTTTAGAGTTGTGAAGAAGTTCCCTTTAGTAAACAAGGTTGAAGATTTAGTAAGAGAGTTGTACTCATATTTTTGTCGAAGTCCCAAACATTTTAGGGAATTTCAACACTTTGCTAATGGAATTACCAATGGAACAAGCTTCTTAAAGATGTTGATACTAGATGGATCTCTTTGGATGGACCAATGCATTGAGTTTTTTTTGAATATCAATCTTTGATTGGACTGATGTACAAAAATTGGGACAATGCAGAAAATCAGAGATGCGGCGACCTACTTCAAAGCTTAAGCAATATAGAGACACTTTTGACTTTAGCATCTCTTCTTCCCATGCTATAAGAAATGACATTCATTATGAAAAAAGCCTAGCAAAGAGCCATGTATATTGAAAAATATGCTTACTTGCGTAAAATGTCATGCCAAGCCCTGGATAGTCTCTATCGAAATGACCTAAATTTATCCAATGAAAGATTTAATCACTGGCAGAAACTAACAAATTTGGACAATCCTGATAATTATTTAAAGATTGTTGAAAATGGGGATTTATGTGTTTGTGTAAGGGGATTTCAGATACCAATGTACTACAGTGCCCCAAAGAAGTGAGCTACAAGAGTTACAAAGGAAGATTTTACCAAGATTGTCAAGTCTATAGCAAGTAATGCAAGGGACATAGCCTATAAAGTTTCCTCTAAAATAAGATCCTGATTCCCATATGAACAACTGCTTGAGGCCATGGCAATTGTGTTTCCTCAATATTGGACCTTAAGCTCTAAGGAAGATTATCATAATAGGTTGATGACTTTGATAAAGGAATTTTGCAAATCTGTAGAATTCAATGGAGTGACTATCAATGGAATTTTAGATCGGGGTCTTCTTAGACAGCAATTAGGCACTTTTGCAAAGACTATGAAGCATCAATATCAATTAATGCATAACCCACATGAAGAGGGCTCAGCAACAAAGCTTTGGACAGAACTAAAATAGAGCACAATGTTGTGTGAAGAAATTTCAAAATTCATCAAACTTGTTGATCTATGTCAGACCATGATATTGGGTTCAATGGAGGATGAGAGAGTTTTCAGTGCTTTGGGCTTCCTAAAATCAAAGCTAAGAAACAAACTAGACAATAATTTGGAATCATGCTTGAGGGTCTACACATCTAGGTATGATGTCAATACTTTTCCTTATCAAAAGGTAATGGAAATCTAGAAGAAAAGATTGAAAAGAAGAGGGCTGGGTAACACCATTAACCAATCTTTGACAGTGACTCTGAGTGGGACAAGTACAGGTGGTGATGGGAGTCATAGAAGCGGAGGTCAGACTCAGAGTGAAGAAGACACAAACGAAAATGAAGAGAACAATGAAGAAACTGGAATATCAGAATTGGATGATGATGACAACGCAGAGATGAATTGACAAATTTAGGAAATTTCTGCTAAATTAGTAGTAGCAATCAATAGGTATTTTTTGAACTTATTAACTACTATATCTTGTGGCTGTCATAATGTCATTCAATGTTCATTTTAGAAAAGCAAGAATGTATTATTACTGTAGAGTGTAGTTTGTAACTTTGTATCATATCATCATTGATCATTCATATTTGAATTTGAAATTCCTGAATGAAATTTTGTATTCCAATAGCATATAATAGATTAAATCAACTAAGAATAACCGAATAAAATAGAGTAACTCAACATACATTGAATTGGAAAACATGAAAATTAGATAGAGCACAATGTGTTTTGTATTCATTTGTAATATATTACAATTTACAGTAGTTCAATTTGTTTTGTATTCATTTGCAATATATTACAATTTACAGGAGTTCAAAATTTAGAGCAATCTTTCTAGGCCAGTCCAAACATCCTCTGATGGTAGAATAATTTGGTTTATAGTATAGTCACACTCCTGCAACTTCGTTAGCAATTCATATTTGGAAATGTGACTTGACAGCACTGTTGCTTCTAAAACTCCATTCAAAGTTCTCACTGGTTTGATGAAATCCATGAATGTATTAGGAGATATGTCTGTAGGAAGAAAGCATAAATCAATATTTATTTTGTCATGCAACCTTATTTTGTAATTTTGTCTTCCAATGAAGTTATCTGCGTCAAATCCCTTAGGCAAACCAAGACTTTCCATATTCGCTTTCATTTGTTCCATCTTTGTGATCTTCTGTTGAGCTTTGTCATCCAATTCTTGTGCTTCCCGTAGCTTCTCACATTTTCAAATGATACTTGATAACTTTACTGAGGCATCAAGGTGGTTGCTAATTCCCTTGTTTGATAGATAACTATCGCTCTTACTGTAGAGTTGTTGCATAATATCTTTTTCTTTCTTTTCTTTCTTGACAACATCCATGTTCTATTCAATGTTCTTATGGAGCTTCAAATAAAATACTCTCATACTTTGAAGCAATTCAAACCACTCCTACAAGCTATTACACATCACTAATATTTGGCCCCAAATGTGTTCTTTTGCAATCTTCACTAAATTATTATTAGTATTTGTTAAAGTTTGAATTGAATTATTGGCCTTCTTTAGTTCTTCTGCCATTTCTTCACAATTCTTTTTCTCTTCCATTGCTTTGTGTTCCCAATGATTGGCTTTATCCACCTAAGAGTCCAATCGCTTTTGCAATTCCTAGTTGGAGGCAACATTACTCTCCATGGTTTTAAATAACTTTTCTGAACTGACTCTTTCTTCCTCTGGCTTTTTACTAATTTCTTCCAATTTTCCCCTTAGTTCCTTCAACTCTACCTGCTCCTGTTCCTTTACTACTACCTCTGCATGTTCCTACTCTATATCTGTTGATGTAGAGGTCAATTTTTTAATCTTTTTTTGTAATTCTTTCAAACTATTCTTTGAAGCTTTCATCTTTTCTTTTTCATTGCCAATGTATGCCTGTAACTTTTCTATATTTTTCTTGAGCTTGCTTTTCTCTCTTTCCAGCTTTAGCAGTGCACTGTAGACCACTTGGTTTGTAGACTTTGACACATTGATTTTGTCCACACTTTTAACTTTGGAAAAATCCATTTGGAGAGTGCTAACTTGAAATTCAGATAGATCTATCTGACTCTCTGGTGGGTTTCCATCTTTATTTGGTGGAATAACAACCATGAACTCCATCATGTCTCTTTTTGGGTCATATGTTGATAAAACCCTATTGGATGTAGTTTGTTCCTGTACAGCTACATTAAGGGCACCAGTCTTCATGGTCTTCTGTATTTCCTTATTCTTGGTTATTATTTCTACAAATTTATTATAGAAATCATTGAAACAAAAATCTGGTGTTGTAGAAGGATTTGAATGTTTGAAAGGTGAACTAGAGGCAGAGCTTGCAATGTCTATTGATCTAACTAATGCTCTTTGAGGATTTAAACTTCTAGAGGGTTTTATTGAACCTGAAACTGCAAACAGTTGTTTACGACCGTATGACATTGTTGTTGGTGTTCTTCTGGAAGGGGAAAGCTTTTTCTTCTTGACACTATCTTCTACTATGGGATTCTGTGTAGATTCTACTGGCCTCTTTAGAAAGGGAACTTGTTGTATAAGTTTCCCAGTCCCACTAGCACTAGTGCCACTACCAGACCCAGTTGTAGTACTAGTAGATTCAAACCCAAGGCCTGAACCATGATCATAAGTAGTTTTTTCTGTCTGAATTGTATTCCAGATGCCTTCTCCTATGGGACCCAAACCACCACCTTTATAACCCATTTTTTCCACAATGTCTGCCCCTTTGCTATATACTTTTTTCTGGTCTTGGCTGGTTCCACTCTAGCCTGGAGTAAATGCACTTGGTGGATTATCATCCTGAGTGTCTTGATTATAATCCTCACTGTCATATGCCATGTTAGGATGCTCCAAATTCCATAATTTGCTAAACTCTATATCCTCGTCTATTTCATCCAGATCTTCATTGGTCTTTGGTTCACCAAGATCCTTTCTCATGCTCTAAAAATCATCCAATTTCATTCTAGTCCATTTTCTATCCTTACAAGCTTCTGCTATTCTCTTTGGTATTTTTATGTTTGATGGATTAGCAACTTTTTTGTAGAAATTGTAGGACATCCTAGGCTATACAATGCCCTAGTTTATTGTTGTCATAATTTGTGATGAAAACTGTTGAACTGAAATTTTTTCCTCAGCAGAAAGTTTCTCCATCTCTTTTGTAACGTCATCCCAGCTATCCTTATTTTTCAACCTCTCTAGCAATGGTTTACTTTCATGTTGAAATAAGTTTGCAGAGTTCTTATTAGCAACAAGCATTGTTTGAATGACATTGAGTGGATCATACTTCCAGTACCACTCTAAATCAAATTGAAAAATATCTATAAAAAAATTGCCACTTTGAATGCCTTTCTCTCAAATGTTAACCCTCCAATTGAGAAAGGTAAGGAAGGGAATATGCTCTTCTTTGATTGCCTAGCGAAGAGTCTATCTGTGCTCTCTAGTTGTACTACATATTCTATTGTAAACACCCTATTTGTCACATGCATTGGAAGTTTGTGGGGTTGCAGTTCTGATCTGTAAAACCTTAGCACAGTGTACTCTTTCATTAAGTACCAGTCAACCAATTGAATTGTGCTTCCAAGTTGGATGCAATCCCTACATGAAGTAGACAATCTGGGCATTGGAGTGCTTGTTATTTTTTTGTACAATGGTGCCAAAAATAAGTCTACGAAATTACTGTAATTCCTTTTGTTATCATACATTCTTATCTGATGTGTCTAGTTATTTATTGGAGTACCTGTCCCCCTGTGAATTTCAAGCTTGTTGTCGTTGCTCATTAATATTGTTGCATGCTTGGCTAGTAGGAGATAGCACAAGTAGGTTGTGAACCTAAATGTCTTAGAATTGCCTCTTTTAATCAATGCGTATTGTTCTTGCATCGATTGAACCACGTGCCCAACAAAATTATATCTTACTGGTTCATTGACACAACGAATATCCCAAATGAATTGAAGAGTGCTGGCACCCACTTCCCTATTATTTTCTAGTCTCAGAAAAAATGCTAGCGAGGATATAGAATCTTGAACCCATGGTGCAAAAATATTAAAATCATAAGGAGGCTTAAGGTTCTCACCCAATGAAGCCTTTGCCTCTGGAACTATTTGTTGAACTACAACTGATTTGGAATCTGATTGAAGAATCTATGATTAAAGATCACTAAGGAGTTGTTGATTAGATATGTAATATGATTAAATTAGTATTATGTTGTCATTGATTTCAACTAGTTTGACAGCACTTATATTGTAAGTTACTATACCGAGACATCTGTAGAAAGGTGAAAAAGAGATGAAGAACAAAGAAATCTACATGGAGAAAGATGTACATGACAAATGAGGATAAGGAACACATTGAGTAACTTTTTGATAAGTCTATGACTTGATGATATTGACTTTATTATGTTGCATTCATCTATGATGAAGTATAGAGCTGAAAGACACAAAGCAGTGTTGTCGGTAAATGAAGCATTTCTAGTATACACCGATGGAGTGTAGTGTATACCAATCGCAGTATTAACTGAGCAGTGTTCACTGATGCATTTCTTTGTTTACCAAGTGGAACAGAATGAATTAAATGATCAGTTTAGCCAATAAGATTGATGAGCTGGCAAGAGTATAACATTGAGGTAATAGATAATGTTTGTTACACAGATCAACGGTTGATGAAATTCAAGGAAGATCTAACAAAGAAGATTGAAATGTGTTTTTGACACAAGTACTAAGAAAGTTTGAAGCGGCAAAATCTATGAATGTGGTTAAGTGGAAAAATCTGATGGTGGAGAAGAAAATGATTTACTCATCTATATAAGAGAACAGAATTTTATTTATGAAAAATGTCAGAAGAAGGAGAAGCTGCAGGAATATCATGTAAACAAGGTTTTCATGCATTCTAATCATACTGGTTAAGCAAGAACCGAGCTGTAGAATAATAACTGAGCTACAAAGAGCAATTACCAACGGATAGTAAGTTGATATAGTATTGAATCTGAAGTGAAATATTGATCAGAAGGATTTTTATGGACTAAATATTGATCTGTAATCTGCAATTGAAGTTGTATTAAGGCAGGTCATTTACTGTTACATATTTAACAATTGTATACAGTCAAAATCTCTTAACCGAGTGGACTTTGAAAGTCTTATGATGTATCATTCATAGAATGAACATTGTTATCCTATGAACCCCATAGTGAATGCTGGTTGGACGATAACTTCTAGTCTAAAATCCTCTAACAAGGTCACACTTGACAATGTGTTTGTAACCTTTAACAGGGTTGGGTCTTAACCGACCTCACTTTAGAAGAGTGAACAATTTTGGATTGCCGATCCTAGGTGGTTTTTCCCTTTACAGGGTTTCAACGTTAAATCTCTTATGTTATGTGTTGATTGTGATATTTGTTTGTTATCATTCTTTACATGTTACATGTTAGATTTGATTAGTAAACTATTATAGTATTAGATTGGTAATCGATAAAAGCATAGACAGTAAAAGATTTATTGTTTACCGATGAGTAGAAATTGAAGAAATAATTTTGAATTATACATTTTGTTTTGGGACACTCGATAACTAATTCACCCCCCTCTCAGTTATTCTAACAATTGGTATCAGAGTGTTGGTTGCTTGGAACAGAGTTTTAAGGAATTAAGCATAAAGGTCTCAAGATGTATAAGAGGGAAGTACCAAAACTGAACAAAGAGAACTTCACAATATGGCAAAGCAGAATGAAGCTGCACATATCTAGAATTGGGAACTCTACACTAGAGCTGATGGAGAATGGATACATGCAACCACCCACTGGTCCCTTAACTCTTGATCAATTGAAGGAAAAACATGAACACAATGTTACTATGATGGAACTTGTTGCTGCCTATACCGACACAGAATCTGAAGATATCAAGACATGCACGACTGCCAAAGGAATGTGGGATAAACTAGCACAAATATATAGTGGAGATATGAATGTCAAAAGAGCCCGAACTGAAAGTCTAAGAGGTAGATTTGATGATATGAGAATGAAAGAAGGTGAGAACATTGTCCAATATTCAAATAGACTCAAAGAGGTGGTACATGCTATTAGAGCATCTGATGGAGTAATTGATGATGAAACAGTGATAAGCAAGATTCTCAGAACTTTGCTACCAGTTTATGCAATCAGGATTTCTGCAATTCATGAAACAAGAGCTACATCCAACCTTACTCTTGACACTCTGATTGGTAAACTTACAACCTTTGAATTAAACAACTTTGATAATAGTGTTTTTCCTTCTATTGAATCCGCTTTCATGTCCTCTTTGAAGATTGGAAAGTCTAGTAGGAATAGTAAGAATTGTGATAGTGATGACAATACCGATGATGAACTTGATGAGCTTGAAGCACTTATGGCCAGAAGATTGCCCAAAGGAAAAGGAAGGTTTAGAGGTAAGATACCTTTAGCATGCTTTAACTGTAAAGAAGTTAGTCACATCACTACTAGATGTCCACAGAAGAAAGATGATGATAGATCCAAAGACCAATCTGAAGGAAGCTATGGGAGAAGAGTCAACAAAGGCTATCGACACAATAACAAAGACAATCGAGATGAAAAAGGAAAAAAGTTATGTTACATAGCCAAAGATATTGAAACTGAATCTGATTTTGATGATGATATAGAAGTTGTATTTGTTGCTATGAAAGATGACTCAAAAGAAGAAGAGAAACATGAATAGACAACACTGATTTCTAAAGTAAGCAGAAATGATACATGGATCATAGACAGTGGTTGTACACATTATATGATTGGTGATGTAGAGAAGTTTGATCATCTTGTTGAATATAATGGAGGATCTGTGAGAATGGGAAATGATGCACCTTGTATGGTAAGAGGTAAAGGATCACTGATGATCAATGACAGATTACAATGTGAAAATGCATACTGGGTAGATGGACTAAACTATAATTTGTTAAGTGTGGCTCAGTTGAACAATTCAGGCCACCGATTGGCTTTTGAGAGAAAAAAGGTGAAGATCTATGATGATGGAGGAAGACTTGTCAGAACTGGTACACAATCCAGAGGTAAGGTAATCTATTCTATCTTGATATGGATCAGTCTTCTTATTTGTTAATAAAGGATGAAGATGCTTGGTTGTGGCACAGAAGGTTATGTCATGTGAATTTTGACAACATGATCAAGATTAGTAGAAAGAAAAGAGTTAGAGGATTTTCTAACTTGACAAAACCTGATCATGCCATGTGCCATGAATGTCAAAAAGGTAAGATGATTTAGTCCAGTTTTAAAAGCAAAGACTACTCAACAAAGAAGATACTTGAGTTGGTTCATACCGACCTATGTGGTCCTATGAGAACTCAGAGTTGTTCTGGTGATAGATATTTTATTCTTTTTTTTGATAGTTATACTAGACTAATGACTGTTATGTTCCTGAAAGAGAAATCTGAAGCTTTCAAAATGTTTAAGTGGTATAAAGCTAAAGTAGAGAAAAAAATTGGAAAGGAAATAAAATGTTTAAGATCTGATGGAGGAGGTGAATTTATCTTTGATGAATTTACTAATTTTTGTAATGAGCATGGAATCAAAAGATAGGTATCTACACCGAGGACACCTCAGCAAAACGGCATTACTAAAAGAAGTAATAGGTCTATAATTGACTATGCTAGAACATTGATGATACAAAAGAATGTTGCTCAGACATATTGGAGGGAAGCTGTCATTACAGCTGTGTATGTTCTTAACCAAGTACAACTAAAGGACTCTAACCGAATACCTTATGAACTGTGATTTGGACACAAACCTACTGTAAGTTATTTCAGAATTTTTGGAAGTAAATGTTTTATTTTGAAAGATGAGAGAAATGGAAAATTTGATTCTAAAGGAGATGAAGGAATATTTCTGGGATATTCCACTACAAGTAAAGCATATAAATGTCTGAATAAGGTTACAAATAAGCTAGCTGAAAGTACTAATATTTGTGTTGATGAGTTTGATAACAAGTACATAGAGGAAAGTACAAAGGAACCAGAAGACTATGGTAGATTCACTTACATTGAGCATCCAAAGTATCTACCGACACCACAAACTGTGACAATCGGTCTGTTAGTCCATTTTCTGGTTCATGCAAAATTCTTTGAAAATGGCCCATTTCCTTGCAAGTTTTCTTGAAGTGTCCTGCCTTGTGCTCTTTATTGTGTCACCTAGCTCTAGTCCAGATCACATCTCCTGAATCGCAAAACCTAGGGAGTTATTAAAGTTTTAAGGTCTGTAGGAAACAGTTTCAAAATATGCATGTGTCAAAAACCCACAATGTTTTTGAAAATCCATGACATTTTCGGTCTGTGTGAAAACCCTCGTTGTTTTCAACCTTGTGCCTTCCAGCTTTTGTGCGCTTATCTTTTGGCGTTAGAAACCTTGTGTGTTTTCAATCTTTTCCATCGAAAACCCTATGTGTTTTCTGTAATACCCCAAAAATGGGCTATAAGTTCATTAACCTCCTATATCATCCAATCATATGAAATCGACATCAAAGTCCTAATCTAAGGCACATCTAAACATCATCAAATCTAATTGATTATCTTAAATTTTGCATCGGAGAATATTTCTAGTAATATTCCTAATTATCTCAATTATCTTTAATTTTATAATTATTTGGCAATAAATCACATTTATCCTAAAATTTGATTAATTGAATATTTTCATATTTAATTAATTAGATTTAATATTTGCCACTTAATTATGTTATTTAATATAATTCTATCTATTATTAATTGTATTATTTAATTTTGACAATAAATCAAAATTCCTATCTTTAATTGATTAAATTCTTATTTAATTAATTAAAGCATGTTGTCATTATTTAATAATATAATTTTTAATAAAAGTTTGGTAAAATAGTTAATTAACCCATAAATTAATTATTTATTTTCAAAAATCAGTTGAGTTGAGGATAAATCACTTTATTTATTTATTTAATTCTTAATTATTATGCATATTCAAAAGAAACAGTTAAACTCCAAATCAGAAAATCAATGCAAGTTATTGACTTTTTGGAACTCAACATCCTTTTGGAGTTCAAAAAGCTGATCTAAACTCTAATTTGAGTTAAAAAGCTATTTTTGCATGTTTTTGCATGATTTTGAGAATTAACTATCTTTTATGATAAGATAACTCAAAAATCAAGATGAGTTAATTTGAGTGATTTATGGCTTTTATTCATGCACCTCCAAAGCCCTGGATTTCTATAAATTAAGGCTTTAGCTCTTCACAAATCATCTCATATTTTGCACAATCACGCTGGAGAATTGGAGACTGAGGAATCAACTTGCGAATTCAAAGCTTTGTGAGATCAATCTTATTTTTTTTGCATTCATATTACATATCATTGTTAGATTCATAGCATATCAATTTTCAATAGCATTCATAGCATATCAATTTCATTTAGCATAGATTTCATATCAGTTTTTACAATTATTATTGCATAGAAAAATCCAAAAAATAGCTTAATTGCATTTATTCCATATCCATCTTTTGCATTCAAATCCTTCATTTAGGTGTCGTCTAGGTCACTGATCTTGATTACAATCTGAGAACATTAATCTCGCACCTATTAGAAGGCAGTAAATCGCTTGGTTAGATAGCTTTCAATTTTGCATGATTTTGATTATAGCTAACCTCTAATGTTTTACTGAGTGTTGTGTCTACAGATCAGGTATAATTTTCACACACACATTTTTGGCGCCCACCGTGGGGCAACCCACCTTTGCATGCTGGTTTTGATTTTTTTGGAGCTAAAACCCCAAAGTTTCAAAGATTTAATTTTATCTCCCAAACGGCTTGGAATTTTGATCTGAAATTTTTTTTGCAGGTTGGTGACATGTCATGGAAGCTACAGTAAAAAATTTAGAATTTTTTGAGATGTTTTGAATTTTTAATAATTTTTTCTTGAAATTCCGGAAAAAATTAATATCTGACGCAAATCAGCATATTTTTCGAAAATTTTTATATTTTCGGAAATATCTTTAAATTATACAGGGGGTCCATTCTTTGTGTTTTAAATTTGGACATGATATCATAGCTCAAATAGTCAATTTACAAAAACTGGTCTGTATTGATAAAATGGGTCTCTAGGGCACAAATGAAGAGGTTTTTCTAAAATTTTTGCATTTTTGGAAAGCTCTCTGTTTTTTAGCAAGGGTCTCTATTCTGAATTTCTATTTTTGTGGCCAAAATCATATCAAAAAAATTAGATCTTGTTGACTAGGTCAAATGCAGCAAAAAAAAAATAAAGTTTTGTGATGGGTATGCACTTATTTTTTTTACATGGTTCAATGAATGATATGAGTTGTCATTTGGGTTGATTGCTGGTTATTATTATTGATAATAATTGATTTTTAGAGCTAACCCTATGGTTTTCATAAGTTGAATATATTTTGCATATCTTGTTTGCTTGTTTGCTTGTTGGAGAGTTCGTCACTTGCTTGCATGGAAAAGCTCAACAAAAATTGCTAAAAATCAAGTAAAATCTACTAAGCGCGTTGCAAGGATCCTAGGTATTCTCCTTCATCTAATAATATTTTGATTTGGGACTTAAAATAAATCTCTTATGTGTCAAACTTGTGTGCATCTTTTCATGCTTTTGATCTATTTCTACACACTTGCATAATTGATACTAGGTTGTGAACCCTTAAGGATTCATTAAGTAGTCTTAAAATACTTGTGATTGATCTTGATTGCTATCTTGGGTTATTGGACTCGCTAATCCGCCGGCCCCTCATTTCCGCCCCGTGGTTGCAATCTCAGCGCCATAAAGGGGAGGGGTCAACAGGACAGAAGCGTTAAATGTTCCACTTGGCAACCCTTTTGTGCTTTTAGGAACTCCCTTGTTTTCTAAGTTGTGGACTCGTTTTTAGCTTGTGTGAGGTGTTAAGTGTTCCACCTTGTGGACTCATCTCATATTCGCTTTAAACGTTAAGTGTTCCTCTTTCTACTTTTTGGATGCTTTTGGTAGATTTTCTTTCGGAACATACATCTGTGCTCACATAGTAATTAGGCCCTATGAACACTATTTGTGATTCTTGAGAGATTGGATTCCTAGCGAAATCCTTCTTGACGATAGAATCCTTGTAGGTAGGGAGGATACTTAGTGCGTTTCACATTCAACTTAGTTAGTGAGTCTTCTCTTATTGATCGACACATTCTCTCTCCGGAGAGGTTGATAGATCATGTGGGGTTGATATCACAAGCTTTGGTGAATCAAAATTGGTTAGTGCGTCTTCTCTTATTGATTGATACATTCTCTCCCCGGAGAGGTTGATAGATCACATGGAGTTGATATCACAGACCTTGGTGGAACAAAACTTTGTCTTAGCGTGTCGGATTAATCTGCTTGCTTTGTTTGGGTTAAAAGTGAAGAGGTGTCAAAACCTTGAATCTAGAGCCAAGTCCCCTTGTGGTATACTATTGTGAGTCATCTTTAGAGAGGGTTAACCGTAGCGGACAATCCCTTCACAGGGCAAACTGCATTGACGGAACCTCAAGCGGTAATAGCCATTTTCGCCATGGTAGTGACAACCGCTATATAAATGTCCTTGTGGAAGAAATCTCCACGGGTATGGTTCATTGTTGGGTTGTCAGATCTCCCTAGCAGCTCTTGAAGATTAAGTTCTCAGACTGTGTCAAAACCCTGGTGCGCCGGGATTGGAGTTCACCCCTTTGAATCATAAAAGTTGCAGAGTCAAACCATTACTAAAAACCTTAGAGAGGCCAATTTTTCATTCTCAGGTATATGTGTGTTATTGCAAAACTTTTCAGAACATACACAATTAGTACTCTCAGGGATTAGCACAATTTGGTCACTTGATTGTTCATGCGCAAGGTTGCTTTTGCCCTTGATCATTGTTTTCAGACGTGCTTGGAATCACTTGCTTGCTGTTCTGTGTGCTTATTTATCTACTTGGCTATTAAAAACGATCAAATCTGGTATAACCTTCAAAATCTGGACAGTACAATTTGCAAACAATCCAAAACTGAAAATCTTAAATTTTGCAAAAATTGACGTAAAGTTCTTTCTGGAGTCAAAAGTCATTTCAAGAATTCAAAAGTCGTACGAGTTTTGTCAAGTGTCATTTCAGCATTACCCAACTGTCGTACGAGTTTAGCAACTGTCATTTCATAGACTACCCAGTGTCGTACGAGTCTGCAGAGTGTTGTTTGGAAAAATTTGAGAAAGTTGTCAGAAATTGTCAAATTGCAAGATATCCAATGTTTCCAGCCTAGTTCCAGAATCTGTCAAAAATATCATTGTGTCAGAACAGAGCAGTAGCTATTGAGCATTCTACCATTTTCTGAGTTTGATCTTTTGAATCCGATCTAGTCTTCTGTTTGATCAATTTGAGTCCTTTTTATCTCGTGTCAAAACCTTGTCATAACTATCAATCTTCAATCAATCAATCTTCAAAAACAAACTAAGTGTTGAGAACTCGTGTCCGCTATCTTTTGGGCGATCTATCCCATGCATCCAGGGCACAGTTTCCTTCACCCACATCTCATCAGATCTTCAAAACTATCATAATCTTGACAAGGTTGCGTCATCCAATTTTCTCAAATCAAATTGTTCTTCAGTTGTCTTCATCCTTTTCTTCTGTTTCATTCAAAGTTAATGGTGGAGACCAGAGCTTCTTCACACAAGAAATCAGAAGAAACATCTCAAAACTTACTTTTGACCAATACCCCGGGTCCAACTCTTGAACAACTCATCAAGTCAGGTATCTACGAAGACGACGGTCTCGGTAACTTTCGATTGAAAATTGGTTACAGACCTCCTCTATCAACTCACAGAGGTAATCAACAAACTCCTCCTCAATCTATTCCAGGGAGCCCAAAAACTCCTACCATGTCTCAAGCAGGGACAAACCATGGTTCTCTAGGAGGAGGATCCCAGGGACACCATTCTCAACATAATGCCGACCAAGACCCTACACCCTCTGAAATCCATCGGTGTCAGAATGACGATGAATTCAAAAGAATGATGAGGCATTTCTTGAAAATGGATAGAGAGGGATACTTTTTGCAATTAGCCCAAGAAGGAGCTAAACTTCCTCCTCACTTCAATGTCGAAGACATCATCACGCATGAGGAAGAAACTCCGATGACGTCCATAATGAACCAGCTGCACGCTATGCAGGTCAAAATGAATAAAATTGAGAAAGAGAAGGAACCCAAGGAATTCTCCATGGAGGCCCTTTGTCCTTTCCCTTTTGACAAAGACTTGTATATGCCTCCATTCCCAAAAAGAGTGGAGATACCAAAGTATGACAAATATGACGGACACTCTGATCCTCAAGATCATGTCAGAGAGTTCTGTACACAATCCATGGAATTCATGCATGAACCGACTTATCTAATGCGTCTTTTTCCTAGGTCCTTGGGAGGAGCATCCATTCAGTGGTTTTCAAGATTACCTTCTACAATCAAAACTTTTGAGGAATTGATTAAATTGTTTTATCAACAATATTCCTACAATATTCAACATCCGATTACCATGATCGATATCTGTAACCTCAAGCAATATCCAGGGGAATCATTCCTAACTTTTCTCAAGAGGTGGCGAAAGAAGTTTTCTTTATATGCTAGACCAATTCCTGAAATGGAGAAACTTGAAATCTTTATCAATAACCTTGTTCCAGAGCTCAACTATCCATTGCAAATGCAAGATCATGTATCTTTTGATAAAATGGTGGATAATGCAATCAAGATTGAGAAAGTACTTGTCAAGAAAGGAGAAATCACACTTCAAAAGGACAAGTCTGAATCGGGATCTAGCTCAAAAGATAAAAACAAGACCTGGAATAGAAACAAAGGTATCATCTCTGACGGTGTTGTTGACACTATCCACACCCCATCAAAGGCACCGGCCTACAATCTCACCCTTGCCACCAAAGCCATTGAAGCTTCAGAGCAAAAATCTGCTAAACCATCTCCAAAGAAGCCATTCAAACGATGGGATAATAAACGAAAGTTTACTCCCCTGGGAGAATCTTTGGAATCTGCTCTGAGGACCCTGATAGCTGATAACATGATCTCTTTACCACCAATCCGAAAACCTGATCCGGATCCAAAACCATGTTGGTGGAAAGATAATGAATTTTGTGCTTTCCATCGAACTAAAGGCCACAGAACTAATGGATGCTTCCATTTGAAGCATACCATTCAAGACTTGATAGATCAAGGGGACATCACAATCGATAATCCTACCAGCAATAATGATCACACAGCATTTACAGAACCTTTTCCACAACATGGCAAGGGAGTTTCCACTTCTCAGCCTAACATGGGGGCAAAAGTCAACTATGCCTACCCTGGAAACGATGTTGTCATCAATATGGTGGAACCATGCCTCTCTGAGAGCTGTAATGTCATCACGATTGTACGAAGAGATAGAAATCATTCCTCAGCTAATGCAGTTACCAGATCACAAGCTCAGACGCATCTGAAAGGACAAACACCAAATTCATTTGATGTCCCTAAGATACCTTTCAATCTCACATCTGCTTCTAAACAGAAGGTTGCCTCGAAATCTTCCAATCCAAAGGATACCAGACCTACATCTTACAGCATCGTACAACAACTCCAGCATACCAATGCCAAAATCTCTATGTTTGAGTTACTTCGAATCTCTCCAGCTCACCGAGATATCCTAGACAAAGCTTTACTCAGCTCTAATGTTCCTGATGATCTAGATCTAGACAGGTTCCAAACTATGGTTGGTCATCTAACATCTCCGCAATATATCTCCTTTTCAGAAGAGGATGACAACTCCCTAAGTCACCCACATAATCAGCCCTTGCACATAGAAGTCTTGATCCAGAACCGTCGAGTCAAACGTGTGTTGATAGATGGGGGCGCAGGCCTCAACATTTGTTCTTACAACTTAATCACACAGTTGGGATTCTCAGAGATGGCTATTGATCCTCGAAAGAAGATCACCATAAAAGCCTATGATGAACAAGAAAGAGCTTCTAAAGGCACCATTGTCTTGCCCATCCGGGTGGGTCCAGTCATCAAAGATACCACATGTCAGGTGCTCGATCTACCATTGGCTTACAATATCCTTCTAGGGAGACCCTGGATACATGAAATGCAGGCTATTCCTTCAACATACCATCAATGCTTGAAATTTCCCTATGAAGGAGTGGAGGTTACTATCCCAGCTGATCTGAGTACAACTTGCAATACATTGAAGGAAAGTGCCGATAAACTTGTTCCCAATAACAGAGAATCTTCCATCAAGCAACAAAATGTGGCTTCCACATCTAAGATGGATGACATTGCTAAAGAGATCAATATCAAAGAAAATGGGATGGGAGAATACACTATAGAGCCAGTCTTGTCTCTAACATCTCTCCCAATCTCACCTAAGTCATATGGCCAATCCTTGAAGCAGTCTAAATCAGAACCTAAGGAACCTATGGAAGCATACAAAAGACATTTTGTGGTGGAGCAAGTATCTAAACAAGAATTTGAAGAGGATGAAGCTGTGCTGGCATGGCTATATAAAGAGGATTCTGAATCTAAAATTGTTCAACCTAGTGAATCTATAGCACCTACAGTCCCTTCTAATTCATATGGTCCAGGAAACAAATTGATAGCCAAGATGGGATATTCTGGTCAAGGACCTCTAGGAATTAGGGGAAAGGGTCTTGTGACCCCCATTTCACATATTGGTCGAGCCAAAAAAGATACTGGTGGCATAGGGTTTAAAAAGAAACCCTATCATCTCAGAGGTGGTTGTTCTCATGTCATAGAACAAATTGCACCAGGAGAACCCCTTCTTAAGAAAGAAGAAATAGAACCCTCTGATGATGATTCAGATAGCTCTGAGCTTATTCCCTATGAAAAATTGCCTAAAGAGATCAAAGATCTTCTTAATGATACAGATGATCCTATCAGAAGAATTAATGTAGTAGAAACACAAGAACCTACTGTAGCGCAAGAGATGGTTGTACCACAAGAACCAGCCAATCTCGAAGGCAATCAAACTAATCAAGAAGCAGGGGGTAGTTATTCTGACACTGATTCCCATGAATATGAATTCAAGTCAGAGACTGAGGGTAATCCTTCTTGGGGTATTCATCCTGATTTCACGCACTTTCTAAGATTTCCTAGAGATTCTGAATCAGAAGATGAGTCAAATGATTATGAATGGGGTGCCATTCCAGAAGAAGATGAGCTTATAACAGAGAAATCTATTGATGTTATTCACCAATATGTCTCTCAACCCAACGTAGGTCTAGAGCGAAACAATGAACTTAACGTGTCTGATCCACCTATGGCTGAAGAGGACTCCTATGATGATGTTGAGCCTATTCACGAATTGAACATTCTGAGCTGTAATATCACCTTTGAACTTGAGCGTCAGGTTAGGACCAATGATGACATATCCACATCCGTGAACACCATATCCCAAGCCTTTCCCACTTTGACTATCCAACGCCCTGATCTTATCGACCAAACTTCCACCAACCCAAACCATGGTATGTATACCTTCCCAAATGACTATGCCCTTGCCTGCTACCTCAATGCAGTTGAGCCTATGAGTACTTCCATCAGTGAACCGAGTGTCAGCATGACCGAGTCGGACATCAAATATCTTAGTCAGAAAAACAAGAGTAAAAAGAAAAAGAAAAAGAGTTATGAGGGTGAAAACCACTTTGTGGCAGTCTCAGAACCAACAAAAGTAAAAAGAAAAGACGTATCTAAAGGTGAAAACCTCTCTGAGGCACCTAAGGATGAGATATTTGATGTCCTTCCAAGTCATTTACAGGATAGATCTCCAGTTCTGATTGAGCCAACTCAATCCATCAATTTGGGTACAACAGAGGAACCACAATTGGTACATGTAGCACAATCTCTATCAGATGAAGAGAAACAAAACTTCACTACCTTCTTATCAGAGAAAAAGATCAACTTTGCATGGAAATATTCAGATATGCCAGGATTGGATCCCAATCTCATTATGCACCATCTATCCATTGCTCCCGGAGTAAAACCAATCAAACAAAAATTGAGAAAGATGCATCCTCATGTTGCACTCTTAGTCAAAGCAGAACTAGAAAAACTCCTAAAAGCTGGATTCATCCGTGTCATAGACTATGTTGAGTGGATTTCCAACATTGCACCTGTTTCCAAACCAGATGGTTCAATCAGAGTATGCACGGACTTTAGAGACGTGAATAGAGCATGCCCTAAGGATGATTTTCCACTGCCTAACATTGATATGATAGTGGACATGACTGCGGGCTATGAAATGTATTCCCTTATGGATGGTTTTTCTGGATACAACCAAATCAAAATTGCTCCAAAAGATCAAGAGAAAACAGCTTTCACATGTGCGTGGGGAACTTTCTGTTGGAATGTTATGCCATTCGGACTCAAAAATGCTGGAGCTACATATCAAAGAGCAATGACATCTATTTTTCATGATATGATGCATAGAACAATGGAGGATTACGTAGATGATACCTTGGCAAAATCCATGATTAGAACTGAACATCTAACAGACTTGAGCATGATCCTCGACAGAATGGAAAAATTTAGTCTTCGACTAAATCCTAAAAAGTGTGCTTTTGGAGTCACTTCTGGAAAGCTCCTAGGATACATCGTCTCCAAGAAAGGCATTGAAGTTGATCCAGCTAAGGTCAAGGCTATAATAGAGATGCAACCTCCCACAAATATCAGTCAAATGAGGACGTTGCAAGGCAGAGTTCAATCTATCAGAAGATTCATATCACAGCCTTTTACAAAAACATTACATAAAGGTGTGACCTTTGCATGGAATGAAGAATGCGAGAACAACTTTAAACATATCAAGAAGTATCTATCAAATCCACCTATATTGATGCCTCCTATTCATGGGAAGCCATTAATATTATATGTCTCCGCAACAGATACATCACTGGGGGCATTGCTAGCACAGCATGATGAGAACAAGAAAGAAAGAGCCATCTACTATATCAGCCGAACTTTAGTGGCCTATGAGAAGAACTACTCAATGATAGAGAAGGCCTGTCTCGCTGTGATCTTTGCATCACAGAAATTGAGACACTACATGTTAGCTCATACTACTCATTTGGTAGCTAAAATTGATCCACTGAAATATCTCCTAAGCAAAGCTGCCCTCACAGGTAGACTAGCTAAATGGGTCATGCTCTTGAGCGAATTTGACATTGAATATGTTGAAAGAAAAGCTATCAAAGGACAGGTCATTGCTGATCAATTAGCTGAAGCACCACTGTTTGATGATACACCCATGCAAATGGAATTTCCCGATTCCTCTATCATGCACCTCTCTTCTAGAGCATGGCGATTATTCTTTGATGGCTCCTACACACAGAATGGATCCGGCGCAGGCATATTGTTCATTACTCCTCAAGGATACTCGATACCCAAAGCATTCAGATTAAAGTTTCCTTGCACAAACAATATTGCTGAATATGAGGCACTTCTCAATGGTATGAAAATGGCAATACAGTGGAGAGTTACAGAGATGCACATTCATGGAGACTCACAACTAGTCATCCACCAGGTCAATGATGTGTACCAAACCAAAGATGAAAAGCTCATTCCTTACAAGAGAATGGTCGATGATCTAAAGAAATACTTCATCTCTATCACATTTGAGCAAATACCCAGAATGGAGAATAAGGCTGCTGATGCAATGGCAACATTATCTACTCTTTTACAACAGCCTGAACATGAACTACGCTACGAGTTCCTGGTGGAAGCCCTATCCTATCCTGCATATGACTCCCCTAAAACCCGCATGATCTGCACTGTTGTAAGTTATGACTCATCTCGCTACAAAAATTTGTTCTCCTATCTCCACGACCAAATCATCCCTGAGTCCTTTAACCGTTTTGAGAAACGAAACCTTATCCGATCCGCATCCCGATATGTCATCATTGGTAATGATCTGTACAAACGAGGTCTAGATGGTACACTGCTTAGATGTTTAGAACGAGAAGAGTCTCAACGTGCATTAGAGGAAGTCCACGAGGGTATATGTGGGTCACACTCGAACGGGTTAACGTTAGCTCGAAAACTTATTAGGGCTGGGTATTATTGGCCTGAAATGGAAAAAGAAGCTATTAAATTTGCTAAAAACTGTCAACAGTGTCAAGTACATGGCAACTTGATTCATGCTCCAGGGAGAGATCTGATTCCCTTTACTACACAATGGCCTTTTCAACAATGGGCATTTGATCTCATAGGTGCTATCCATCCGCACTCTTCTAATGGACATACCCATATAATCACAGCTACAGATTATTTTACAAAATGGGTAGAAGCAGTTCCTCTAACACAAGCAACGGGGAAACAGATCTCTATGTTCATCCTGAATTACATCATTTGCAGATATGGGATCCCTCACTCTATAATCACAGATAACGGGGGACAATTCAAAAACAAGGACCTAGATGACTTATGTGCCAAGTTCAAAATTACTCAACATTGGTCATCTATCTACTATCCTCAAGGGAACGGACAAGCTGAGGCTTCAAACAAAAATCTCCTGAAGATCTTGCACAGAATAGTGAATAAAACAGGAAGAGACTGGCATCTGATGATCAATCCAGCTCTCTGGGCATACAGAACTAGTATCAGAACGCCTACAGGGGCTACACCTTTCGCTTTAGTTTATGGGTCTGAAGCGGTACTGCCTATTGAGGTTGAAATCCCATCACTCAGGATTAGAATGCATGGACTTGTCACTAATGAAGACTACAGAGTGTCGAGGTTACAAGAACTTGAACTACTAGATGAGCGCAGACAAGCAGCGTATGATCATCTCAGAGTGTATCAGAAAAGAATGTCTAGAGGCTACAACAAGAAAGTCAGACATAGAGAATTTCAGGTTGGCGATCTAGTGTTGAGAGAAAATCCTAAAAATCAATCACATCGAGAACGCAAGGGGAAGTTCGAACCCAACTGGCTGGGTCCCTTTGTAATCACTGCTACTTTTGGCTCTGGTGCCTATCAACTCTCAACGACTGAAGGAGAACAGCTCCGAGAACCAATCAACGTTCTCCATCTGAAGAAATTCTATGCCTAAGGCATTCAGTGCTTGGTAAATGTCCTGAAAAAATCTTAAAAATCAGAAAAAGTCCTGAAAAAATGAACATCTTGGTGAAAACCTAGCAATAGGCACCTTGATGATTCGCAAAAAAAAATCAAAAAATATCAAAAGTACAAAAAAATTGAAAAAATGAAAAATACAAAAAAATGAAAAAAGAAAAAAAAAAGTGCCTTGGTGAAAACCTGGAAACAGGCACCTCGGTAGCAAAAATAGAATCTCTACCAAGATGGTGAAAACTCGGCAAACGGGCACCACTTGTTCCAAAATGCTCCATCTATCAGCACAATCTTGGTCTTTCCCAGCTTTCAGTCTTGCTTTAGTTTTTACATATCTCCCGGTTTGTTTCTGCATATCCTGGTTTCAATAAGTCGGTCTGTACACCAATCAGCTCAAGTGTCTGTATCCTATCAATGTTCAAACTTGGGGGCAATCAATGTCATATCTTATAGTCTCCAATGTATCTTAGACATGTCATATCCACTCAGAGTCCTTTGAAGCTTCAAGTTGAGTCAGTCAGTCTGTCTCGTCTCCAGAAAGGATTTTGCATCAACAACAATCAAACATCAAACTCAAACTGAAAACAATATGTGCTTTTCATGCTTTTATCTCCTTGTATGCTTACTGATTCGCATTGAGATTTTTGCATATTGTGTCCCTTCGAGCTCTTCAATGATGTCCTTTACAGGATTTAGAGAGTGATGACTGGGGGCATAATCTTTTCTTTGTCTTCTGCTTGTATGTGAAAATCTAACAACTTTGGAAATTTTGGATTGAAATGGTGTCCGACTGTAAGAGCCTCTATCTCGAATTGGATGGCCATGCGTACCTCGACCATTGATACCCAAAAAAAAATTCAAGGAAGTTTGATCTAACTATTGTCTTTTTGAGTGAGTTCTTCCTCCTACTGTGGAACGCAATCTTGCCTAAGGATGTGAACGATAAAGGGTCACTACGGGTAATTCACATTGGATTTAGAATGATCTCTTGACTGTTTGATGTGTTTGTAATGCAAGGCGTACTCAGGTCATCACGACGTGTATGTTTTGATGCTTGTACAAATTGCTATATCAAAATGGACATGATATTCAGGTCATCCTGGCGTTTGTGCCTTGATGCTTATATCTAATCCGACATTCAACAACTAAAATCAATATTCATATGTCCATGGTTGTTTGACCAGTGGGTGTTGTATTGATTCTTGCACATACAAATCGATATTCATATGTCTATGGTTTCATGGCTAGTGGGCATTGTATTGATTTATCCGGTTACCTAAAAAGTTCAATGATGATAACAAATCGACACATGATCAGTGACTAGGTCCTAGGTCTTAGGTTGCATTTCATTTTGCATGTCTTATTGCATGATCTCACAATGATTAAACGAACTTCAATGCTTAAATGATTCTTCAAATCGCATCTTCAAGTCTAACAAGAGCTGAATCTCACACGAAGGTTCCTCCAATGAAATAGCAAGTAGAATCCTTTTTCGGGATCAAAATTCAAATCTGAGATCATTCATATTATTAACTACTTGCATATTCGACCTTCAATCATCACAGAAATCTAGTATTCAACTTAACTGATTATCTTACATCAAACTATCAAAATTTCAACTTGGTCAACCATGGTCAACTCATGGTCAAACCTAGTCAAACTTGGTCTTTTTGGACCTCCCAATGATGCAGAATGCGTTCTCGGACGTGTATAACCACTTCTCAAATCAATTAACATGCTTCTAAACTATAACGCTGACTTTTCTTGTCAGATTTCAATTTTCATCCCGAAGGGGGCATGGTATTGCACATCATTCAAAGTCTGTAAATCAAATTCTATCGATCAAGTCTATCAATATCTTTCATCAGTGATCAAGACAAACAATCACGTCTAGTTACTGATTCATCAAAAGTCCTCATCGCTCGGGGCAAATCTATCATCACTTGAGGCATATCAGATTCATCGATCCATATCAATCTGGTATTCTCTCAATCTTGTAAACTGTATCAGTTTTTGCAACCATCAGATCATAGTGTTCTTTCCTTGGTTCTTCGACAACTGAAAGATTCAGATGTGATACTTGCTAGTTCTGCTAAGACAATCGAGTCTAGAACGGGTCACTCACTTCTTATCAATCCTAAGGTTCAGAATCAGGCATTTTGACACTTTTTCGCAATCATAGGTTCGTTTTCTGTTATAGTGAACATTATCTTTGGTCATTCAGGACCTATTATCTCCATATCAAGTCAATATCAATCAACTCCTATCTCAATATCTTTCAATCGGTTTCTATCTTGAGATCGGTTTATCTTTTGAATCAGTTTCATATCTTTATCAAACACAGACTATCTTTGAACCACTGCGCTTCGCACAGTAATTCAAAGAGGGGCAAAATGTAATACCCCAAAAATGGGCTATAAGTTCATTAACCTCCTATATCATCCAATCATATGAAATCGACATCAAAGTCCTAATCTAAGGCACATCTAAACATCATCAAATCTAATTGATTATCTTAAATTTTGCATCGGAGAATATTTCTAGTAATATTCCTAATTATCTCAATTATCTTTAATTTTATAATTATTTGGCAATAAATCACATTTATCCTAAAATTTGATTAATTGAATATTTTCATATTTAATTAATTAGATTTAATATTTGCCACTTAATTATGTTATTTAATATAATTCTATCTATTATTAATTGTATTATTTAATTTTGACAATAAATCAAAATTCCTATCTTTAATTGATTAAATTCTTATTTAATTAATTAAAGCATGTTGTCATTATTTAATAATATAATTTTTAATAAAAGTTTGGTAAAATAGTTAATTAACCCATAAATTAATTATTTATTTTCAAAAATCAGTTGAGTTGAGGATAAATCACTTTATTTATTTATTTAATTCTTAATTATTATGCATATTCAAAAGAAACAGTTAAACTCCAAATCAGAAAATCAATGCAAGTTATTGACTTTTTGGAACTCAACATCCTTTTGGAGTTCAAAAAGCTGATCTAAACTCTAATTTGAGTTAAAAAGCTATTTTTGCATGTTTTTGCATGATTTTGAGAATTAACTATCTTTTATGATAAGATAACTCAAAAATCAAGATGAGTTAATTTGAGTGATTTATGGCTTTTATTCATGCACCTCCAAAGCCCTGGATTTCTATAAATTAAGGCTTTAGCTCTTCACAAATCATCTCATATTTTGCACAATCACGCTGGAGAATTGGAGACTGAGGAATCAACTTGCGAATTCAAAGCTTTGTGAGATCAATCTTATTTTTTTTGCATTCATATTACATATCATTGTTAGATTCATAGCATATCAATTTTCAATAGCATTCATAGCATATCAATTTCATTTAGCATAGATTTCATATCAGTTTTTACAATTATTATTGCATAGAAAAATCCAAAAAATAGCTTAATTGCATTTATTCCATATCCATCTTTTGCATTCAAATCCTTCATTTAGGTGTCGTCTAGGTCACTGATCTTGATTACAATCTGAGAACATTAATCTCGCACCTATTAGAAGGCAGTAAATCGCTTGGTTAGATAGCTTTCAATTTTGCATGATTTTGATTATAGCTAACCTCTAATGTTTTACTGAGTGTTGTGTCTACAGATCAGGTATAATTTTCACACACACATTTTCAACCTCATAGTTTCCTGTTTGCCAGCGTTTCCTATGTGCGCAAGTGTGATTGGTTGGTGGGCCCAGTTCTTCTTAGTTTCCAGGTTTGGTTAAAGTTCAGACAAGATCAGTGGTTGTCGTATGTTCACACGGTGAAGATGCACGATGTTTATCCTTTACGCTTTTGCGACAGCCGTTTGATTTTCTTGTATGGGCATGAAGTGGGTCCAGGTCTGGAGTTTCTTCTTGATTGGTTGTCGCATGATCGCATGTCAGAGTTTTCTGACATGCGACCATGTGACTTGTTACCTTTTTTGTGCTGGGGCCCATTGATGGAAGTACTGTGGTCCTGAAGGTGGTTATGTGGTGGCCTGTGGTTGGCTGTCACATGATTGCATGTCAGAGATTTCTGACATGTGATCATGCGACTAGTTGACACCTATCCCTTTGGTGTTGGAGTGCTGTGGTCCCGTTGTCTGACTTGGAGGATGAGGTGGTAGTCTTGTTGCCTTGTCGCGTGATCGCAAGGGCCATCTTTCGGCCATGCAATCATGCGACAAGGGTGCCACGTTGTGTTGGGGCCCGAGGGCAGGTGGTGACATGCTGAGTTCCGGTTGGTTACCGGTGTACCGAGGTGGCAAGGGGTTTGTGGTGGGACCTGTCTGCTTGGTGGTGATGATGTGCTCAATTCTCATTGGTCAGTGCAGTGACTTGGCAGTTTGTCGGTGGGGCCCGTGTTTGCAGTGCCCGAGCGTGTTTGACATTTGGTGGTGAATGATGGTGGTTAGTCACATGTTCGCATAGCCTTTTTCAAGGCTATGCGATCATGCGACTGACATTTTGTGTCAACCCTTAGCGGTGGCGGTTGCGGCAAGGTAAAGGGGTGCGGCTTGTCACATGTTTGCATAGCCCATTTCCAGGCTATGTGATCATGCGACAATGGTTTGATTGCACTGTTGCGGAGTTAAAGGCAGGTCCAGAGTGCCAGTGTTGCTGAGTTGTTCAATTTTGATTGGTTGCTGACTGGTGACGGGGCTGTTGACTTTTTGAGTGACCCATGACTGTCGAGAATTAAATATGATCACCTGATTTTTCAAGAAGGGAAAAAGATCTATGGCCATGTTTTAAATTTTGAAGTGACTGTTTAATTTCAAATTCAAATTTTGCAGAGGGTGTGCAACGACAGAAGTACCCAAAATTCAATTTTTGAGCGGCTAGAGTGGGTAGAATGGATTGTCAAACACTACGGAGTGGTCCAGGCTGCCATGATAGTTGCAGAGGAGTGTCTTGTCGTAGGGGAGTAAATGAAATAGTACCCTGAAGTGTGTTGTAGAGATCTTTTTGGCCGAATTTCTTAGGGTTTGATGATAATTTGGTACTTGGACCAGTACAGGGCTAGTTGGCTATTGAAATTAGACTATTTGAGCTTGCATGTTGTGGCCTAATCCCTGTCTTATTTGTGTTAACTCCTCGGTGGGGTTAGGTGGATTTGAATTTTGAGTTTGAAATGATCATTGTGCTTGCATTGTAACCCTGGTATAAAGGGATTTTTGTGATCATTTTTGAATTATTAGGAGTGAAGTTTTCAAACTTTTCTGGTTGTGAGTCTTCTGCCCAGTCTGAATTGTAATGACCTGTTTTGGTATATTTTGACAATAGAAAGAAAATAGTAGGTCTAAGCTGTAGTTTGCAAGCAGGGTTCCTTTGGATTGATTGTATACACTTGAGGATTCTTCATACTTAATACAGGCACATGATTCTTATCTCTCCCTTGTGTCAACGTAGATGAATTTTGAACTTTCTAGTTCATTGCATAACAATTTATGTATAGGTCTTCATTCTTGAGTTCTAATCCAGGATTAGATTAAATGATGCTCTAGATGGGACATAGATTTATCTCTTGTCTATGTAGGGATATTTTGTAAGTAGTAAAGGAGATTGTAAATGTGTTTATGGCTTTGAATCTCAGATATATTCTAGTGTGTGTGTGTAGTCTATCTAAGAAACCTTGCCCAATGGATGAGGCACTGGCCTAGATAAGTATTTCTTTGTTGACATGTCCTGATCGAGGTTGTTATGATTCAAACACATGAAATTAAGAACCATCCTTAAGTTTTCAGTATTTGGTTGTGTAAGGTTCCACCCCATAGTAATGGAGAGTCAATGAATGTGTGGTTATCATTTAGTACTTTTTTACTATCCTTTTATCTGTTATTCAAACCCAGTCTTTGGTGTGTGAAGTATAGTTTATACTAGGTTAGGTGCACCCGCCTTGGTTTTGTAGAGCCAAAAGTGTAGAGGGTAGTCTTGTCTCTATAGGTGGTCCAGTTGCCTTGCAAAGCTTTCACATTTGGAGCTAACCACTCCTAACATCAGTCTCAAAGCATATTGGCAGCCCTAGATGGCATAAGTGTTTTCAAACACCAACAAGATGGCAACTCTGCTGGGGAGAAACAACAAATCTTGTTAAGGAAATCATAATCTCTGGTGGCCATTGGAAAGAGTCAGATATAAAAATAAAGCATTTGCTGATATTTTTTCACTACGTGTTGAGTGGCAGCTCTGATTTCTCTATTTGATTAGTGCATTTTCTGATAAATAGTGCATGTTTACTTGATGGAGTATTGGTTGATTGGAAGAAGATACAAAGACAAGTGAAACATTTTTCCTCTTCAAGGAGGTGGCGACTCTACAAAAGAAAAGAACTTGATGGAGCTCCATGGTGAGCTCTAGATTTGCCCTACCTTCCATTCAACAGGCTCCTCTTTCAATTATTCCAAGTATTATTTTGTTGAAAATGTTTCCCCATCAAGTGTTTAGCACTGTTGTAAAGGGATAAGAAGTGGTGGGCAGTTCCTTATGGAGGAATATAGACCCTTTTGTTTTGATGGCATTGAAGGTGCCTCTAATAAGTTCTTTACTAAGGATGGGTGTGAGGACAATAATGAAGATCAGACACAAGAAACTAGTGTCTCTATTGATCCCATCATGACTGATAATGACTATGAAAATCTTCTTGTCAAGATAGCTACTCTTAAGAAGAAGATTGCAGAGAGCAATGTTGAGATCTGGCAGTTAGAGGAGGACAAGAGATTGCTGGGACTGGTGGTTCCTTATGATGATCATGAGGAGGCCAGTGTCTCTGATGTTGAGTCTCATTATGCAGAAAGTGTTGACTATGAAGCTGATATTGAGGTCACTGCACATGAGGATGTTGAAGGTGAATCTGAGGTTAACAGTATTTTGATTTTATCTACAGATTTTTCTTCTTTTCAGTATCAGAATTCTTGGTTCTTGTCCTGGTTTGGTGATGTTTTGTGTGAAGGGCAGAATATTGAATATGATGCAGATGATGATTCCTGCATAGAATTCTTTACACAAAATGATTTGATGTCAGTATTGTCAGTCCTTGTTTTAGACAAGGAAGATGTCTGCAATAACAGGGATGCAGCACGGGAAGAGGAAAGTATTGAGGGAAGTAAGCACTCTTTTGGTAGTGAGGGTATGTCTTCTCTTTCTGAATCTAAAGATGAAATTGTTTCTCAATTTTTGCGTTGCAAAAATCAGTGTGAGCATGTTGATTCTAAGAGTGACTCATCCTCAAAGTATGAAGACAAGGAAGTGGTGTTGAATGTGATGTCATTGGGTCTTCATAGAGGTCTCATTATTCATTCAAGGTCCAGTCGGTTACACATGTGGAAACGCAAAGTCAAGGTATGAATGAGGCCTTTCTGCAGGTAGAATATGAGGCTTTTGTGTTTCCAGTTGATAGCATGCATAGGTGAAGATCAATTTCAGTATAGAGGTGTTGATCATTGGCATGCTGAATCTTTTCTTCATAGTGAGCAAGGAGAAGAGAGTGCAAAATTTTTTTACATGCACTATGAAGACAGTTACTTTGTTCTTCCTAATTTTCTAATTGAACATGTTGACAAGCCTATGGAGACAAATAAAAACAAAATGTCCGATGTGCCTCATGAAGGAAGAAATGAAAATCAGATTTTTGACAGAGGCAGGAATTAACTCATGTTTGTTGCTACAGGTTTTTGTAAAAAATGTACACTTTGTATAGTTTTCCCTTTTCCTGTTGTGTGTCTTTCTTTCTTGTTCCCTATGTTTTTTGAGGTCTCTATGCTTTTTCCAGTGGGTGGTCTGCTTCTTCCCAGAGATCTGAGATCCTCATTGTATCTGCAGGAGATACATGTCCCCAACTAGAACCACTGTTAGTCCATTTTCTGGTTCATGCAAAATTTTTTGAAAATGGCCCATTTCCTTGCAAGTTTTCTTGAAGTGTCATGCCTTGTGCTCTTTATTGTGTCACCTAGCTCCAGTCCAGATCGCATCTCCTAAATCGCAAAACCCAGGGAGTTATTAAAGTTTTAAGGTCTGCAGGAAATAGTTTCAGAATATGCATAAGTGTCGAAAACCCACAATGTTTTTGAAAATCCATGATGTTTTCGGTCTATGTGAAAATATTTGTTTTTTTCAAACTCGTGCCTTCCAGCTTTTGTGTGCTTATCTTTTGGCATCAAAAACCTTGTGTGTTTTCAATCTTTTCCATCGAAAAACCTGTGTGTTTTCGACCTCATAGTTTCCTGTTTGCCAGCGTTTCCTATGTGCGCAAGTGCGATTGGTTGGTGGGCCCAGTTATTCTCAGTTGCTAGGTGTGGTTAAAGTTTAGACAAGATCGGTGGTTGTCATATGTTCACATGGTGAACATGCATGATGTTTATCCTTTACGCTTTTGCGACAGCCGTTCGATTTTCTTGTATGGGCATGAAGTGGGTCCAGGTCTGCAAGCTCTTCTTAACTGGTTGTCGCATGATCGCATATCATAGTTTTCTGACATACGACCATGTGATCGGTTACCTTTTTTGTGCTAGGGCCCATTGATCGAAGTACTGTGGTCCCAGAGGTGGTTATGTGGCGGCCTGTGGTTGGCTGTCGCATGATTGCATGTCAGAGATTTCTGACATGTGATCATGCGACCAGTTGACACCTGTCTCTTTGGTGTTGGAGTGTTGTGGTCCCGCTGTCTGACTTGGAGGCTAAGGTGGCAGTCTTGTTGCCTTGTCGCGTGATCGCAAGGGCCATCTTTCGGCCATGCGATCATGCGACAAGGGTGCCACGTTGTGTTGGGGCTCGAGGGCAGGTGGTGACGTGCTGAGTTCTGGTTGGTTGCTGGTGTACCGAGGTGGCAAGGGGTTTGTGGTGGGACCTATCTGCTCGGTGGTGATGATGTGCTCGATTCTCATTGGTCAGCGCAGTGACTTGGCAGTTTGTCAGTGGGACCCATGTTTGCAGTGCCCGAGCGTGTTTGACATTTGGTGGTGAATGTTGGTGATTAGTCACATGTTCGCATAGCCTTTTTCAAGGCTATTCAATCATGTGACTGACATTTTGTGTCAACCCTCAGCGGTGGCGGTTGTGGCAAGGTAAAGGGGTGCGGCTTGTCGCATGTTCGCATAGCCCGTTTCTGGGCTATGCAATCATGCGACAACGGTCTGATTACGTTGTTGCGGAGTTAAAGATGGATCCATAGTGCCAATGTTGCCGAGTTGTTCAATTTTGATTGGTTGCTGACTGGTGATGGGGCTATTGACTTTTTGAGGGACCCACGACTATCGAGAATTAGATATGATCACCCGATTTGCCAGGAAGGGAAAAAGATCTATGGCCGTGTTTTAAATTTTGAAGTGACTATTTAATTTCAAATTCAAATTCTGCAGAGGGTGTGCAATGACAGAAGTACCCAAAATTCAATTTTTGAGCGGCCAGAGTGGGTAGAATGGATTGTCAAACACTGCAAAGTGGTCCAGGCTGCCATGATAGTTGCAGAGGAGTGTCTTGTCGTAGGGGAGTAAATGAAACAATACCCTAAAGTGTGTTGCAGGGATCATTTTGGTCAAATTTCTTAGGGTTTGATGATAATTTGGTACTTGGACCAGTACAGGGCTAGTTGGCTGTTGAAATTAGACTGTTTGAGCTTGCATGTTGCGGCCTGATCCCTATCTTGTTTGTTTTAACTCCTCGATGGGGTTAGGTGGATTTGAATTTTGAGTTTGAAATGATCATTGTGCTTGCATTGTAACCCTGGTATAAAGGGATTTTTGTGATCATTTTTGAATTATTGGGAGTGAGGTTTTCAAACTTTTCTGGTTGTGAGTCTTCTGCCCAGTCTGAATTGTAATAACCCATTTTGGTATATTTTGACAATAGAAAGAAAATTGCAGGTCTAAGCTATAGTTTGCAAGCAGGGTTCCTTTGGATTGATTGTATACACTTGAGGATTCTTTATACTTAATACAGGAACATGATTCTTATCTCTCCCTTGTGTCAACGTAGATGAATTTTGAACTTTCTAGTTCATTGCATAACAATTTATGTATAGGTCTTCATTCTTGAGTTCTAATCCAGGATTAGATTAAATGATGCTCTAGATGGGGCATAGATTTATCTCTTGTCTATGTAGGGATATTTTGTAAGTAGTAAAGGAGATTGTAAATGTGTTTATGGCTTTGAATCTCAGATATATTCTGGTGTGTGTGTGTAGTCTGTCTAAGAAACCGTGCCCAATGGATGAGGCACTGGCCTAGATAAGTATTTCCTTATTGACATGTCCTGATCGAGGTTGTTATGATTCAAACACATGAAATTAAGAACCATCCTTAAGTTTTCAGTATTTGGTTGTGTAAGGTTCCACCCCATAGTAATGGAGAGTCAATGAATGTGTGGTTATCATTTAGTACTTTCTTACTATCCTTTTATCTATTATTCAAACCCAGTCTTTGGTGTGTGAAGTATAGTTTATACTGGGTTAGGTGCACCCACCTTGGTTTTGCAGAGCCAGAAGTGTAGAGGGCCGTCTTGTCCCTATAGTTGGTCCAGTTTCCTTGTAGAGCTTTCACATTTGGAGCTAACCAGTCCTAACATCAGTCTCAAGGCATATTAGCAGCCCTAGATGGCATAAGTGTTTTCAAACACCAACACGGTCAATAGGGAAATAATGCAGGACAACAAGCAACACAAACCAAGGAACAAGATGGAGCTACCGAGCAATAAAATGACCCTGAGTAGGATGAGCAAGAAAGGAGAAATCAAGTTTTGGCTAGCTTTGTTAGAAGACATCATCCTGAAACACAAATCATTGGAGACAGACATGCTGGAATGCAAACTAGAAGCAAAACAAGACATGGTACATGTTTAATTTGTGAATTTGAACTTAAAACTATGAAAGTTGCATTAGAGAATGAAGAATGGGTTAATGCAATGAAGGAAGAAATAGAGCAAATAGAGAAGAACAAAACTTGGTCCTTAGTACCCTGACCAAAAGATAAAAATGTTATCGGTACTAAGTGGATATATAGGAATAAATTGAATGAAAATGGTGAAGTCACAAGAAATAAAGCTAGATTGGTATGCAAGGGATATGCATAGGAAGAAGGCATTGACTATGGTTAAAGATTTGCACCCATTGCTAGATTAGGAGTTAGGATGCTCCTTGCATACGCAGCACACAAGAAATTCAAAGTCTATCAAATGGATGTGAAGTCAGCATTTTTAAATGGTATACTTGAAGAAGAAGTCTACATTGAACAACCTAAAGGATTTGTTGATCCCAACAATAAAGACATGGTATGTAGATTACATAAAGCTTTATATGGTTTGAAGCAAGCACCAAGAGCATGGTATGAAAGACTGTATACTTACTTGTTAAGTATTAGATTTGTTAGAACAAGTGAAAACAACAATCTGTATGTGAAAGGTGATACTGATGATACTATTATCATTGCTGAAATTTTTGTTGATGATATTATCTTTGGAGGCTCAGATCTTGTCTGCAAGGCATTTGCTGATGAAATGCAAAAGGAATTTGAAATGTCTATGTTCAAAGAGATTAAGTTCTTTCTTGGACTACAAGTGATTCAGCAGAGTGATGGAATATTCATCACACAATCTAAATACATAAAGGAAGTATTGAAGACATTTGGCATGGAAGATGCTAAACCTATGGGAACACCGATGGCTACTAGATGCAAATTGACAAAGGAGGATGAAACTACAGAGGTAAACCAGATACTTTACCAATCCATGATTGGTAAGTTAATGTATGTAGTTCACAGTAGACCAAATATAGCACATGTTGTGGGAATTGTTGTAAGATTTTCTGCTAATCCTAGAGGATCACACATGATAGCTACAAAAATAATCTTAAGATACTTGAAGAAAATAGAGAGTTTTGGATCATGGTATCCTAAGGAAGGTAAGTTTGAACTAAAAGTTTACACCGATGCTGATTGGGCTGGAAATGTGGATGATAGAAAAAGCACCATCGAAGGAGCATTTTTCTTTGGTGAAAGACTTGTCACATGAACAAGTAAAAAGAAGACTTGTATTTCTTAGTCTACAGCTGAAGTAGAATATGTTGCTACTGCTACTAACTATTCAAATATTGCATATATCAAACAAGAGTTGGAAGGATTGAATGAGGTAATCACTGACCCGATGATTATATATTGTGACAACACTAGTGCTATTAATATTTCAAAGAATCCTGTGATGCACTCTAGGACAAAGCATATATCTATTAAGTATCATTACTTAAGAGAACAAGTGCAAGAGAAGCAAGTGAAGTTAGAATTTGTCACATCTAAAGAACAACTTGCAGATATTTTTACAAAACCCCTACCAAAGGACACGTTTTAATACTTGAGGACTAGACTTGGGGTCTGTCCCCTATCTATCGGTCACTAAGGTGATCTGGTTGTTGCATCAACCTACTTATATCAAAAGATCATTCATGTTGATGCAGCATCGCTCACACTTTGAATAATGTTCAAGGTTGTGATTAAGTTTGAGAACTTGAACTGATTGGAATATCAGTATTCAGAGATACAGAGGAAGACATAATTGTTTTTTTATTTGTTTCTTTGGCATTGTTGTCAAAAGGAGACATAAACAATATGAAATGAAAAAGGGAGAGATAAAAAATATGAAAAGGAACAAGCACCGATGAGTATTATCTAAGGGAGAGACAATCTAAATGAGACAGAGCATTGAAGATTAGTTACAGAGAACAGAAGCAGGAATGGGAGAACTGAAAAAGATGACAACTGCAGAATGGTAAAGTTGTACTATTTAATGTTGCTTAGTAATGTATTGATTCAACTTACAACATTTTCTTTTCACTAAGTTGTAGAATATATGTTTGGTATGTGTATGGTACATTTCATATTACTTGAGTTGCCATCAATGCCAAAGGGAGAGATTGTTGAACTACAACTGATTTGGAATCTGATTGAAGAATCTATGATTAAAGATCACTGAGGAGTTGCTAATTAGATATGTAATATGATTAAATCAGTATTATGTTGTCATTGATGTCAACTAGTTTGACAGCACTTATCTTGTAAGTTACTATACCGAGACATCTGTAGAAAGGTGAAAAAGAGATGAAGAACAAAGAAATCTACATGGAGAAAGATGTACATGACAGATGAGGATAAGGAACACATTGAGTAACTTGTTGATGAGTCTATGACTTGATGATATTGACTTTATTATGTTGCATTCATCTATGATGAAGTATAGAGCTAAAAGACACAAAGCAGTGTTGTCGGTAAATGAAGCATTTCTAGTATACACTGACGGAGTGTAGTGTATACCAATCGCAGTATTAACTGAGCAGTGTTCACCAATGCATTTCTTTGTTTACTAAGTGAAATAGAATGAATTAAATGATTAGTTTAGCTGATAAGATTGATGAGCTAGCAATAGTATAACATCGAGGTAACAGATAATGTTTGTTACACTGATCGACGACTGACAAAATTTAGGGAAGATCTAATGGAGAAGATTGAAACATGTTATTGACACAAGTACCGAGAAAGTTTTAAGCGGAAAAATCTATGAATGTGGTTAAGTGGAAAAATTTGATGGTGGAGAAGAAAATGATTTACCCATCTATATAAGAGAACAAAATTTTCTTTATGAAAAATGTCAGAAGAAGGAGAAGCTGCAGGAATATCACATGAACAAGGTTTTCATGCATTTTGATCATATTGGTTAAGCAAGAACCAAGCTGCAGAACAATTACCAAGCTACAGAGAGCAATTACCAACAGACAGTAAGTTGATACAGTATTGAATCTGAAGTGAAATATTGATCAGAAGGATTTTTATGGACTAAATATTGATCTGTAATCTGCAATTGAAGTTTTATTAAGGAAGATCATTTACTGTTACATATTTAACCATTGTATACAGTCAAAATCTCTTAACTGAGTGGACTCTGAAAGTCTTATGATGTATCACTCATAGAATGAACATTGTTATCCTGTGAACCCCATAGTGAATACTGGTTGGATGATAACCTCTAGTCTAAAATCCTCTAACAAGGTCACACCTGACAGCGTGTTTGTAACCTTTAACAAGGTTGGGTCTTAACCGACCTCACTTCAGAAGAGTGAACAATTTTGGGTTGCCGGTCCCAGGTGGTTTTTCCCTTTACAGGGTTTCCACGTTAAATCTCTTATGTTATGTGTTGATTGTGATATTTGTTTGTTATCATTCTTTACATGTTACATGTTAGATCTGATTGGTAAACTATTATAGTATTAGACTGGTAATCAATAAAAGCACAGACAGTAAAAGATTTATTGTTTACCGACGAGAAAAAATTGAAGAAATAGTTTTGAATTATACATTTTGTTTTGGGACACTGGATAACTGATTCAACCCCCTCTCAGTTATTCTAACACTATTAGACCCCTTATAAATGAATCTTTTGCATTTGGAGAGACTGTCTCGTATTGCTCTGCCAGTTTTCCCAGGTCAATAGGGACATTACAGTTTTTTCGGTCAAGCCCTAGGTCTAGCAAACTGTGAAATTCTTCCTAGGTTATTGATAAAATTTCTTCTTGATTTTTTTTATTCACAATTGTTGTTCTTTCTTCATCATACTTTTCTACACAAATGAAGACAAAATCTGGGCAAGGGAAAACTTCAGGTAACAACATGTGACCCAAACCAACATCCCACGAAGCAACTTTATTTGTTTATGCACCTACCGTTGGGTTAAATTTTATAAAATCACACCTCTTTGGCCCAGTTGCCTTAGTGCACAATGAATGTTTAATTGCTATAACTCTCTTTTCACCGTCGATAACAAGATCATAAACATCGTGATACTCATCAGTGAAACCAGGGATTTCTAATAGTTTTCTATAGTCTATTAAAGGTTTCCCATTTGCTTGAGTTCTCACTTTCCCCATTGTTCTTTGAAAGAATGAAAAAACACAGATTCACAGATATTTACTAAAACCCCAATTTAAGAAAACCCTAATTGTACATGCAAGAATTAAAATTTCAAAATCAAGTTAAACTTACCCGAAATTAAACTTTTAAATCAGGATAGATATAAGTTAGAATGGCTAAGGTTCTCACAAATTGCAGTCTCAAAATCTTTGGCGATGGTTCAACAGTTCTTTTTAGCTCTTCTACTACGAGTCAATAGGTTTTTAAAAAGAAAAGGTTAAAAACCTTTCGTTAAATGTAATGGTATATAATCTTTCTAAAACACATGTAAGTTATAACGTAATCTTTCTAAAACATTATACTACATGTAACGTAATATTTCTAAAACATACTACACGTAACTGTTAATCTTTTTGATGAATTACACGTCAACGACATACTACATGTCACGTTTCTAGAGTGAGTTTTCAGAAAAGCTTTTTGAAACCCATAGTTCTTCCGAAATACAACTTCAACCGTTCATCTCTCATAATCCAACGATTGTCATGATTTTAAAATATTAATAATTTAACACACACTAATGAATATTAATTATCAACTATATTCACTTAGAATAGCTTATCCATGAAATTTGAACCAGAAATGATAAAGTTTCGAAACATTTAATTATTGCATGAAACAATAGTGCAACACAATTTTTTTATATTATATAAGGCAAAATTTCATTACAATTCAAATATGCCCATAGACCATATATATTAATGATTCTTATAATCAAAATAAAAAAGAAAAGCAGTAGCACTTCAAAATTCTTAAAACATTTTCATATTATATTTTTTAACATATGTGATTACAATTTATATCATTTCAAAAACCCTGGTAAGCTACTACCAATGGTAAGCTATCTACCACCATAGGGAGACATAGTAGAAGGACTAGAGAATAAAGACTACGTAGAATCATGGACTATCCAGCTGAGGCTCCCTTCCTTCAGACTTCTGTGTGGAAGTCTTCAAAGAGGATAATGTCAATGAATTCTTCTAGCCACATATAGTCCCTGGGTTCATCCAGTAGGTGCCACTTTCAGAGGAAATCCCTCCCAATCTGTGCCCACTTTCGATGATGCGTGAGCTTCTCAGCATCAAGGTTCAGTAGGAATGGTTGCCTAGGAACAACTACTCCTAGTTCTAGAATCTTAGGCAAATCATTTGCCCAAGGAATTCCAACCCCAATTTCTGAAAATATGATAACATGCACATCATCGCTGAGGTATTCTTCTTTGAAAACTTTCCTCAAAAGTATGATCATATCCACCTTTTCCCCCCCTAGGTCCAATAGAGAAGCCAAGAACCGAGATGAAATGTCAGTGGCAACTCTATACCAATTTTCACTCTCCAAAAATTCATGACTGAGCACCATCCTTATAGCCTCCTTGGTGAAGGCTCCCAACTCTATAGCAATAGACACCAAGATTGGGTTTGTGACCACACCCAGAAAGGCCTTCTGGTCTTCCAAGGTAGTGCATCTCAAATGAATTGGAGTGTCCATTCACACGACGCAGACTATTCTCACAAATATGCTTTCACAAAGAACTTAGTAGTAGCACTTGAAAACTATTCTCACAAATATACTTTCACAATTTTAAATTAACAAGCATAGATCGATCTATTTATAAGTCCTGATTGAAAATCATTCCCCTAAAGATCTAATTAAATCATAAGATGAATGGTAACTGTCCAAAATTCACTAAATCTTTTATATTTAATGCAACCCTGGGTGGAATTGGAAACAACACTTATGATAAGACATTTTCTATCTTGGAAATAACAAAGGCCAAAAGGATCGCGCCATGCAGGTGGACATAACAATTCTTTATTTTTAAAAAAACCTTAAAACTTGTGCCCACTCCGCAAAAACAATAAGAAAAGTACGTTACTGCGAAATGGTGGCAGGAAATGAAACTTTACCATTGATTTAAGATCATCGAACGGTCAAAAAAAAATGTCCTTATATGATATGACATTTTCATTCAAGCCTTAACTTTAAGGCATTAATCTATTGAGATATATGATGTCACTATCACACATATCTGTCAGTGAAATTGAAAGGCACCATCAAAGAAACCATTAATTCACAATGCACATTAATTTAATTGATGTCATGACTCATCTACTCAATGTACTCATCGCCATTAATTAATATTTCTATCTAATATTACTGAATTTTCCAAAAGAATTCTAATATTTCTATCTAATATTATAGTGTCACACGTCTGTTCGATTACAACATATCAATGGCCAAAGTCAAATTTTGGGCCTTTTGTTGGTCTTCATAATATTTATGAAAAACTCTCGGTAGAATTATGAAACGTATTGTTGGTCTTCATAATATATATGAAAAACTCTCGGTAGAATCATGACATGTGGTATGACATGTCGTGTCTACCACACACCATGATTCCGCCGAAAGTTTTCCATATATATTATGAAGACCAACAATAGGCCCAAAATTCAACTTTGGTCATTGATATGTTGTAATCGAACGGATGTGTGTCGTTTGAGTCTGTGACGTCAATGGTCATAGTGATGGGAGTGGGACCCTATGCAACTTCAACATCAAATCACAACCATTGGATTAATAGAGATGAAGAGTGGAAGGTGCATTTCGGAGGGAATATGGTACGATAACTCCTTTAGTGAAAACTCTCTCTAGAATCATCACACGTCATTCTTTAAATTTCCAATTATTCAATCGCCATACCAGCTATAAATTTTTGAAAACCATTCGCCATGACAAATAAATTAATTCACATATTTGGAAAATAGTTTCGCCATATTATTATAAAAATGGTATCCATTATTAAAATATTCACCAACCAATATCCACATTTTGAAACATAATTCGCCATCAATATTAATAATTTTATTAAAAAAAATTATAGTTGCCATTTTTTTATAAAAATTGTACACACTATTAAAAAATTCACCAACAAATATCCATATTTTGACACATAATTTGTTATCACTATTAAAAAGCTTTCCCTCAAAACACATGTGATTCACCACAATTTTATACTTTTCGGGAGGGGGGTTCCTTAAAGTTATCCCTGATGTAAATATAAATAACTAATATTGAAATGAATAAATAAAGGTACTTACCTCCAAAAAATAATCAGTTGAAAACCCTATCAGATGGACTCATAAACCATTGATTTTCGTAGATCTTGATCGAAACTGCGAGATCTACAAAACCCAAAAATATTTTTCTTTTTTGAGCCAAGTCGTCTTTGACCCATATAGTGGGGCAAGGTCTTACCCTAGGGCAAGATCCTACCCCTCACTGGAGGTCATCCTTGATCCAACTGCTCCGACATAAATTATGTTCATGTATTCCAAAAGTTTGGTGAAAAAGGTATCCAGATCTGCACTTTAATTCATCGTCATGTACCTGTACCTGCAAGAAATATGGTTTTGTTTATTGGATGAGGGGTTTGCCTTAGTCAAAACTCAATTTGGAATCAACCTTAATAATGGAATTGAAATAGATAATGCTAGCAAGTAGTAGAATTAGATCTAACAATGAAGCTATGATATTCAATAGATATGCAATTGTATTTCAAATGTAAACAAGTATGTTGATACGAAAGCTTGGACATAACATTAACAAATGTAAATCTAAACCTTCATGATTGTATACTTAGAATCCACCTTGAGGGAAGAATGAATGGATCTTGAAGATGAACAAAGGATCTTGAAGGAAGATCACACCACCATGATGGATAGATCTAGGGTTTGAATGATGAATCTTGAATGCTTTGAACCAAATCCCTTCAAAAGACTAGAATGCTTGAATCCTTGATCTTCAATGGAGAACTTGAATAAAGGAGAAGACTTGAATGCTTGAATGGATGATGGCTTGAATGAATTTTCTTGAGAATGGATGCTTGATGGAATGCTTGTTTGATCTCCTTGAGCACTTGATCTCCCAAAAACTTGATGCCTTGATCATGAAAAATGATTTGCTTTATAATGATCTAGGGTACAAACTTCTAAAGAGGCTGACATTGGAGAATTAAATCCCAATTAACCTTAACCCCTAAAAATGGACCTAGATTAAATGCAATTTAAGAGTTTACCATTTCGGAGACCAAAACAGCTGACCTGAAAGAAGGAAAATAATTCTTTCTGAAACCCAACATCCGAAAATCATGGGACCTTGAAATTTGAACCCTAGGTCAAGGATGAGGTTGACTCTAACCTAGGTCAAGGATGAGGTCATCCTTGACCCTCAAGGTCGTCCTTGACCTTGAGGTCAAAAACCTCAAGATCTTAGTCCAGAATGTCAGAAAAATGTAGACAGAAAGTGGAAAAAGGGGCAGAATCAAGGGAAAAGCCAGATCTAAGTCGAGGACCCATTCAAGTCTTTTGACATGACCCCAAAAAATCTACTGAGGACTAAACATTCTTAACATGGAAATGCTTCCATTTTAAGATGATACAGAGACATATTTGATTAGAGACATATATTTGATCAAATACATATATTTGATTCAAGACATGTATTTGATTAGAGAAATATATTTGATTAGAGACATATATTTTATTAGATGATATGGTTTGATTATATGATAATATGATTTGATTAGATGGTTTTATTTGATTAGATGATATGATATGATTTGATTTGATTAGATGATATATGATTTGATTAGATGGTTTTATTTGATTAGATGATATGTGATTAGATGATATGATTTGATTAGATGATATATGATTTGATTAAATTATTTGATTAGATAGTTTTATTTGATTAGATGATATGATTTGATTATATTTTATTAGATGGATGTAGAATTAACACATGTCATAAGTAATCTAACTAATTTCATCATTTTTTAGTGTCTTAAGGGGATCTTTAACTAATAAGCAGTCTTAAGGGGAGATCTTAAGGGGATATAAAATTAATATCATAAAAAATAACTAGTTAATACATGTAACTTATGGACAATAACTATTCTAACTAATTCTAGAACTAACACATGTCATAAGTAATCTAACTAATTTCATCATTTTTTAGTGTCTTAAGGGGAGGTCTTAAGGGGATCTAGAATTAATATCATAAAAAATAACAAGTTAATACATATAACTAATGGACAATAACTATTCTAACTAATTCTAGAACTAACACATGTCATAAGTAATCTAACTAATTTCATCATTTTTTAGTGTCTTAAGGGGATCTTTAACTAATAAGTAGTCTTAAGGGGAGGTCTTAAGGGGATCTAGAATTAATAGCATAAAACATAACTAGTTAATACATGTAACTAATGGACAATAACTATTCTAACTAATTCTAGAACTAGCACATGTAATAATTAATCTAACTAATTTCATTATTTTTTAGTTTCTTAAGGGGATCTTTAACTAATAAGCAGTCTTAAGGGGAGGTCTTAAGGGGATCTAGAATTAATATCATAAAAAATAACTAGTAAATACATGTAACTAATGGACAATAACTATTCTAAATAATTTTAGAACTAACACGTGTCATAAATAATCTAACTAATTTCATCATTTTTTAGTGTCTTAAGGGGAGGTTTTAAGGGGATCTAGAAATCATAAGCATCATAAAAAGTATCATTAAAAACATTGAATAATCAAAGAATACATAATATCTTTAACTAATATGCAATCTATAAAAATCATTGAATAATCAAAGTATACATATAAAATTCTATATATTAAAACCATTGAACCATCAAATAGGTCCATCATATATCAACAAATCATAGTCCATCATATGTTTAAATATATAAACAAAGTATAATAAAATTTAATCCAAAGATATCAAGTAAGTCCTAACACATGAAATAGGCATACATATTATACTTTTTAGACCAACTCAAGTGGTTCAGACCTTTCATGGAGAACATGTAATATTATCTCATGATCCTCACTATCTAATCTCCACTTACGACGTCCATGTTGAGATTTAACTGTATGGAGACAAATGGATGTGGCGGTGACTATATTGAAACACCTTATTGTCTGGTTGGTAATCAACAAAGTCAATACCATGTTGAATTACTTTGATTTAATTGAAATATGTTCCCTCTAAAACAACTGAACCTATAGGTCACAAATTTTAACAATATATAAATTTAAACAAACTAAATTTGAAATTTGTTAAAAGGTTGAAATTTAAAATTTACAAATTGAGTTCAATATATTGATGTAAAACATGTACAAACCTATGGGGAACAACATTCCATCACTTTCTTTAGGTTCAAGTAACTTCATCCTCTCTGCAGTACAACGTAGTAAACAATAACCAACTCCTACATTTCCAAGCTCAACAATCACTGCAAAGACATCTCTTGCACAGTAAATTTATATATACATGTGTGAGATCTTAAAATTAACTTAGTTCAATCTATAGATCTATCTATCTATCTATACATGCAACTCAATGTACCATATAATGTGAAATATATATACTTACCAATTTTGACCAATCCTAAGATATGATCGTAACTAGTAGAAATCAAAGGGACATCATCGAAGTTTTCATCTTCATCTCTATCAAATGTATTAGTAACAACTAGTGGCACTATATTCCATGCGCCTACATATCTACGGTCTTAATTGATATATTCCTCATAATTGTCAATAATGCAGTGACAACAAAAGCATAAGTAGTCCCTAGTGTTCAACATCTAATTGCGACAATTCATACTCATAACTAAATGCAAAGATCACGTCTTTTCTATCATATTGCAACCATGCATAATTTTTCTATCCACACCTGAAAAATGCATATATAATACATTCTATAAATATAATTTGAATAAAGAATATCATAAAAAAATTAAACACTTCCAAATAATTTAAAAATTATGTGTGCATACCTTTTATCTCCTAAAATTTTCTATGTGGCACCACCTGAGTCAATCCTGATGACATGTCATTCTCATTTGGTGCAAAATGTGTCTTGCACCATTCAACAACATCATGTGCATTTTTTATATGAACTCCCTTATAATTCATTTGATACTTTCGTATAGCACGTTTGATACAAGCTTCGGCACCATCATGTTCACCTTTTCCATTTCCACTTTCAAAGAAACTCCAGACATGTGGTATGTTTTCATTACGATGATATCTACATAGTGCATAAAATGGTCTCGATGATTTGAATTGTGCAATAGATCCATCTGACCAAACATAATGTTTATCAATTTTTATACCTCTTTCTTTCAAATTTGCAAAAAATATCTTGAAGCAGTGTTCTATATAATGAATGTCATGCTCTCTATCATCACTTATATAAAAATGATATTCCTTATTGATGAACCATGCTTCAAATGTTCTCTGAATATCATCCAAATCTAATTGTGTGTGTCAATAACACACATGTACCATAATAGTAATTTTCTTTGAAAAATAGTATTCCGATTGAATTGCCTTTTGATGAACAAATGAATAATTTTTTGCAAAATCAACAACTGATACAATAGTTCCAAGTGGGAAATTGTTCTCAATGTTTGGAATTGTTGTGCTTGCCACTTTGCAAAAAAAGCATGATGAATCTAGGGTTGAATCAATTTTTTAAAATTTTCCATAAATACTCCAACATTTATCTCCTCTTCAACATATTCTAACCTTTTGGATTCTTTCCCAAATTTTGTTTCATTCTTTACATATTTGTAACTCTTGCAATTTACCATCTTTGTTACATCAATATTTTCATTTTTTAAAGGAAAAAGAGACAAATCAGAACATGTTTGACATATTCCTTTTATGCAATTTATTTGTCCAGCTACATCATCTCTTTTGTTGAATATAAAATGGATGAGATGAACTCACTTTATCTAGTAGGAGGAGCATTTTCAAAACCATAAGTGTCTTCTACAAACTTTCAAAAAACCTGATAGTGGAGATCAAATTCAATATGATAATGACAACAACAAGTTTCAAACACTTTGTTTATCCTGATATAATATGGCTTCAATCTTTCAAACAATGTTTTCCCAATCTTTATATTAGGATTTGAACTACAAAATGACACATACATTTCATGTTGTGTTGTGTCCAGCCAATGTTTCGTATGATATTCATATTGATTAGCTAAAATTCTATGTCTGATAACATCTCTACTATTTGATGAAGGACGTGTATTATCATTCCAAAATAATGTGACCAAATTTTTTATTCCTTCATCAATCCTATCAGAATGAGGAGCTCTACACATGATTGCCCAATTGCCTTCTAAGGTGCTATCATCCAAAAGTATTCTCCTATTAACATATCGTGATATTGTTTTCCTACTAAAACCAAACTGAGATGAAACTGAAGATATATGTCTTTTTTCATCCCATAGTGTTACCTACAATGGATGTCAACATAAATTTTCTTGTAATGGTCTTATCTTTAGTTTGAGATCGCTTCCCTAGCTGGTTCAAACCTTTCCTAAGATTTTTAATCATATCAGTTTGCATGTCAACAAATTTTCTCTTCTTTGATGTTGTGTCTATACCTAATAATTTTAATACCCCTTCCAACTTTTTGTTTATAAGTACAACTAAAAGCAATTGAGCTTGTTCAAGTGTTTCAAAATTATCAAATTTAACCAATATTTCTCTTGCTATCATATTCATTGATCTCTTCTTAGCAAGACTTAAGGGTTGAACATTAGCAAGTGATCTCAAATTCTTCACATCCATTGTAAGTAAATGATCTAAGTTTTTATAATTAATATTTCTCTTTACAATTTGAGCTAAATTTAAAAGTTCATCCATACTAGTAGGAGCACATGATCTTGACCCTTCTCCAACATCAATTATTTGAGCTTTCGTAGGGAGTGATCTCGACCCTTCTTCAATGTGCAACTCTTTGACTTGACTTGGCCCTCCTACTTCAGCTTCTTTAGTTTTATGATAATATGTCAATGCAACTTCATGATTTCTTTGTTCAGTACTGGGTGACCTTTTTCTAGAAGATTTACTTTGTCTTCCCTTCTTGTTCCCCATTTCTTCTCTCCAAAAAATGTCTTCCACAAGATCGCTAATAAATTCTCTTCTTCAAAAAATAATTTATTCTAATATTTCTCCTCTCCAAAATTATGCCTTCTAAAAAATAGACATAACAATCCTCCTCCAAAAAATGCCTTCAATAATAGAAAATGTGAATTTCTTAATTGCAATTCGATATAAAATAGAAACAAAATGTTTTAGTTTTATACCATTCTAAAAAAAATTTACAAAATAAATTCACTAGCCGACTTTGTTCCAAGTACACACTTCACTCCAAGTACCCAGGGAAAAATTCCAGTGGGGTGTTTCTTCGTTGGACTTTTCACTTGAGGGACTTCATGCGAAGGGTCTTCACATGAAGCCCCTCAAGTGTCTTCGGGTGAAGGGGGTCTTTGGGCGAAAACCCCAAAATTAAAATTTGCCCTCAGAGAATAAGTGAACTTCAAAAGAATGGTCTTTCAAGGCCTAGAACAAGGACCAAACAAGATGGTTTTTTCAAACATATGATGTCAAATGATGCTATTTGGAACAAGCTTTCTAATGAATATAATTTTAATATATATTGAGCTCATTATCACTTTTAAATATTACTTTAACTAAACATAGGTTGTTTGGTCATTCAACAATGTATCTCTTCAAGACTTTGAGAAAAATAGTAAATTATTAAAAAAAATTATAAAAAATATGTAGGAAAAGCGTATTTGTGTTACCTTTCTATGAAAAAAAGAAAAAATGAATTTCGATATACACAGATCAAGTTAGAGCGATCCAAGTGACCTTATGTCTAAATTACAGTTACTGTCACTTTAGAACTTAATAAACTATGAAATATTGACCCAAAATGAATAAAACCAATTTCATCCTTTAGATATTGAAGTTACAAATATAATCTCGAAATAATTACATCGTTAACATATTTTTTTTAAAAAGGTATGCTGATACAAGTGACAGTAACTCCTTAAAACATAGTTTTTTCACACAAACCACTTTTCGAAGGAGAAGGAAAAATGAATTTAAATATATTTTAATTTTTTTTTAAAATATATTTAGAAACTAGAAAGAAAATTCTAAAATACTCTAGTTTACATCATCTTCAATTTCCTAATAGTTTTGTGGCAACGGGTGTTTGAAAGTGAAGTTTTTTCTTAGAATGTTGATCTTTGTGTCAAAGTTGGCCAAAAAGTGGGACTCACTATTGTGGGACCACCCTATGATGGTGGTGTTTTTATTCTTGGTAACAATACTCCTAGGACAATCATCGGAAAAGGATCTATTAATTTGGATGGTAAAACTAACACTAATGATGTTTTGTTTGTTGATGGATTGAAACATAATCTATTAAGTGTTGGACAATTGGTACGGTAGACAAGGGTTATCATCTAAAATTCAAGGATGGATATTGTACAATCAGAAGTGTTGAAGGAAATCTGATTGCATCTGGCACAAAGACAAGAGGTAATGTCCTTCACTTGATCGCTACTAAAGTAAATTTTTTTGTTGCTAAATTTGATGACAGTTGGTTATGGCATAGAAGGTTTTGTCACATGAACTTTGACAATATTATAAAAGTGATTAACATTAATGCGATAAGAGATATACCCAAGATTATGAAGTCAACTAATACAAAATGTAGAGAGTGTGTAATGGGAAAGCAAACAAGAAGTAGCTTTCATAGAAAAAAAATTTAAGCTAGAAACAAGTTGGATTTGATTCATAGAAATCTATGTGGACCTACTCAAACCAGGTCATACTTTGGTGACAGGCATTTCATTATATTTATTGATGATAATTCTAAAATGACGTGAGTACATTTCTTAGAAATAAATTAGAAGCTTTTAAAATATTCAAGTTTTTTAAAGAAAAAGTGGAGATAGTGACAATTATGAAGATCAAATGTATGAGATCAAACAAAGGTGGAGAATTCATATCAAGTGAATTTAATACTTTTTGTGAAGAGAATGACATATTGAGGCAGATGTCAACAACTAGAACACCACAACAAAATGGTGTGGTTGAGAGAAGAAACATGTCAGCTCTTGATGTTGCAAGGACTATGTTGATTGAGCGAATAATTTCACACATACATTGGAGAGAATAATTTAACACTGTAGTCTATACAATGAATAGAGCTCAAGTTGGAGATAGTATTATTAAGATACCTTATGAACTATGGTTTGGCCATACCCCTACTGTCAAGTACTTCAGAATGTTTGGAAGAAAGTGTTACATTAAAAGGGATGAAAACATAGGGAGATTTGATGAAAGGAGTTATGAGGGAATATTTCTTGGATATTCTACAAAGAGTAAGGCTTATAGATGCTATAATCTGAAAAAAAAAAAGATGATTGAAAGTGAAAATATTGGGATTGATGAAAAGTTTCAAGTACAGGAAAGAACTTGCAAAATTGATTCTCATAATAAAAAATGGGAAGAAGGACTAAATCAAAGGAATCGGAATCAAAACCAAGGTCAGGATGAGGAACAAGGACAAGGGACTTATCAGGACTAAATGCAAGATACGTTTATGTTAGATAACAACACAGATGAGCAGATAGAGGTGTCTAAGACTCCTAAATATGTGCAGAGGAATCATCCAAAGAACTAGATCATTGGAGATAGCAATAAAGGCACTAGAACAAGGTCGCAGACTAGGGATGTAATCTATTTGATTTTGCATGTTGAACCTAAGACTACTAATGAAGCATGTAGATATGAATCATATATCCAAGAAATGAAAGAGGAATTGGATTAGATACAAAAGAACAAAACTTGGGAATTGGTTCCTAGACCTAAAGATCAAGAATGTGATTGGCACAAAATTGGTATTTAAAACTAAAATGAATGAAGATGGTATTGTAACTAGAAACAAGGCCAAATTTGTATGCAAAGGATATTCACAACAAAAAGGAATTTACTTTGAGGAAACTTTTGCACCAGTTGTGAGGTTGGAGGTAGTTAGGTTATTCTTAGCCTATGCCACATACAAGGATTTCAAGGTATATCAAATGGGTGTCAAGTCAACATTTCTTAATGGTGACTTAGAAGAATTTTATATTGAGCAACCTGATGGTTTTCCTCTATCAGGTAATGAAGACATGGTTTGCAGATTGAATGAGGCACTATATGGTCTAAAACAAGCACCTAGAGCTTGGTATGCTAGATTGGATAGGTATTTATTACATTTTCAAAATAGGTAATGTAGATAGAAATTTGTACTTAAGATGCAATGATGAAGGCATTTTGATAGTATAAGTCTTTGTTGATGACATTATCTTTGGAGGTAATGATGCTATGAGTAACAAGTTTTCAAAAGAGATGAAGACTGAATTTGAGATGTCCATGATAGGGGAGATAAAGTTCTTCCTAGGAATGCAAATAAATCAAAGCAAGAATGTGATTTTCATCTCTTAGACTAAGTATCTTAAGGAGATGCTAAAGAAATTTGGTAGGGATGAAAGTAAACCAATTGGAACTCCCATGGTAAGAGGGAATAAGCTGTCTACTTTAGATTAGAAAAAAGGTGTACCTTATACATAATACAAATCTATGATAGGAGGTCTTTAGTATCTAACACATACTAGACCTGATATAGAAAGTGCAGTTGGAATTGTTGCTAGATTCTAGGAAGATCCAAAGGAAACACATCTTGTTGCAGTCAAAAGGATATTCATATACCTGAAAGGCACAATTGATCTTGGCCTATGGTATGATATATCAAAAGACTTTGCATTAGAAGCATATACTAATGCATATTGAGCAAGTAGTGTGGATGACAAGAAGAGTACAAGTGCAGGAGAATTTTTTCTTGGGAAAATGTTAGTTTCTTGGTAAAGCAAGAAGCAGGACTATATAGCTCAGTCAACAGTTGAATCAGAATATGTCGTTGTTTCAATTAATTACACACAGATTGTGTGGATGAAACAAATGTTGAAGGACATTGGTGTGAACCTTGGTGAATTAGTTATCATACATTGTGATAACAAAAGTACAGTGAATATATCAAAGAATTTGTTGATGCACTAAAAAAAAGCATATTTTAATTAAATATCATTTTTTGAGGGATAAGCTGAAATAGAAAGAGGTGAAGCTTGAATATGTAAGAACAAAGGAGAAAATTGTAGACATCTTCACCAAACCACTGAACAAAGATACCTTTGAATATCTTAGAAGTAAGCTTGGGATAAGAGCCCCACCTGGAGGTAATTAAATAAATGCAGCAAGTAGTCCATTAGCAATCGGAGCTACATCACTTGTGGACTTGATGTAGAGGTTTTACTCCTTAAGGGGGGTAATGGTTTGAGCATAAGGTGATTTACGCACCTAGTAGTTGAAGGTCTTGAAGATTTGAAAAAGATACAACTAGAAAAGCGGGTAGAAAAGGATATGTGTAATGACACCCTTTTCCATTGATGTCAAAGGGGGAGAGAAATTGGTGAAAACCCTTACTAGTTTAGGGGAGCTATGTAGAGGATATTTGTGGATTGATGGTTTTTCTCATATGTTACCATCAATGCCAAAGGGGGATATTGTTGGAAAATATTATTGGAATTATTGGAATTCATTATTTTGTCATTGATGTCAACATATGTTTCAGTAAGGGAATCAAGAAGTTGCAGACAAACTAGATAGATAGGTTACAGAGAATTGTACAGATAGTGTACAATGACTTAGCTCCTGTGAGATGAGATTTGGGTAGAAGTCCATGTTTACTACATGTGGTTATGTTCACATATGTTTATATGCTCATTTTCTCAAGTTATGGATGAATTAGCAAAGACTGGTTATAGGGATAGTGACTTGGAAACTCATAGAGTTGGTCTCAGTATGTGAAGTATATCTTCAGTGCAGAATTGGATTAAGCCTTGAAAACTTAAGGAATGTCAAAAGATGCATTGGAGAGTCTATTGTGTGATCACAAAGTACTTGTGTAATTGGTGCCATCATCTATGGCATGTAATCCTACAAAGAGTCATTTGGAAGCTGACCCAAGAGTGGTAGTGTGTTCTTGATTAATCAAGTATGGATTAATGTTGTGATCGACTATTTTATGATTTTTAACTATTATAATATTTTTAAGGATGTTGTGTATCCTCGCATGGGTATATGTAATGTGTTGTTTATATGAGAGGTCCTATAATTGGTCGACCCAAGAATTACGTATGTAACTTGTATATAAGAAGACTTTCCTTATGATTATGGTGTGCAAATAATATGCAAGCCTATGGGCTACAAGGACTACTGATATAGAGAAGAGGTGGTGCATTGAGGCACAAGGAAGAAACTATCTTGGTAGAGGTTAGTTCTAGAAGCCAGCTTAGATATTATTATTGTAAATCTTTGTGATCATTGGACAATGAGGCCTGAAGGTTGATTTAACCTTCCTTTGGTCAAGTGACCAGGCTATGACCCATCTTGTAAAACCTTAACAGGGTTGTGACTCCTGACAAGGTTTGTTCTCTAACAAGGACTGTACTATTATACTTGATCAACTCCTAACAAGGCTAGAACTCTTTGTCGGGTTATTATACTCATAGTACTGATTTTTGGGTATCATCCCCACTGGGTTTTTTCCCTTAACAAGGTTTTCCTCAAAAATAATATTGGTGTTATTATTTTATGGTTATTTTTCTTTGTCCATATGGTTTATATTTGGAATTAATATTAATAAGTATGCATCAACTGATTCACCCTCCCCCCACTCAGTTTATTGGGGCATTGTTACTTTAACACCCCAATGTGGAGCTAGTTGTTTACTAGCCATACATTGGTGTCGGCTTAGGCATTGTGATGTTTCCCTTTCATTTTCAACCAAAATTCATGGATCAACACCTATGCCTGCATTATCAACTATGCTAATTAGTGTTTGTGCATGCTAGATCAACATATGCAACTTACTAGTATGAAACTTTATGTCTTAGACTTGTACTAGTTAGATCTGTGTATGTGCATGACAAATCGGTGCTTTCACAAACTGGTGTTTCTACCTAAATCGATGTTTGTGCCTAGTTACTTATTTGTTGGTTCTTTTATTGTTCATTTTTTACTAGACCTTTGTTATTTCCTTACTAGACCTTTTTTGTTTCTTCGTTGGACCTTTGCTAGTTATTGTTTGATCTTTGTTGGTGATTTGATGGTTCTTTGTTAGTTTATGAATGGTTAGAAGGTAATGAATTTTATATGCATAATCACATTAGGAACATTTACCCTAGGATTAAAATGTGTATCTATTAGATAGATTGTGAGGATGGATTAGTCTCCTATATATATTTAGCCATAGGTTATTACTGGCTTATCCTCTTGCAATTCATGGGCATTGTCTAAACCCTTGTAGGGCTCTCTCATGCACATGTGTACTTCATTTTGAGTATATTATTGGGGTTTTCTTAGAACCCTTGAAAGTGTGTTTGAGTTTTCCGCTTTTGCACGATCGTGTGACAATCATGATTTATTTATCATGGTTGCATCTTTGCTTATGCTTCATGGTTATATTGCACTTCTATGTATGATGTATATCTTTACTTTGAAAAGAAAAATTGTTGTGTGCATATTTTAACCCTGAGTTATGAGGGTTCCTTGGTAGTGCATTACACCATCTCCTACACCTCAAGAGAAACTCATAGAAGATGATTGGGGATCATTAGATTTCACACCATATTTTGTGGGAGAATATAAAGTTCCTAAATTTAATTTTTGATCCTTGAAAGGGCCTAGTGTGTCACTTGTTCATCCCTCTCCTCCTAACACTTCAACTCTTAATCTTGGACATGGTTCAGGATGTGTGCAACAAAGAATTGAGACTCATGAGAAACCATTATCACACTTGTATTTAAGGGGTTTGCATTGTCGTCCCTATTAATTTTTGGTATTTTACTTTTTGAAAAATATTTTTATAATTTTAAAATTTTATATTAAAAGAAATTTTTAAAAAAATTATTTTTGAATTGACAATTTAACAATAAAATTTTAGACTATTTTTATATTTTAAATTGGTAGTAGAAATCTAAATTAATATCTCTTGAATAAGAATTAAGAATTGAGAATGGCCTCATTTCTTATGATTATAAGTATTGCTCTTACCAAGATTTTATTCCTAATCAACAACAAACTAAAAATTCTATAACAATTAAAAAAATATGTAAAAACCAAACAATGTTGTATAAAAATATTTTTATCTATAAACAAAAATACAGTCAAATCAAACCATAATGCATAATATCATTTTATCTTAAACAAAAATAGAGTCAAATTACAACAGGACATAATAAACAAAAATAGAGTCAAATTAACTAGGGTTAATGCACTTGATATATAATATGGGCATTTGTATGAGCTCATGAAATCAGAAAAATATAACAGTACTTAATCTAATCTACTTAAAGAGTGATAACAATTAGACTTAGCAAATGAATTTAAGACCATCTTGTCGCGTTCAAATTCATATCTCTGGAGATCCCAATGTTCACACCCAGTTCTGCAGTTCGTGCCATTAAAAGTTTAAAGTCGTTGAGACAACCATACATTAATGGTGATTGAGCCCGCCATCTGTATATTCCTGGTCCCTTGAATCCACAACACTCACAATTTCGGACATTTCTTTCACAAAAGAAGCAAATCTATTCCAGTTCTCGCCATGGAATAAGCTATCTTTCATCCTCAAATAAGTAAACCCACATAAGGGTTTCATTCTGGAATTCTTTATAATTTGTTTGTATGCAACTTCATCAAATCTAGGAAGAGCATTCTCTCCGCCCATTTCAACCCCTGTTTTCCTAGTTGCAACAATAACCTGCTTCACCAACTTCTCTGGAGAGCACTTTATGTTATGAGGGTTATCTGAGTCCCTCATTTCAAGGCAAGTGAAATTAAAGATTACCCCGTGTGTAGATAACATATGAGCTATGGGAAGATACCCATCATTAAATACAGTATTGTAATACCCTGCAGTTAGCTCTGGTGCATGGGATCTTGTTCCATAATGCCAATGGATGCCAGACACTTTAGCAGCAAGTTTTGCACCTGTGCTGCTAAAAATGGGTACAGCGGTTGCCAGAATGATTTCACCATGGTGGAGAAGCATGTCAGAATACCATTTAAGGAAAAACTGTCCATAAGGTGAATTCCAGTCTCCACCTTCACTTTTGAAGAACTGGGTGTCCTCTGGCCAATTGTTATAGTGACCTGCATTGCTTGGTGGATGACCCCATTTTTCATTGCCAGCAGCTACAGCTCTGGCTTTAAGGATAGACAGCAGATACTGCAATTATACATGCCAAAAGAAATGATCTTCAAGAATGAATTCATATTAATGTCAACATGTGTCTGAGTTACAAAATTAGACAATAATGGAGTAAAAGAATTCCTGTAAGAAGATGTTAAAAATAAAATGCAGACAAGGAATGAATTGGCAACAACCTGATACATGAAAATAAGGTAATTCCAATAATAAATAGCCCAGAAGAGTGAACACCCAATTTTGAATGCCCACACACTATTGGAGATCAACACTAAAAACATTAAATCATAAAACCTGGTGATAACAATGTTACACGTTAAGATTTAAGGTTGGAAGGTCAAAAGCTTCATCCTGTGCATCGGACGTGATAAGGTCCATCACAGAGGCTATTTTTAAACATCACCAGGTTTGATGGTCAAAGGTAAATGTTTGATCTGAGGCTAGGAAGGATAAAGGTTCATTATCTAATGTATATAGGCTAGGAAGGTTAAAGGTTCATTATCTAATGTATATAGGACGTTATAAGGTCTATTACAGAACATCCATAATTAAGAGGTTATTCTTAAACATTAAAAGGTTTGATAATTAATGATAGATTTTTTTCAATTAAAATTATAGTGATGAGGATAGGGGGTACTTGTAGACGTGTGGGTATGACTATTTTTTAAAATAGAAGATGGAAAATCTTTTTTAAATATAATTTAATAATTTTTAGAAAATATCAGAAACTAAAATAGTAAATCAAATAAATATTAATGACAATTTTTCGTTAACATGGCTGAAATTAAAATTGTCAATATTTTAGTGGAATTGAACTAACGGGCTAGACTGAACATTCTCGAGGGGAATATGGAGCTTCCTCTAGAAACTATTTTAAGGCTAATGAATCTCTTATCAGAGCATTTTGTAGGGAGGAAAGAGATTTAGACTTTGATCCATACCTTATCATAGCATTGAAAAGCTCCAATTCCAGGGAATTTCCATGTCCCATTAGCTTCAGGGTAAGAAGGATATCTCAATTCTCCTGCAGGACCCATGCCTACATGGACTTCCTGCATCATCCATTGTACTTAGGAAAGTAAGTAATCCAGTCATATCAGATGCCTTGCAAATGAAGGTTTCTTGCACCTGAAAATCTCTAAGGGCTATTTCTTTTCATTCTTACAAACTTTTTAATCACTAAATTCACAAATATATGTAGTTTCATGAATAGCATAAAACAATTTTTTATATATAAACATGCAACATTATATCTTATTAATTTTTTTTAGAAATTGCAGTATCCGTTGCAAGTCAATATAACTCCTTAAGTATCAAAACTGTGGTACTCCTGTGATATAATTCATACATTAAAATTCAAGCGATTGGGTATCTGTTCAAGCTAATTCTCCATAAGAATTAAAAGCCACTCTAACCTGATTATCTTAACAAAAGAAATAGTAGTTGAGGAGCCTTACAACAATAGTATCACCAAGAAGGTCGTTGAATTTCTCTTTGAAGCTTCTCATAAAATCAGCATAGCATTGAACAGGGGTTCTCCCTCTTAAGACAGGAAGACTATCACTTCCCAATGAAACATATTCATAGTTTCTCCTGCCCCAGTGATCTGTATACGCCAGGTCATTATCTTTGTGCATTTCTTCAACCACCCATTTGGGCAAAGGAATACTGCACAAAAGCAACAATAACAACACATGCATCTTTTCATCAATTATCATTAATCAAAATCTCAAAGTTTATCTTCATAAAACCACTTCCAAAATTAAATTTTACTGAAGAAAGTACCTGTTTTATACTTGAATTACCACTACAGTGGCTGAACTCTTCAGCAATTGATTCTAAAGAACCCATTTTTATGAGATTGAGACATCTTTTATAAAGAGATATTGAGAGAGATGAAGAGTTGCAATTGAAACTACGCATAAAAACAATTAAACAACAAAAAGTCTACCATTTCCTGATATAATCAGTCTTTTTTTCTCCTAGTTAGAGGAATCTCAAATACTTTGTTCACTTACTTGACAGAATCTCCAACATTTCCTCCACACTGATGGAATGACATGACAGTCTGCACTTTGAGTCCATGATTTCTAATCATTTCTACAAGTTCTCTATAGGCAGTCCAATTATAGTGGCCAGGAGCTTCCTTCTCAACAATTCCCCACCATACATCCATCATAACTCCTTCAACACCAATGCTCTTCAAGGCCTTCAGATTGTCCATGGTTCTTTCTGGCTTATGAACAGTATTTTTATGTGTCACGATGTCCAGAGGCAGCATAACAAACACTGGAACACCTCTGATTTTCTTTCTTGCACTTGGGTATGCCTCAGAATCAGCTGTTCTATGATGTGAAGCATTCTCCGATTCATTTGTAGTGTGTGAATTGCCATTCGATTCAACAGCAATACCATCAGAGGGAACATTTCCCATTATAATGTCTGTGTGAAAAACAAAATCTAAGAAGCAGATTTGATGATATTTCCTTCTGAGGACCGAGAAATTGATGGTTTATTTTGGCAGGTAAACAAATCGCTTGTCATATATATTATGGTGTTGACTAAGAGCATCTCGGCAACGAGAAAAGAATTTGTTCTCTTGCAATTATTACTATGAACTTTTTGCTTAATTATTCGATGCTATCGATAGAATTTTGAATGAATAAAGAAAATCTTTAGCATCAGAATATAATTGTGATGGCGAAAACTGCACAACAAGGTATGTTTTATTGTATTCACTTTAGTTTTTGTCACCTATTTAAAGTTAGTTTAAAATATTTAAAGTTAGTTTGTAAATTCTTTTATTTTACAGGGACAGATTTGTAGTTTTAAAGTTTTTTTTTTTGCTTTTTAACTATTTTTTTAATATTAAAAGCATTAGTGCTAATTAGAAAGTCACTATTCAATTTTTAAAAATTTGATAACATTTATACAATGTATATTATATTTATATGTTAAATTATATGATATTTTTATTATTTAGTAAATTAATTAAATTTCTATATTAAGTATATTATTTTATATTATTTGTTATATTAATAATTTTGTATTTCAATTATATTTAATTATCAATTTAGATTATTAATAAATAAATATTTATTATAATATATTATTACGAATCTAAATTTCATTATATGTTATATTATATTATTCAATGTAATATAATATTAATCAATATGATATTATATTGTATTATATTATATTATATTTAGTATATTATAATATATCAAAATTATTAAAAAAAATGGCAAGAGGAGGAGGAGCACGAGTGGGAGCGGCTAGGGTTAGAGGGAGAAATGGGGAGATGAAGTTGACAGGGTTTTCCCTATCCAGGATCTTTGGAACAAAGTTTCAAATCAATCGATTCCTCAGGCCCCCCAGTGGGTTTTCAAGTCAAGAAGATGGATCAATGAATCTCGCCATGAGCCCTCAAACAAAACTCCTCAATGGGTTTTCCAATCTGGGAAATGGGTGGACAAGGCAACCACAAATGGTATTAAACCCATGGTCAATAACCATTTTCCTCAATTACCTCCACACAGGGCAAGAAACTTCAGGAAGGCGTGGCGTTTTCATGTTAGGCATAGGAGGTTTCCGGAGAGGAAAACCATATTTGATATATGTGGTTCAATCTCACCATCTCGATTGGATAGTGAAGACCCAAAGGTGCCAAAGCCCTTGTTTAAAGCCCATGGTGATTTTTTCTTTGCTTCAGGAGGAGCTCCTTTCAATCCACTTCCCGTCACACGGCCACTGCTTCTGGAGCAGCACGAGGCATTCCGTAGATTTTCGCAAGCGGCATTCCAAGACGCTAACCGACTTTTCATCCCATCCAATATGACTTCTCTTGAAGTTCAGGAGCTAAGGGCAAGGGCTTTAATTAGTAAGACCTAGAATTTTACTCCTTCGAATGAAGATTTATCATTATGGGGTTTTAAATACTGGGACAGATTGCAAAAGATCTTTCTTATAGATAATGGCCAAGGTTTTTTTATAGCTATTTTTGCTGATAAAGCCAGCAGAGACAAGATCCATCATTGTAAGAGTTAGTTTTTAGATGGCAGGGGTATGCACACATATCCTTGGTATCCAAATTTTAGTTCGGACAAGAGTCACACAAGGTTCTTCCCTTTTTGGATTTCACTTCCAACATTACCCTTGGAGTATAAGCAGCCAAATATCTTGGAATCATTGGCTAATAAATTGGGAATTTTCCTCAGGCATGACTGGTCTTCGTTAGAAGACTGTAAACTCTCTCCTAGAGTTTGTCTACTTCGGGACCCCTCTAAGCCCTATCTATCGCATATTTGTTTGGAATCTAATTTTGGTTCATTTGACCAGTGAATCACCTTGGATGGCCCCAATTTTATTTTAAGTAGGATGGATTCCCTTGGACATCTTTCTTCCCAATGTAGGAAGACGTCTCAATTAGGCAGTGGGGTGTGTAAAGATAGATGTTCTCTTCCTCTGAATTGCCAATGTTTGGATTCGACTGACTCTTTGGATGGGGTAATTTTCTTTCATAAAGGTCATAATGATTCTTCCCTCAATCCTATTTCTCCAAAGAAAGTTCATTTTTTCATCGAATCACTGCAGATTCCTAATCAGCCCCCTTATCCTTCACATATTGAGGGGGTGTAGAGGAAGGTGGTCACTCTGACTCAGGAACCTTTATTGGAAGTTTCAGATAATCCTCGGCCAAATAGCCCTCTTCAGGTTTCAGAGCTCAAGATCTCTTCTCCCGTTATCTCTCTGCGAGCTGGTTGCACATCTCCAAGGTTGGCATTTATTGATTCGCCTATGTCTCCCTTGGGTTCGGCAAACATCTCAGTTCTCCCACCCATCTCCTTACAGAATTTGGAAATTGCAGGGTGACATCTGGATTATGAACCCGAATGGCCTTTGGATAATTTGCCTCTATCTATGGGGGTTCAGGAAGGAATCTCCCCTTTACAATCAGTTAGAAAAAACCTCCAGCAATCCTTTTTACAAGAGATTGACCCTTCTTCTCTTATGGATCCTTTGGCACTTAACACTACAAGACATGATCATCCCGTTTTGGATTAGACTAATTTAGATTCTAAGCTCATTGCAGAGACAGACTTGGCAGATTTTGTGGATAATTTGGTGTTAGATGTGGCAGATAAGAAGTTTGATGGGGGGGAGACATATGTTGCTCATACAAACAATTTGGATGATGTTCAAGGTGAACTTGTCAGTAATCTTGAGTTTTCAAAAATGTTGGGTTCGGATTAGATAGCCCTGTCACCTTCTTCACAAGCATGTGCAATTCTTCAAACAAAGGCAAACCTCTCAAATATCAAATTTTTTTTATCAACCAAAAAATCTAGGGGTTGTCCTCCTAAGGGTAAGAAAATGCAGGAGGAGATTGTTGCAGGAGTTCAATCAGTCATTTCCTTTTCTAAGATTTCAAGGAAGTCTAAGGAGGAGGCTACAGCTTCAATAGCCAAACAATTGAAGCAGGGGAGGAGAGTAGTAGGCTCTCTGAAGTGCCAATGAGGATTATATCCTAGAATGTTAGAGGCTTAAATGCCTCTAACAAGGCTCATCTCATTAAGGATCAAATCTTGGTGAGTCAAGCAGATGTAGTTCTAATGCAGGAAACAAAAATGTCTCAGGATAGGGGGGAGGATCTTTTTAAATCTTGGTGGGGCTGGGATTTCCTTCATACTCCTTTTGCGGGGGCTTCAAGTGGCATGGCCATCATTTGGAAGACTTCAAATTGTAAAATTCAAATAGTTGCAGCTGGGGCAAATTGGATACTGGCAGAGGTAGCAATCTTTGCTTTTTCCTTCTATCTTCTTAATGTTTATGGTCTAGTCTCAGTCTCTTCTAAACAAAGGTTATGGGGTCAGTTATCTCAAGTTATTCTTAACCTCGGGGATTCTAAAATAATTTTTGGTGGGGATTTCAATGCAACTTTGGGTGATGTAGAAAAAATGGGGGAAGCTGGAACATCTTTTAAGGTCACACAGGACTTTAAAAATTTTGTTGAGGGATTAGCTTTATTTGATTGTCTTCCTCATAATGGACTTATAACATGGTCTAACAGGAGGAAAGGTTCCTCTTTTGTAGGAGCCAGGCTAGATAGATTCCTTCTTAATCCAACATGGATCCTCTCTCAAGGGTGTTGCACTTCATCCATTCTCAACCTCTCTGGATCTGATCATTTTGAAATCTCTTTTGACGTTAAGCTAGCCTCAAACAATTTCAAACCCAAATCCTACTTCAAGATTGAGAGGATGTGGTTTCGAGATAAGAATTTCTTGTCATTACTTTCTCAATGGTGGTCAGATTGTCCTCATTGAGAGGGTTATAAAATGTTTCAGCTCTTCAAAAAATTAGCTTTTTTGAAAATAAAGATTAAGGAATGGAATCGGCATTGCTTTGGTAATATCTTTGTAGAAAAAGCCTCTATGCAGTGCCAGTTAGAGGATTGGAATGATCATATTATTCATCATGGGCCTTCACAGTAGGTTTATGAGATCCAAAAAGACTTAAAAGATAAGCTTGAGGAGGTCCTTCTTAGGGAGGAAACATACTGGAGGCAGCGATCTAGGGAACTCTGGCTTAGGGAGGGGGATAGAAATATGAGTTTTTTTCATAACTCGGCTAAAATCAGGAGACAAAAAAATGCCATTTTTTAGATTAAAGATGCTAATGGAAATTTGTTGAATTCCGAAGAAGACATTCAGAATGAGGCCATTCACTTTTTTCAAGACCTCTTAGCCAAGCTGACGTCAAGGTTGATCCCTCTCAACTTTATCCTCTCCACTTCATTCCCTCTTTGGTCTCGCAAGAGGATAATGTTCAGTTATTACAACCATTTACCTTGGAGGAAATTAAAGCAATAGTCTTTTCTATGGGAGTTGATAAGGCTATAGGCCCGGATGGCCTCACTCTGCTTTTCTTCCAAAAGTGATGGGACTTCATGGGTCTGGATATTCTCCAAGCAGAAGAGGAATCAAGGATTAACTCATGTATGTTTAAACCTTTTAACAATACTTTCCTCACCCTCATTCTGAAATGCTCTACTCTCGCCACCTTCGCGGATTTCAGACCAATTTCACTGTGCAACACTATTTACAAAATCATTACAAAATCTATCGCATTGTGGCTTGGGAAGATTATCCCTAAGATTATTTCAGATCAACAAGGGGGCTTTGTTCCGGGTAAGGATACGGTCGAGGGGGCTTTAATTGCACATGAAGTCCTACATTTTGTCAAAACTCAAGGGCTTCAATCGATGGTTCTCAAGCTGGATATGATGAAGGCATATGATAGGGTTAGTTGGTCTTTTCTTCGGATGATTATGAGTAAGATGGGTTTTCATAGAAAATGGATTAAATGGATTCTTGCATGTGTCAGAGGGGCCAAATTCTCTATTCTAATCAATGGTTCTCCTTGTGGTTTTTTCTCAGCTACTCAAGGGGTTAGACAGGGAGACTCTCTTTCTCCTTTTCTATTCATTATCATGGCGGAAGGTCTAAGTAGATTGATTAATTTCAAGAACTCCCAAGGTTTATGGTCTAGTATTTCTCTTCACCAATTTAACATCTTAGTTACCCACACCTTGTTTGCAGATGATTCCTTGTTGTTTGGTTATAGTTCCATGTCTGAAGCAAGGGTAATTAAGGATACTTTGGAAGAATATTGTTCATTGTCGGGTCAGAAGGTTAGCATCTCAAAGTCCAAAGTCTTTTTCTTCAACACTCCTCCGAGGATTCAAGGAGCAATTAGGGACTTGTTGGGTTTTGAAATCGCTCTAGCCCCTAGCACATATCTGGGTGTTCCATTCTTCCAAGGGTCGTGTAAAGAATCTTTTTGGGAGAAGATCTGCTAGGCAATAGTTGATAGGATTTCCACTTGGAAAGCCAGGTGGTTGTCTTTTGCCGAAAAAATTCTTCTTGTCAGATCAGTCTTATCTTCAATCCCAAACTATATCATGTCAATATTATTGGCTCCCAGGTCAGTTATGGACAAAATTAGAAAACTTATTAAGGATTTCATCTGGAGAGGTAACATGGATAACTCCTCAAAGATCCCCCTTGTGGCTTGGGACAAGATGGCCTACCCTAAAGATTGTGGAGGTCTAGGCTTGCACAACTTATATGAAAGAAATATTAGTCTAGGGGCCAAATTATCTTGGAAACTATATGAAAATCCATCTTCACTTTGGGCCAGAATCATTAGACTCAAGTATTTGGATTCAGATGATCCTACCCAGATATTCACCATCAAGGATCCTCCCCCTGGCTCGGCAATGTGGAATTTTGTGATCAAATGTCGGCAAATTATTCTGCCAAAATTATCTTGCATTGTACACTCAGGGAATTAGGCTAACTTCTAGGAGGACTCATGGAATGGCCTTGTTGGTGTTCAAAAATGCTTACGCCACTTAGGGCTACCAATATGCCTTGAGACTAATGTTAGGAGTGGTTAGTTCCAAGTATGGGAGCTCTGCAAGGCAACTGGACCAACTATAGGGACAAGACTTCCCTCTGCACTTCTGGCTCTGCAAAACCAAGGTGGGTAAACCTAATCCAGGTAAGACTTAGCTCACTACACACCTTATACTTTTGGATTCATATAGCAGATTATAGTAAAGGATTACTAAATACTAACCAAGTATTCATTGAATCAACTCCACTATGCAGGGTATTACTATCAACCAAACAACAGATTAAAACTTCAAAATGGTATTGATATATAAAGATGCAGGAAATAGCCAAAACCCATCAAACATTAGACTCAACTGAATATACTAGCCCTTGATCAGTGCCATTATCCATTGGGCAGCACTCAAAAATTAATATAGAACATGAACCAACTACTGTCAAAGACTCAAAGCCATAAATACAACTGTTCCAGCCCATCCACTACTTATAAGATCCTTTTGTAGTCAATTCTAATGAATCTATGCCCTATCCAAAGTATTTTTCACTTGATCCTAGATCAAGAACTAAAGACTAGAACATATGCAAAGGTAACCCTATGCAATGGACCAGAAAATCCAAAACTCATAAAACTGACACCAAGGAGAGACTTGAAAGCTTGAAACAATTATATTAAGTATGATGAATCATGTACATGTCTATACCAGAAATGAGACAACCACTTCAATAACCTGCAAAAGATACAAAGAAGTTCTATTCAGCCTCCTACAATGTGACAAAGTTTTACTACTTCCCACTGGAACTAATTGAAATCAAAAACCTTGGAACTGATCAAAATTTGAAACCCCCCTATCAAAAAAAACTAACTACTTATACCACTAGCCACCTTGGGAATCTCAAAGAGATTGCATGAAGCTTAGGGTAACTAGGGTTAGGGTTACAACAGCTAAACCAACTAGAAACAGTAAAAAATTTGATGCAAGGGTAGGAAACATAGGCAACCTGGAGAAAACAAATCTCAAGCAGATCTGCAATCATAAAAATCTATGAGCTTAGTACAGGACACAGGGATAGCCATGAAAACCAGTCAAATCAACCACCTGTGAACAGCTTCTCGAGCTCAAAAAACATATAGTAAAAACCCCTACAAATGATCATGGAACACCTTGGACCACACTGCAACAACAAGTGCCACCAAACAAATCAAATCAGGCCGCGAAAGCACTAAAAACCAGTCCTTTTGGTCGCAGGAAACCCTCTGCAGATTTGAATTCAAATGCAACGGCTAGTCGGCAAAATTTAAAATGTGGCCATCGATCCACTTCCTTCCCAGCAAATTGAGCGATCATACTTAATCTCACAATAGTCGCAAGTCCCTTTGAAAATTCATTGGTCTAGTCAGCAATCAACAACCAAGCAAAATCAAACAACTCGGCAACACTGGCACCGTGGACCTGCCTTAACTCCGCAACCGTGATGTCCAAATAGTTGTCGCATGATCGCATAGCCAGGAAAAGGGCTATGCGAACATGTGACATGCCTCCACATTAGCACCATGTCACCGCTCCCCACCAATGCAAAATGCACACCTTTGCAACAAAAGACAACAGGCCCATTGACAAGCCTCATCACCACCTCAGACCAACTGGAAGGTGCCACATCACCACCTGCCACTGGGCCTCAGCAAGGAAGAACCTTGTCGCATGGTCGCAAGCCATGAAAATGGCCCTTGCGATCATGCAACAAGGCGATAAGACTGCCACCTCACCACCAACGGCCCCACAAGATAGACATCAACTAGTCGCATGGTTGCATGTCAAAAATTCCTAACATGTGATCATGCGACAACCAATAAGAACATGTGCCCTTGTCTCCCTTCTGACCCTGGGCCCACCTGGACCCACTTCACACCCACACAAGAAAATCCAACGGCTGTCGCAAAAGTGTAAAGGATAAACATCATGCATCTTCACCATGCGAACATGTGACAACCACCGATTCAGTCTGAACTTTAACCACATCGGGCAACTAAGAAGAACTGGGTCCCACCAACTGATCGCACTTGTGCAGTTAGTGCGAGGTCGAAAACATCCAAGGTTTTCAGCGAAGGATCAAAAACATCCAAGGTTTTCACAATGGCGAATGATCAAAAACATCCAGGGTTTTTGACATTGACACAAAGGTAACAAAGGAATCCAAAAACATCAAGGGTTTTCATGCAGAGCAAAAAGGTAGCAGGGAAACTGAAAACATCATGGGAAGCCAAAAACATTGTGGTTTTTTGACACTTATGCATATTCTAAAACTGTTTCCTGTAGACCTTAAAACTTTAATAACTCCCTGGGTTTTGCGATTTAGGAGATGCAATCTGAACTGGAGCATGGTGACAATATGAAGAACACAGGGTTAAGGGCACACACCATGAAACATTATGGATTTTCATCGCAAGTCAAAACTATGTAGCAGGGTGGCATAACTTCAAAATTTGCACGGAAGAGGCCATTTTCACAGGATTTTGCATTGATAGGAAAATGGACTAACAATGGCTTCATCTGGGGATGCATGCCTCTTGCAGGCATGACAAGGATTCAGATCTCTGGGAAAAGCAGACCACCTACCGGAAAAGAAACTTAAACTAAGGCAAGAAACAAGGAAAACCAGAAGGAAACCTACTCCTAAACTACTGTTCATGGATTTGAGACTTCAAGAGAAGTAAAATTTCAAGAATTGTCCATGAACTGGCAATTCTAAAACATTTCCAAGAAAATCTTTCAAACTATAAGAATCAACACCCCATTTGCTATCAATAATATATGGTCCAAGCCAAATAGGGTCAAACTTACCATGTCTTCCGTTATCTTCAAGTCTAGCATTCCACATTAAGACCAAATCATCAGCTTCAAAGCTCCTGTTAGTTTCCCTTTTATCAAACAGATCCTTATATTTTAGCTATAACTGCATATTTTTCTCATGTGCAACCCTTCTTGATTCATCAAGCTATATCAAGTCATCCATCCTGAGCTTCATTTCATCATCCATGTCTTCATCATATTCCTGGATAAATTTATACATCTACAATAAATTATTTTGAGGTAACCTGGCATGAATTCCATATACCAAGTCAAATGGTGCACAACCAATTGCTTTCTTGACTATTACTCTATCAGCCCACAATGCCAACTATAATTTGGAATCCCAGGCCCTTTTATTCTTGCCTAACATCCTCTTGAGTATCTTGATCAAACTTTTGTTGCTAGACTCAGCCTGGCCATTTCCTTGTGGGTGGTAAGGAGATGAGTAAGAGATTTGGATCCCATATTGCTGACAAAAAGAAGTAAACTCTTCTGATCTGAAACACATTGCATTGTCTACCATAATACTCTCAGGGCATCCAAACCTAGTCAAGATATTATTCATCATAAACTCAATCACAGTTTTACTAGAAGCTCTTTTAGTGGGGATAGCCTCAACCCACTTAGTAAAATAATCTATTGCTACCAAAATCAAAGAATGACCTCTGCTTGATTTATTTGCAATCTCACCAATGAAATTCATTCCCCATCTTTGGAAAGGCGCCTCAACCATGACAGGCCTCAGGGGCAAATTTCCTCCAAACTTTAACTTTCCTGCAAATCACTGGCAAGCATCACACTTCTTAACATAATCATGAGCATCTTTAAATATAGTAGGCCACCAAAAGCTAGACCTAAGAATCTTGTGAGCGGTAGTTTTAGCCATGTAATGGCCTCCACAAACACCACTATGCATTTGTTCCATCAGGCTTTTGGACTTGTCAGGATCATTTTAGCAGTACTCCATCATTACTTCTCCACCATAATTGTCCATGAATTATGGCATATTTAATAGCCTACAATTTGACTATTCTTTTCTTATTCTCATCCATGTCAGGGGGAAGTATCATCTTTTGTAAATATCCAACAATGTCCTTATACCATTCACAACAGTCCATGTCACAAATATAGGGTCTTTGGTCTTCCTCCAATATGTTTATATGATTGGCCTCCAAATTGCTTTTGGCCATGAGCTTTGCAAGTCCCATACCTCTAACCAAATTTGTGATATGTATATCAATGTTAAATTCCTAAATTTTGTTTATCCATCTACACCTCTTTCCTGACACTTCTTGTTGGACTAGAATATCTTTAACAACAGCACTAGGTACATAAGCAACCACACTTGCTCCTACCAAATAACATCTAAAAGCTTTAACAGCCTTAACTAGTGCATAAGCTTGTTTCTCCATGGTATCATACCTTAATTCTGTTGCTTGTAAAGATTTACTGAAAAAGGAGATAGGTTGCTCAAATCCTTCTTCATTCTTTTGTAACAACACCACAACAATAGTATTATATGAAGCAAAGGAGAAAATTTGCAAAGGCTTACCATAATCTAGTGTTCTAAGGATAGGAGCATCCCTAATAGCTTGTTTAATGTCTGAAAAAGCCTTGCATGCTTCTTGATTCCATTCCACCTTAGCTCCTTTCTTCATCATCCTTGAGCTCGGGATACTGGTTTCAACAAAGTTAGTAATAAATCTTCTCAAGAAATTAACTTTCCCAAAGAAGGACTGAATGCCCTTCATATTCTTTGGCTGAGGAATCCTGTCAATTGCATCGATCCTTTCAGGATCAATCCTTACTCCATCCTTAGACACAATGTGTCCTAGAAGCTTTCCCTCTGTCACACCAAGAACACACTTCTTTGGGTTAAAAGAAACCCCATATTCCAATGCTCTTATGAAAAGTTTCTCAAGATGACCACAATGTTGTTCCTCCTTTGAATAAACAGTCAAATCATCTTGGTATACTGCTAGAAAAACATCTATAAAATCTGCAAATGCCACATCCATAGCTCTCTGAAACATTGCTCCAGCATTGGTCAACCCAAAAGGCATTCTGACATACACATAAGTCCCCCAAGGTGTAGTGAATGCAGTCTTAAACTGCTCTGATTCCTTGACAACAACCTTATTGTACCCTGAAAAACCATCCAACATAGACATTAACTCTGATCCAGTGACTCTTTGTAGCATAGCTTCCATATTAGGTAATCCATAATTGTCCTTTAATGAATTGATGTTCAAATTTCTAAAATCTACACAAAGCTTGATATCACCATTCTTTTTCCTTACTAGTACCAGATTAGATACCCATGATGAATGTCTTATTGGCTTGATTATCCCGGCATTTCTCATCTTTTTCAATTCTTCTTGCATCTTGGGAGTTAGGGTAGGATTGACGAGTCTTAATTTTTGTCTAAAAGGCCTTGTACCTTCTTTCAAAGGAATCTCATGTTGGAAAAGGTCTTCTCTATATGCCTTTAAGTCATCATAAGACCATGCAAAGACATGTTTATACTTATTCAAAAGATCAACCAACATCTCTCTAATCTTAGGAGACAACCTTTTACCAATGTATACCCTTTTAGGAACCTCATTTGTTCCTAAATTGACTTCCTCTAGGTCCTCAGGGCTGTTGACAGTCCTAGCAAAATAGGATCTATCTCTATTGTCAAAAGCTTTTTCTAGGGCGACCAACCCCTTGGGAACTCTATTTGATTTGAGTTGCAGAACTTCCTTTCCACAAATAGTATCTCTACCATCCACATTTTCTACAAACCCACTAAAATGCATCTCCCTATTTTCCAATTCTGATTCTCCTTGTAGAAATCTCAGAACATCTGAATCATCTTCAAATACTTGCCAATTTTCAATGTTGTCTCGGATAGAAGGTCTGGACTGAACTTCAATCTCTGAAATTCCTACAAAGGTAACATCCTCTAGCCATAAAGCAATATTGGCCAATAAATCTTCCATCTTGTTTTGACTCCTATCCATCCATTCAATGCCAAATGCATCAAAACTTTCTATCTCATCCCAAACAGCATTCCTATATTGCTTTAATCTCTGGTTCCTCGAAGTGTACCTGGCTCTTATCTGAGATATCACTAACTCAGAGTCACCAATGACTCTAAGATTCCTTATGTTGTGCCTTGAAACCAATCTTAACCCAATTAACAAGGCCTCATATTCTGCAATATTGTTTGTGCATGCGAACAACAAAGAGAAAGAGAACTTGTATGTTTTACCATTTGGAGATATCAGCAAAACTCCTGCACCCGCTCCTTCTTTTGAGTTTGCACCATCAAAGTACATTGTCCATAATTCATCACTATCTGCTAGCCTTTCCCCCTCTGCAGAAAATGATACAAGCTGACCTTTAGTTTCATTACTTCCACCTTGAACTTTAAAAGACCCAACACCAGTATCCACAAAATAATGCATATTATCTTCTTCAACTTCCTCAATCATATGAGGCACCCTCATTTCTCTGAACACCCTAACACTCTGACCATCAATATCAAATGTAGCAAAAGAGAGATCACACTACATAGTTCCCCCCATTGAGTCACTCCACTTCCTTGATAAAAGCATTCCATATTGAGGAGGGATATCTACAACTAAGACACTCATGGTTAACTCCTTTTTAGGGCATGCAGCGAGTCTATAAGGCATTGCCTCAATAGTACCTATAACAAGTACCTCCCTAGAATCCATTCCTTGACATCTTCCATGAGTTGAATCAACTTGCAATCCTAAGCATTTCATAATCTCTATAGGTATAACATTACTTGATGCCCCAGAATCAATCATACAATTCTTCAGTCTTTTACCATTTACAACTAGAGTCAAGAAAAATGGATCCACCACACATATGAGAGTATTCACATTATTAGTACTTAAGAAAACTTGAGGAATCTTTGAAACAACAATCTCAAATCCTTATGCATTATTATCAATCCCATTCTCTGACTCTCCCACTTTCTCAACTGCCTTCTTACTTATCATCCTCATGGAAGACATGCTACTTACCAATTTCAAAGTTTTTTCTTTGTGCTCATCAATTCTCATCATTTCTAGAAATGGAACCTTGACTGTAATATGTGTTAACAACTGCTCCATATCAATTGGAGTATATTTTAAATCAGAGATGTTTTGTTTCAAGGTAATGTCATTGTCATCTCCAACCTGAGTGTCAGGCTTTAATTCAGTCTTTTCATTTGTCTTTTGATAGGGCAAGGTATCCATCTCTGATGTCTTCATTTTTATCTTGTGAGTAACAATAGGATCAATAGGCTTCCCTTCTTTACCAATCTTGGTTTTCTTGTTATCCTCAACAGGATTTTTCTTTCCTTGTGCTTGATGAGTACTTTCTCATGTCTGTCTGATAAAAATTCTAGAAGGTCTACCATCAACATTTCCCACTATCCTATTTCTCAAGTGGTAATTACTCTTTACTTGAGTAACCATGTCTGCAGTGATTTGTGCAATTTCTTCATTTGATGGTCTTCTTGGTACAAAGGATTCATTGCTTTTGATGGTATTGCATCTTATTTCATCAATCTCTTCTTCATCTTCATCTCCTAGAAATGCAGAGGTCATTAGACAACCATTGTCATCATACAATTCACTCTCTTCTTCCTTCCCCTATTGTGCCTCCTTTGCCAATACATTCAAAGTGATTGCACAATAATCAAGATTGTGTGGGGATTTACAAGCTATGCACCACAAGAGTTCATCAAAAATATTGACAACATTTTCTTGCAAAGGATCAGGAGTATTACCAGCTAGTTTATCATTTCTTGGTTGAAAAATAGGCTTCCCATCTTTCCATTGGGTGTTATATGGGTAATTTTGCATTCTTGGAAGTCTGTTGAAATTATTGGGGACTGACCTATTATCATTATTTGGAAGTCTGACATTCTTGTTATCAGTAGGCTTTAACTCTCTGATAGCATTCAGAATTTGCTTCATATCCACTTCCTCCTTAGGCTTATTAACACTAGGCCTAACCAGTTCCTTCTTGGTTTGCCTCCAATTAGTTCTTCTATCTAATTTCCCTGCTACTCTCCTATTTGTTTCAATATTTAATGCTATCTTATAAGCATCTCTGAGGGTTCTAAGATTTTTATCTCTAAGAAGATAACCCATTTTTTAATCAAAGGCATTCAAATAAGTGGCAAGGCAAACCTTATCATCAAGCCTCATAACTTGGAATAACTTATGCATGGCCTTCTGAAATCTAGTATTAAATTCAGCAACATCCTCATTCTGATGTTTCTTAATGTTGTTGAATTCATTTAGCATGAAACCTTCATTTGTCTTATCACCATATTGTTCCTTAAAATAGTTCTCTAATTCATCCATGGATCCTATAGACTGAAAAGGCAAACCCCTAAACCAATCTCTAGCATCCTCAACTAGGGATTGTACAAATAATTTCATTATTACATCTTCATGCATAATCTCATAATCATCCATCATATCACTAAATCTTTTCAAATGTTCTTCACAAGTAATAACATTATTTCCAGCAAACTTAGGAAGTTTATCCCTAATCTCATTTGGAACTATATTTGGATAACCAGGAATATTGGTGAAAGAGAATTTTTTGTACCTTTCTATATGAGTAGGCCTTCTTGTGAAAGGATTGTTATCTAATGTTGTAGTTGCTCCACCATCTATAGGTCTAAAAGTATTTCTGAGAAAATTTGTTTTCTTTTTCATTTCTATGGTAGTAGCTTCCAACTCAATCTTTTCAAGCTCTTTGGCTATGATCTCTTTCTCTAATCTAATCCTCTCTAAATCAGCATCCAACTTCGACATCTGATCTAAAGGCTTCTTTTGATTTATAGGTTCATTTATTTGAACACCTATCATCTTCTGTTTACCCTTATTATTTGCTCTTTGGGTAGTAAGAATGGGTTGATTGATAGGTTCATCTTCAGCTTGTTCAAGCTCATCAACCTGATTCATTTCCTCTAATCTTTGCAATTGTCACTTCTTCTGTTCAAGCAGGAGTTGATCATGTCTAATCTTCTCTTCTTTTCCTTTCTCTCTTCTCTATCTGATAGCAATCTGCTCATGAATCCTCCTATCTATTTCAGCCATTTCTTCTGCTACACTATCTAAATCAGGAAGAGTAGATTTAGATTTTGCATTTTCTTTCTCACTAGGAGAATGATTGTCCTCATAAGCGCCCAATCCCAAATTAGAGGCTTCTTCATATTCTAACTCATCCTCCTCTTGATTTCTCTGGATTGGTTCTTCTACTCTTGTATTCTCTACTTGTCTCTTATTCTGACGGACATTTCTCCCTTTCCTTCCTCTTTTAGGGTGACTGGCTTTGGAGGTAGTAGGAAATTCGTCCTCCATTTTATCTCTAGGATGGTTCTTCACCCAAGCTCTTGTGTTCATATAACTCATAAGAAGAAAGTATGTATAGATTTGAAATGTCTTAAATAGCACTACTGCAGAGAAAACTCAGAGTTGCCACCCAAACTATCTTGGGAAAACACAACACTTTCTTGATAGCAAAACTTTCAATAGCAGAACACAATGTACTCTATACTCCCAATGGTCAACTTACTGGTTATTGAAACAATATTTATACTATAAGTCCCTAGTAGAGTCACCATCTTGTTGGTGTTCAAAAATGTTTACACCACTCAGGGCTGTCAATATGCCTTGAGACTAATGTTAGGAGTGGTTAGTTCCAAGTATGGGAGCTCTGCAAGACAATTGGACCAACTATAGGGACAAGACTGCCCTCTACACTTCTGGCTCTACAAAACCAAGGTGGGTACACCTAATCCAGGTAAGACTCAGCTCACTACACACCTTATACTTTTGGATTGATATAGCAGATTATAGTAAAGGATTACTAAATACTAACCAGGTATTCATTGAGTCAACTCCACTATGCAGGGTATTACTATCAACCAAACAATAGATTAAACCTTGAAAATGGTATTGATATATAAAGATGGAGGAAATAGCCAAAACCCATCAAACATTTGACTCAACTAAATATACTAGCCCTTGATCAGTGCCATTATCCATTGGGCAGCACTCAAAAATAAATATAGAACATGAACCAACTACTGTCAAAGACTCAAAGCCATAAATACAACTGTTCCAGCCCATCCACTACTTATAAGATCCTTTTGTAGACAAGTCTAATAAATCTATGCCCTATCCAAAGTATTTTTCACTTGATCCTAGATCAAGAACTAAAGACTAGAACATATGCAAAGGTAACCCTATGCAATGGACCAAAAAATTCAAAACTCATAAAACTGACACCAAGGAGAGACTTGAAAGCTTGAAACAATTATATTAAGTATGATGAATCATGTACATGTCTATACCAGAAATGAGACTACCACTTCAATAACCTGCAAAAGATACAAAGAAGTTCTATTCAGCCTCCTATAATGCGACAGAGTTTTACTACTTCCCACTGGAACTAATCAAAATCAGAACCCTTGGAACTGATCAAAATTTGAACCCCCCCTATCAAAAAAAACTAACTACTTATACCACTAGCCACCTTGGGAATCTCAAAGAGATTGCATGAAGCTTAGGGTAACTAGGGTTAGGGTTACAACAGCTAAACCAACCAAAAATAGTCAAAAATTTGATGCAGGGGTAGGAAACACAGGCAACTTGGAGAAAACAAATCTCAAGCAGATCTACAATCATAAAAATTTGCGAGCTTAGTAAAGGACACAGGGATAGCCATGAAAACCAGTCAAATCAACCACCTATGAACAGCTTCTCGAGCTCAAAAAACATACAGTAAAAACCCCTAAAAATGATCATGGAACACCCTGGACCAAATTGCAACAGCAAGCACCACCAAACAAATCAAATCAGGCCATGAAAGCATTAAAAACTAGTCCTTTTGGTCACAGGAAACCCTCTACAGATTTGAATTCAAATATAATGGCTAGTCTGCAAAATTTAAAATGTGGCCGTCGATCCATTTCCTTCTCGGCAAATCGGGCGGTCATACTTAATCTCACAATAGTCGCGGGCCCCTTTGAAAAGTCATCAGTCCAATTAGCAGTCAACAACCAAGAAAAATCAAACAACTTGGCAACACTGGTGTCATGGACCTGCCTTAACTCCTCAACCACGACATCCAAACAATTGTCACATGATCGCATAGCCAAGAAAAGGGCTATGCGAACATGCAACGCGCGTCCACATTAGCACCATGTCACCGCTCCCCACCAATGCAAAATGTGCACCTCCACAACAAAAGACAATGGGCCCACTGACAAGCCTCATCACCACCTCGAACCAATTGGAAGATACTACATCAGCACCTGCCACCGGGCCTCAGCAAGGAAGAACCTTGTCGCATGGTCGCAAGCTGTGAAAATGGCCCTTGCAATCATGTGACAAGGCGATAAGACCACCACCTCACCACCAATGGCCCCACAAGATAGATGTCAACCGGTCGCATGGTCGCATGTCAAAAATTTCTAACATGCGATCATGTAACAATCAATAAGAACATGCGCCCCTGCCTCCCTTCTGACACTGGGCCCACCTGGACCCACTTCACGCCCACACAAGTAAATCCAACGGCTATCAAAAAAGTGTAAAGGATAAACATCGTGCATCTTCACCATGCGAACATGTGACAACCATCGATTTTTTCTGAACTTTAACCACATCGGGCAACTTAGAAGAACTGGGTCCCACCAATCGATTGCACTTGCGCAGTTAGTGCGAGGTCGAAAACATCCAAGGTTTTCGGTGAAAGATCGAAAACATCCAAGGTTTTCACAACGGTGAATGATCAAAAACATCCAGGGTTTTCGACATTGACACAAAGGTAACAAAGGAATGCAAAAACATCGAGTGTTTTTATGCAGACCAAAAAGGTAGCAGGGAAACCAAAAACATCATGGGAAGCCAAAAACATTGTGGGTTTTCAACACTTATGCATATTCTGAAACTGTTTCCTATAGACCTTAAAACTTTAATAACTCCCTGGGTTTTGTGATTCAGGAGATGCGATCTGAACTGGAGCATGGTGACAATATGAAGAACATAGGGTTAAGGGCGCACACCATGAAACATTATGGATTTTCATCGCAAGTCAAAACTGTGTAGCAGGGTGGCATAACTTCAAAATTTGTAGGGAAGAGGCCATTTTCACAAGATTTTGCATTGACAAGAAAATTTACTAACAGGCCTCCCTCCCATTTCTGCTTCCTCTGTCATCACACCTTCAACTATTCAGGTCTTAAAATCAAGATGGGATTCCAAGGTGAAAGATTATATCTCCCTAACCTTGTCTGGAAATGGTCTCAGTTCAGGTTGGAAGGATTTGTCTCAGGTGGGTCTTCCCAAGTTTCAGTTGGAGGCCCTCCAAAGTATCCTTCTTCAGAGGTCTCTGCTTCTTAATCTCAAGCCGGATTGGCTCATTTGGTCTCCTGCTTCGAATGGTAGATATTCGATAAAGCTTGGATATATTCAAATGTCAAAAAAGCTCCAATCCCCCAATAAGCGTATTTATGGATTTTGTTGGCATACTATAGTCCTTCCCAAGGCTGATTCTTTTATGTGGTTGGCAATCCTAAAGCATATTCTAATAGGGGACAACCTTCAAAGATTGGGTATTACATCAAATTTTAATTGTGTTTTATGTGAATCTCAATTGGAAGACCCTAACCACCTTCTAGTGTCTTGTCCCTTTGCCCAAGAAATTTGGTACTGGACCCTGAATAGACTAGGTTGGTACGGTCCTCTGCCAACTAGTTTGATAGACCTTCTCAATCAATGGCCCCTTCCTAATTCAAACTCTTTCTTTGCACAGATCTAGAGAGTGATCCTAGCGGCAGCTACATGGTCTATTTGGTGGGAAAGGAATAAAAGAATCTTTAGACAGGATAAGAGCTCAGTTGAGCAGGTGTGTGGGGTGGTGGAAAAATCAATATCATAAATGGTGAATGCATACACTTTGAGATCAAAGTCAATATCTTCTCTTTTATCTTCTCAGGATTCAAAAATTATGAACTCTTGGCCCTTTATTGTTATCCCATTTAATGGGTTTTTGATAGGGAAAGTATCAAATAAAGACAAAAGAAAAGATGTTAAGTGGATCCCTCCAAATGAGTCTTTTATAAAGTTAATTTTGATGGTGCTTCCAGAGGTAACCCAGGCATTTTGGATGCGGGGTGTGTTCTTAGGGATTCAAACTCGACCCTCATTGGAGCTAGAAGCTTGAGAATTCCGTTTGGTTGAAATAACATTGCTGAGGCTAGGGCTCTGCTCATGGGCACTCGTATGGCTATATCACTAGGGGTTAAGAAGATCCACATAGAAGGGGATTCTCAAATCATCACCTCAGCTCTCAACAAATTCTTAGTCTCCAATTGGCAAATTCAATACATCATCAAGGAGGTCTGGGCCCTCCTTCCATCCTTTGAGGAATTTGTTGTATCTCATTGCTTCAGGGAAGCAAATGGCTTGGTTGACTGGTTGGCGAATAAGGGGCCAGATCTCCCCTCAGGTGACATTCATTGGAAGGAAGACTGCCTTATCACATCCTTGCTAAACTCAAATGGGGAATCCTGGGTTGTTAAGGAGGTACAACCATGGCAAGGGCAAGTATCAGGCCTTAATCATTAATTAATAAGTTTTGTAATATGTGGGTATGCTGGAAGTGGTGTCATATTTTTAATGACTGGGTGGTCTTTTCACATCCCTTCACACGAGTGAAGTTTCTGATGGAATATGGATGAAGTGACTAAGAGGGGGGGTGAATCAGTCAACCATAAAACACTTCACAATTATTTCTTTCCAGATCCCTTAGGATATCTTTAAAATGTTATCTGTTTTAGCACTTGGTAAATAGATTGCAGTAACTTTGAAGATGCAGAAAGTATTAGCAAAATTATCTTTTAGATATTCATCAGCACTAGTGTATGATTAAGATAGCAATTAAGAACACAAGAGACACAAGATTTTAACATGGAAACCCAATATGGGAAAAACCACCAATGTATCTAGATACTGATTTTCACTTTTCTGAAGTGATGCCCGGTTAGAAGCCAACCCGGTAAAAGGTTACAAAACACACTGTTAGGTGTGACCTTGTTAGAGGATTGAATCACCCTGCTAGGAGTGGCCTAGTAAGAGGTCTTGAAAACAATTCAATGGAATTGTCACCTTGTTAGAGGATTTACAATATGGTTGTTAAACCAACTCGGTTAAGAGATTTAGAATTCACTGTTACAATGATAAGAAGGTAACAATGAAAAATGACCTGTATAATAATGCAACTGCCTTGCTGATTACAGATCTCTGTTCTGCATATGTGTGATCCTTCCTGATCGAATAAATCTCTGCTGCACCTTAAGGATATCTGAACATCCTTCACAAATTCGCACACATCTTTCCTATCTTTCTTCTGTAAATCTTCTGCTATATATCTTATTTATTTTTCACATTTTGACCTTTTATTTATATGATTTTAGATTTGTCAAATCGACATTATTTAGTATAACAGTCGGCTGAATTAAGCAAACTCTATTTGCAAAAATCCTTCAAGGGCCGACAGTGCTCGGTGACCATAACTTTCTACAATCTTTTGGAGACCGAGGGAACTCGGTAAACACCGACAATCCTTTACCTTCGATAACTGACTAAACTCGGTAAACACTGAATTTCCTTTGACGACTGACTGAACTCGGTAAACACTGAATTTCCTTTGACGACCTACTGAACTCGATAAACACTAAATTTCCTTTAACGACCGACTGAACTCGGTAAACACTGAATTTCCTTTGACGACCGACTGAACTCGGTAAATGCTAAATTTTCTTTGATAACCGAGTGGACTCGGTAGACACTGATTTTCTTGTCTGGCAGACCGACTGAGCTCGGTAGGAACTGATTGCTGTGGACTATGACATTGTGTGACATCAAAGACAATACATAATTTGAGTAGCAATTTCCTTCAGACAATTGTTTCCAACAGTTTCTTGTCAAGGGGTTGCTCATGCTTGGTTGGTGTATGTTATTTCCCTAAGTTTCTGTGCGAACTTAATTGGGAAATAACATTTTTTCTTGAAGTACAAACTGCTATATGTCGCACAAGGCATGACATTGGGGGATGTCATCATCCTTTGTGTTTATCAACCTATTTCTTGGGCCTTGCTTCGTTCCTTATTCCTCCATATTTCATGCTGCAAATTTCATTGTGTCTCCACTATTTTTGTCATTTGCGGGCCATGTCAACCATGGAATATAGGGCGTTTAACCTACGTATCAACATGCCAATCTAGCATTGGAAGTGCCCAACAACTAGGGATTACCTCTAGCGTCATTTTCAGGTGGTTTTTAAGCCACTGCCAGCGGAAGTCATCTCGGTGGTTCAGCAGATCATAGGGGATTATGTGTTGGTCCCCTCTTCTCCAAGGTGTATCTTTCACTCATAGATTTTATCAATTTTTCTTTCCAACTTATACGATGTTTTTCAAGATTATGTTTAGTTTATGCATGTGATTTCAAAGCTGATCCAAGAAGATTTTGCATCCTCAAAGGACATACACAACGCGGCAGTGCGTTATAGTCTCGGGGCTTCATCGGCATGGGTGGGGGGGATCTTCTCCCCTTCTTGTTTGGATAATAATGTAGGGATTATAAAGATGTTTGATGCATTCAAAATTGACATCTCCCGCATGGACAGGTCAGGTTTCAACTCTACTATGACTTCCTTGGTGGATTTTATCCTGGTCTCAGTCCAGGCGCATGCATTCAATGTCTTTGACTCCTGCCTGGTGCTTTTGGCCTATGCTCACAATGGCAGTTTGGTTGGCTCCTCTTCGCTTGGTCATGCAGCTCTGGGTGTTCCCTTGGCTTTGTCAGAAGACACAGCTTCGGCCTCTCCCTCTTCTAGTTGCAGGTGCCCCTGTCATAATTGAGGTTTTCATTAATGCTTCGCTGGCTTCTCATGATATTTTGTGTTTTTGTTTCTAAGCTGGGTTGGGTGGTGTTATTAAACATATGTATATATGCCTTCGGTGGCTGCTTTTGTGCCCACCCTTCATTTGTAAGCCTTTTGGTGTGGGGATCTATGGTTTGTATGCCTATGGGCTTGGGTTCGGGATCTCCATATTTTGGATTGTTTTTGTCTGTAAGCCTTTGGCAATTTCAGATTTCCTGGTGATATTCGATTTTGTAAGTTGTCAAATTTATACATATTGGTTGCGAAAGGAGGTTTTCTTCCTACTTCTTTCCTCCTAGAGCCCCACTGAAGTAGTTATTTATTATTAAAATATAATGGCCTTGTCCATTTTTACCAATATATATATATATATATATATATATATATATATATATATATATATATATATATATATATATATATATATATATATATATATATATATATATATATATATATATATATATATATATATATATATATATATATATATATATATATATATATATATATATATATATATATATCAAAATTTAATAAATTATAATATAATATATATTTTTAAATACTATATATGATTATATAATATTAGTATAATTATACAATAATATAATATAATTAATATATTAAATTGTATTATAAATATTAATATAATTTAAGAAATAGTTTAAATATAATATAAATAATATATGAAAATATGAACTCATATATAATTAAGGTTTGGTAATAAGAGTAGAGTTTATGTAAGTTTCAAGAATTACTCGTTATTATAAATTATATTATATATTCTAAAAGATTTTATTATATTATATTATTATATTATAATAGAAGATATTAACATACTTATATTTTTATAAAAAGAATTACATAAACTACTATTGAGAATATAAATCTTAAAATATATTATTAATATTTAATCATATTAAATTAATTAATTATAAACTTACATTTATTTATATATTATTGAATATAGATTTTGATTAAATTTTTCAAAAGCATATATTTTGACTATATATTTATTTATATATTACTGAATATAGATTTTGATAAAACTTTTCAAAAGCATACATTTTGACTAATATATATATATATATATATATATATATATATATATATATATATATATATATATATATATATATATATATATATATATATATATATATAATTAAAATTATTATTTAATCCATGTCTAAATTCATGATAAATAATTTTATTTCAACATTTACAATAATATGAGGAAGTAATAGCCACTACGTGGCACTTATTATTGTTGTTGTTGTTGTTGATTATATGGTTTAATTTATAATTTTATACATTTAAGGATCTTTAGTATTATTCATTATCAAAAATTTTATTTTATTTTTAATATACTATTTGCATTTTAAATTAAATTTGTGGGTGTCTATTTGATTTTAGACTATTTTTACAATTATAGGTATGATTTTCAACCAGTCAAACATTTAATTTTAAATTTAGTCTTCTCAACTATTTTGCTAATTGATGTAAAAAACAATCTACAATATATTGTTTTGATTTATGAAATTGATCGTTGTGTTTATTTTGACATTTATTTATTTATTTGAGATAACATATGCACATCTTACATATCATATATAGAAAGTTCAATTTGCAAGTAGAATAAAAGAATTTAGAGAATGATCAAAGAACTAGATTAATGAATTATCCTTGGTCTATTTCATGTTTTCTTAATATCTTCACTAGTAATTCACTTTAGAGTTGTAAAATATGTTTGTTAAATGTTTGACCAAGGATAACTTAACCTTTACAATTCAACATATTTTTCAAAGGTGTTTGTAAACAACACTTATCTTTACGTGCATTTAGAAAACAAAATAAAATATGAGTGAATCTTGACTATCCATTTCTACTAAATTAGACCCAAAAGTTTCAAAGTGTGTTTATAACACAAACTCAAACCAACTCTTGCGAGGATCAATTTTACACATACAAGTGATTAGAGTAAAGACCCATTATTTAATAAGATCTAAGATCTTTGACAGTCCTGAAATTTTAAAAAAGATATTGAGTCAACTTCTAGATCTAGACCACATGATGTATCATTGGGGCTAAATTGTGTAGTTTTGATGGATTTTGAAAACACCACTTACTTGTATGCTAAAAAAGTTCTCTATCACTAAAATATTGCATTTAATTTATTCCAATCTAAAATTAGATAACTCGGCATAATTTTTTTTATTTCATTACAATGTTAAATTTACATACCCATACCATTTTCCATTTAGTTTCATGTCATTTTTTAGGGGAACATTTTGATACATAGACGTATTGAAAAATTAATACTTTTTTTCAAAATTAGTCTTGTTACCTTATAATCCACCTAACTTATCAATTTGTCAATATGTCTATGTATCAAAATGTTCCCCTCAAAATTGGAATACTAATAAATTGATATTTTATTCTAAACACCTACCACTTATCCACTTTCCTACGCTAATACATCCATGTACACTAATTGTATCCATTACAACATTCCAAATTATTACCTTGCACATGCATTGTCAATTGTGATATAGTCATTTTTCATCTCGGGACTAGTTCACAATATTGGATTCATCTTACGCTACTTCATATCTCTAAACTCATTATGACCTTTACCCTTTTAGTTAGGGCTTGCCTAAAATTAGACAAGTTATGTGATATGTTGATATGTCATTGTTTTTAAAAGTATTCAATGCATACATTATAAACATCAATAGATCATTAAAAAGAAAAGAAAAAATGGTATTTTTAGTTGCATTAAGTGTGTGCCCCTAAACTTTTTTAGTCAAATTTAGTATTTTGAAAAACTTGCTAGTGGAAATATAGCTAAGAGCGAGGACTAGAATTTGTAAATTTTTTGTAATTTTTTATTGAGGTTTTTTTTTTCAATTATGATTTTTCAAAGTGGATGCATCCTAAAAATCACATCATTGAGCATGCATGTTACATAACTTGCACACCAATATTATTATTTTTTTTCAAATTTTGTCAAGTATGTCAAAAATTATAAAGATCACGTATGCATATGTCTCTAAGAAATATAGAAACATTAATAAAAGAAATTAAAAATAAATATGTTCATGTAGTTTATTATATATATATATATATATATATATATATATATATATATATATATATATATATATATATATATATATATATATATATATATATATATATATATATATATATATATATATATCTATATCTATATATATATATATAGATCTATATCTATCTATATATATATATATATATATATATATATATATATATATATATATATATATATATATGATTAGAAAAACTAAGAAGATGTGTGACAATTGGTGGTAATTTAGTTAAATATCACATATAATGTATAGACATGATGACATGAAGTTGAAAAAATTAGAATGAATGTCAAAAACATATCAGATAGAGGCAAAAAAATAGTCTAAATCTTTAGGCTTGTTATCCAAACCTATTTATTCAGAAAAAAAAGGAGGGATTTATTTTGAAGTAAAAATGTGGTCATGTTTGAGAGACATAAAACATGAGAATGTTTTATGTTCCACATAACATGAGCACATTGGAACATGAAATATGATACATTTCATGTTCAAAAAATATGATTTCATTTTGTGGAACATGAAATCTAGTGTTCAATACAAAAATCATCTCTCTCTCTCTCTCTCTCACACACACACACACACACACACACACACATTAGTGACATCCAAACTTTAGGGACCCATTTATGAAGATCTAATAGACTTGATTGTAAATGACCAAATCTTCTAATTAACCCATGCCTAATAAATTATCTTTGTTTTCCAACAATTCTTTATTTTCCTCTATATCAAAATTTAATTTGATAATATTTTCTATGGAGTGAATTGCTTTTCTAATATCATTACCTTTGTGATCATTGGAATGGACCATGCTAGAAAAGGAATTGGTTGTATAAGTAGTTGGCCCTAGGAGAGATGCTTGATACATAGTAGTGGATTAATTTGAGGGTTTGGTTGCTTCCAAATAAGAAGCTCCATTGTAGTATTGGATTGTAAAAAATGTTTGCCTTGGTCTGGAGGGGAAACACATTTGAAGCCCTTGGGTGCCACCTAGAAACCATATTTGCACATATCAAGGGTGAGGTAGGAGAAGACCCGTGTATTGGGATTATGGAAAGATAAATACTAAGAGGGGAGGGGTGAATCAGTGCCTTCAAAACTTTTCAAGACTAAAAAATTTGCAAGTGTAGATAGCATTTAACCAACTGAATCCGTTGTCTAAAACATACATTCAAGTAACTGAAAATGTTATTTGCATGTAATTTAAACAATAAACCATTCATGAAAATTCATACTCATAACAAAGATATTTTGGTATCGTAGAAACCCTTATAAGAAGGTAAAAACTGTGGTGGGGATGACACCCACAAATCTTCACTACTACAATAATAAATTATGATAGTTAAGGCTACAATTTGTGATCACTTCTGATGATCTTACCATGTTAGGAGTAACAATTAGATCGACTAGATCTACCTAGTTAAAGAATTTTAACAACACAATACATGTGTGTACTCAATTAAGAGATTTAGCTAAGAATGGTTAAGACCACTCTATTAAGAGATTTTGATTCTACTACAATGGTTAAATGGTAATAGTAAATATATCTATAAATAGAAACTTAATCTTGCCTGATTCAAATCTGTAATATACCAAAAATATATCACCTTCTTAGTGATGTATGTGTCCTTTTGTTCAACTCAGTAGTCTTGTGTATGTTCAAAAAAATTGAATACTTCTTTCAAACCTTATGTCAAAAACCCTGTGTCTAATCTCCTGATGTCTTTAGTGCAACTACTCCTTCATGATATATTCATAATGACATCTTTACATATTTTATATCAAACTAACTTGACCTAATTCTAGGGTTTTACAATATCTTAGAAAACCTAAGATCAATGGTGTAACAAAATAACCTAGATCTAACATTACATAGGAATCATCAACAATTTAATGATTACATCCATATTTAATTCTATCTCAATCTTGGTAAACCATTTTTTGATCGATGTGAACCATTTGCAATGTTGTTTGTGTCATTTCAGATTACTATGACATTTCTTGGTTTACTCGGTGTTCACTACATTCTCCATTCGGATATTAACTAGTGCTCAGTTCATATGAATGCTCGGTGATCACTATGCTCGGTACTCAGTAATTGTTTGGCTCTCAATGAGAGTACTCAGTCAAAGCCATGTTTAGTAAGCTTAGCGAGTTTCCTTGTAATCTACTATGTGTATAGGCTTTATGTGTTTGACGGATTATCATGTTTATCTCATTTACCGACTGAATATAACTAATTGATACTAATGACAACCTTTAATGCTCAAATAGGAGTAACATTCTCCCCCTTTGGCATTAGTATCAAAACTTTATGTATATGTACAGACTGCAAAAATAAATTATATACAAACTCCAAAAAAATATTAACTCCCCCTTTGTGCATGTTCTTGGTGTGAAGTACATACTGGCATATATATACATAGAATTTCCCCTTTTTTGAGATTAATGCCACACAAAAAAATGTACTTACAACTTATCAAAAATAGGTGGATGGGTTTTCTTGAGTGAAACCAAGAGGTTTTCCCACTCCTCTTTCAAGTTCTCAAGAGCAATGTGCTCTAAATCGACTTGTGCATGCATGTCAAAAATGTTTTCTAGTAAAGAAATTTCCGGGGTGGCAACTAGATCTTTTTCGTTATTTACATGATGCTCCATGATCTTAAGATGGGGAAGAAACTCATCCTGAAGCTCATTGATTTGATCACTTATTGTATTTTATTTCTTCCTCAAATCAATTCTTAACCGCTAAAGTTCTTGAGCCTTTGAAATATGCTTATGAAAAGCATTTGGCTCGGTTAAAGAATTATTTGCACTGACCTATATTTCTTCATCAAGTTTCTTGATCTTTTCACTAATCTTAGTAGTGAATTGGTCCACAGTGCATAACTTGTACAAAATTTGAGTTACCTGTTGTATAATTTGTCTCAAGCTTGGTAACAACCTCTGAGGGCTTGACCTTATTTAGTGCCACTTCTAGGCTTATTTTCTCTACTAATTTTGTTTGTATTTTTGCTTCTGGCCACTATTCCATTCATTTCTCTACATCTACATCAGGGGCATTAATGTGTTCGGTTAGAGTAGCAAGTTGATCAATGATGGGATTTTCCTCATCAACATTGATGTTGAGAACTACTTGCATTAGGATATCTCTAACTTCTTCCAAAATTTGTTTTCTCTTACTCTCCTTTTTTATTTTCTCATGTGCAACCTTCCTTGTGCACAATTCCCAATATCTCATCAATGCTTCTGGGTCTAATGTCGTAGGGTCACATTTAGGAATTTCAATAACTTCATCAAGTGTGATAAGACCCTTACCATGTTTCTTCTTCTTCTTCTTCTCTAGTGTATGATATTTGGTGTAAGGAACTAGAGCTTTAGTCTTCAGATTTGGATTTTATGATTCGGTAGACACACTCTCTTCCCTTTATTTCCCGATGACTGGTGTCTTGGTGGCTTAGCCTTGGGCATCTTTTGTGGTGTCTACTATAGCTGACTCTACAGGTGTATTCTCTTCCCATGCTTGTGTTTTTCTCTCTGTATTCTCAGGCTCATTTGAAGCTTTCAACTCTGTTGTGCCCTATCCCTCGGGTGTATCCTTTTATTTCTCAGGGGTTGAGCCTTCGGGTTCCTTTTGTGTGACAATGTCAAATTTTTGTACCAATATAGGTAAGTCACTCGATATTTCACATATTGTTGCCTCACTAGGTACATTCTCCTTGGTGGTGTCTGCAAAAGTGTTAATGTCCTCATCATTATTTACATCATCAGGATCTCCATTTGTGATGTCCTCAATCAAAACATCATCTATCCCTAGTGTTACTAGTTGTTCAGGAGCATCATGTCTATGTTCTTCATCATATTTGGCTGAGTAAAAGTCAATAACAATAGTGTCATCTGCTACCTCGATATCAGATATATGGATTGGCTCCTTGGTGGCTAAGTCTACATCATCCTAGTGAACTCCTTTACATTTCTTCTTGTTCTTCTTCTCGGGAATGATATCCAATGTGAGTTGATCAACTTCTTCTCTAGCTTTCAAAATTTTGGTCCATAGTAGCTTTTTATTTTCATCAACTTCTTCAAGGTTTCCTACCAATATGTTAAGGGCTCTACCCTTCATTAGAAACCATTTAGAGTATTGTTTCATTAATTCTTCTATCTCAGGAACCAATAGAGTAGGCATGGCCAAAATCAATGAGTGTTCCCTCATTTTCTTCTCAGTGTGTAGGGCATATGTCCACCTGGATGACACTTTCTCATTAGGAACATACCTAGAAAATTCAATAGGTACAATCTTTTAAACTTCATCATTTGTATGATAGCTTCTTCAACTTCCTCCTGATCCTTGGTAGTCATATATACATACTGACTTAACTTAGGGTGAGTTAGACTCCCTATTTTATTTATTCTATTTACTAACTCATCTACCGATTGATTCTTATTTACAACAACTTTAAATTTACCTTGATCCTCTTCTTCATCATTATCTTCATCAATATCATCTTTAGCTCTAATTAATCTTCTCCTCTTTTTAGGTTGCTCAAAGGTGACTTGGACACCTCTCTTTTTCTTCTGATATATTTTGGTAGGATTTGGCCTTGATATTTTTGCAATTCCTTTCTTTAGGGGCAGAGAAGTAGCTTTTGAACACCTTGTTCTTACTCTTGTAGGTGCTTCTTCTTGTTTTCTCTTCCCAATGACCTTCACCGGTGTAACTTGGATATCTTTATCCAACTCGATCTCCTCCTCATGATGTTCATTGTTGCCTATAAGTAACTATTCCTTAGTTTCTTCTTCAACTGAATTAGCTATTGATGCCTCATCTACTTCTGCTTCATCTACAAACTATTTTACCAAGGTATCCATCATCTTCTTGGATTTTCTACTGACTTTTACTCTTACTAGATCCATCTTTATTCTTATTTTGGCCTCTTCATAGGTACCAAACCTAGCAGCCTTTGGATCTTTGGGCTCAGCCAACAATGTCTATATTGATTTAGAATCTCGGTCAATATCAAGTTCATAGCCCATAGGGGGTAACCAAGTAGTCCTTGGTTCAACTACCTTAATTAAAGTAGTGCCAGTGTCCACTAGGAAACTCCTTATGTTTTTTAATCAATTGTCATGGTATCTACTCCTTTGATGCATTCTTTCTTTAAATTTTTCAAAATAAACATCCATGACACTAACAAAATTCTGACCCAAACTTTGAATAAATTCACTGATTTACATAATAGCAGGTCAGTCGACATCCCAGTCAACATTACCGACTAAGGGAAAGAAGTTTTGCACATATAAAAATATACAAATTAGTAGGGAACCAAACTTACATGTGTTTGTCTTTTTTGATCTGATGGTTCTCATGTTCTCATCTAATTGTTTCAGTAGAAGCTCAGCTAGGTCAAATTGGAAATATTTCTTTACAATCTTGTAGGCGATGTCCACGGCTCCACATGGTACACTGTTCGGCCTACTTGATTGAAATTTTTTATAACCGACAACATAAGCTCTAAACCTTATCTCAGGATCAATAGTTGTGTTGACTCTCATACCTCTTCCATCTCATTATGCTTCAGTAAGATTCTCAGTTTCGGTCCTCGGTGGATTCCTAATGGCTTTAACTTTATCAGTAATGGGGTAAGTGGTGACCGCATGTATAATGTCCTTTTTTATTTTGACTAGTTCATCTAGCCATAACTTCCCTTCATGCACTCGACTCATAAAAACCCTAATCCACTATGTCTTGAACTCTCTTGGGAAATACAGGGTGTTCATTAATCCCTTCACCTCTTAGTGTTTATGGTCATCCTTGAGATTTCCATCCATACTTAGCTCCTGGTAGGTGGATTGAAGCTCAAAATCTCTGATATCTTGCAGTGGATGTAAGTGCAAATGTCTTGAACCAAAAAAACCCTAGGTGGAATACTTGAAAACACGTCGATTTGATCAATCTATGATGCAATCTTGGGGTGTAATTTATATTTTAGTTCATCACAGGTTGCAAACTTTATCAAGGTGACCTTCTTATCACTTCCAGACTTAGACTTCATGACCTTGGATGAGGATTCCATCATTTCTAAAATTTGGGGCTTCTCAAATATTACTATAAAACAACTTGGCAACAAAGAAACTTACATTAGATCATGATAAACTTTCTTGGGAACTCTTTCAATATTTTCTCAAAGATCTGGAAATTCTTTGCTCAAATCTGCTCAAGGCACTCTGGTTTTCACATGATCATTGTGTGAAAAATTACTAAGTCCATTGTGTATTTATACCAAAAATTTCATTTCCCACTCAAAATTTTGCATTTAATGCTTTACATACCACAACTCGGTAGACATAAACTGTGACTAGATATGTTGGAATGGAAGGGCACTCTAATGAATGAACTACTAAATGAGATAACAACAACTTTGGAAAAAGGGTGCCAAAATATAGAACATTTAAAGAACAACTTGTCTACTCTAAAGGTAGATTTGTTTGAAGAAGATGGAGTTACACCATGTAAAAGTAGTGATCTTGGTCATAATTTAAGGTAAGATTATAGGGGAAACTATTTTATAACTAAGTGAATGAATAGGAGATGGAGGCCTTCAAGGACTAGGCAACTAACCTCCTAACCATTAGAAACAAAATCAGTGACATGCAAGTCAAAATCATAGAAAGTGATCAGGAGTTAATAAAATGAAAGCTCAGGGTTAACATGACAACAATCTCTAATGGGAAAGGAATAATGTTCATCATGTCAAAATACAGACAATATAGGGCAAGGATTGGCAAGACAAAGATGTGGGAAGGATGTTGTGGGAAAAGCACCTATTGGAGCAAGCAAAGGCAGGGATAGAGTAGTTATTGTGATCAATTAGATCTTGTTAGTTTTGTTTTATTTAATTTTTTTATTTTGTCATTGGGCATTTCAATCTATTGGCTCTAGTGAGTCATTTTTGGTTTTAGAATAATGTTCCGCATTTTCAAACTATTGGTTATAGATTGCCTTTTATTAGTTTTATAGTAATGGATTTTAAGTTATTTTAAGAATGGTGAACTTTAAATATGGTAGATGGAGAATAATGAATAGATGTATTATGGTGAATAATTTATCTTTCAAGTGATAGAATGGTGATATTCTGAATGGAAATGAACATTGTTTGGATGAAATATAATCTATGTTTTTTTGTTTGTTTTGAATGCTGTGAATTTTCTTCCCTTGAAATGCAATGCTATTTCGATAACCTTTTCCTAATATATATTACATTGTTATAAATATTTAGTGAAAGTTAGTATTTTCTACATATTGGTGTATTCAATTATTTTGTTTGTATTTTGTTTATATTTTATTGAGCTTCAGTTCAATGTTTGGAATGATTAGTTACTTTTTGTCCTTCCTAGTTTGATAGTTTTAAATTCATAACCTTTTTCTGATATTTGTTACGTTGTTTAAGTATGTGATATACAAACACTGTTATAAATATTTTGGGTTTGAAAATTTTCAATAGTGTGTTTTGAATCTTGGTGTGTTCATCAGGTACAATGTTTGTATTCTCTTTGTATTATATTAAGTTTTAGATCCTCATGTTTACTTGGATTGTTGAAGATAGTTTAAATTTAAATATGTTTAAACAAATGTAATGTAAAGTACAACAAGCAATATTTGGAATGATTAGTTACTTTTTGTTGTTCATAATTTGATAGTTTTGAAATTCAAAACATTTTGTTGATATTTGTTGCATTGTTTAAGTATGTGATATACAAACCATTGTAAATATTTCGGGCTTGAATAAATCTAATAGTGATAATATGTTGTGAATCTTGTTGTCTTCAAGTATTCTATTTGTATTGTATTGGATTTCAATTTCTCATTTTTCCTTGGAGTGTTGAAATCAATGTAAATTGAAAGGCATTAAAAAAACATAATATAAAATACAAAAAATAATGTTTAGAATAATTAGTTACTTTTCGTGCTTGGTAATTCAAAAATTTGAAATTGAATTTTTATGATCTTGAAATAATCATTGAAGTTTTTGTACAATAAGAAATGGGTGATGGGTAATACAATAAGTAATGTGATGAATGAATTACCTCCCCATTTCATTGATTGCACATTAGGAAGGAAGGATGCCTCCAATAGGCTCAAGCGGTGACTCAAGCATTAATTGAAAACAATATATGTGCTTCCTTAAGTAATGTAATGAATGAAATATGATTGATTAATTGATGTAATTGATCTATTAGAAAAGACACTAAAACATTGATGAAAACATACTATAATAGACAGGAAATGAATTGAAACTGACATAAATGGAAATCAAATGACGAAATGGAACTGTGCTATAAATTTTAATAAAAAGTGGCCGAGACATGTCAAGTTTGGTGATGTCTCCCAGGGATAGGTCAAGTTTGGTGACATGTCCCCAAAATAGGTTGATTTTGGTAATGTGTCCCTGATGTTTTTAGCTAAAAAATTCATAGAACCTGTAACTATTTTTGTTCTTCCTAGATTTGAATTTGTGCCTCTATAACTTGTTCTTGCACACATAAAAATGGGAAAAAGGTTATGGAAATGTATTTTCCTTGGTCAAATCTCTTTTTAGAAATCAACCTTGAAATATGAAGAAATTTTCACAACATAATGTATGTAAAAAGGAAAATTGTTGATTTACCTTGCATAAAACCCTCATAAACGGATGTAGAAATCACTCAAATCCATGAAGATGTTTGAATATTCTTGAAATCCAAAGCATTGACCTTGGAATGTGATTTGGGATCAAGGATTCCTTCACAAATGCATAGATATATGATTTCCACTCCTAGATCTTGAATGTAGATATGCTTGATGATCACTTGCAAAGAGGAGGGAGAAGATGGATGAATGAGTTGATCTTCTTGTTTGATTTGAGAATTCCTCTACTTGGCCATCATGAGAGAGAAACTTGCATCAAATGGAGAATATTTCCTTGGATTTTAATTATCTTGAAGAATCATAGACTTGGAGATCTTGATCTTGGATGCTTGCCTTCAAATGTTGAATCCAATTACTCTTGCTTGCTTAAAATCTTGATAACTTGGTTGTCAAAATGCTTGCATATAGTTGATGGATCTTATCTTGCATATGATTTTGATGTCAAACTGAAGAGTGATAAGGGGTTCTTATACTAAATCCATCATTTTTGGATTCAATTCTTATCCAGGTTGATCATAGATGAAAATTTCAAAATAGGACCCCGCCATTAGACCCTAGGGAAAGTTTGAGCTCCAAAACCCAAGGATAGGTCACCATTGGCAACATTTCCCAAGAAAAATGGGCTCAAATTTTAGGGGGGTCTAAGGGAGAGAGAATAGGAGTGGGAAAAAAGAAAACTAGATAGGATCAAGCATAACAAGTATTTGAACCTTGAAATCGCAAAAATGGGGTCTAATAGGTCCTAAAGCATCCAATTATGGGTGCTAACTTTTTAGGACTATGCAGTTTGAAATTGAAATTTTATGATTTTGAAAAATTCATTGAATGACCAAGTTTTATTTTCCTACATGATTTTGAGACATGTAGTAATTAAGCCCTTGTAGTCGTTGAATTGGATGATATTAGAATTCCTCTATGCTTGGCGATTTGCCAAAGATGGTGATGCAACTTATCAATTCTCTAAAACTAAAGTTGTTATTATTGGTGAATTGTAAGATATTAGGAACCCTTTCTCCTTGGAAATACCCAACAAATCACAATTCAAGTTCTTAATTTTGTACAAATTAAGTCATTGGACTCGATGAATCAGAGGATTTTAGGATTCATGTTTGCTGGGAAATTTCTCAATAATCTCGATGCTAGTTTTATTTTTTAAAATTTTGCGATTGGGCAAATGTGATTGATGAAAATGATTTTTGGTGTTCATTACATAAAGTTAGCCCCATTTTTTTGGGTATTTGTGCAATGTTAGAACTCCTTCAACTTTAGTATTCTTGGAGTTTGAAAATTAGTGGAATGACTACTCAACATCTTGTAAGTTTATTCTTGTTGTGTTTAGAAAGTTGCAAGAATGACCAATTTTTTGTCTCTATTGGAATATGATTTTTTTAAATGTCCCGATTTCTAAGGAGATTGTAAGTACATTAATTAATGTTTCATTAAGTGGCAGAACACAACATATTTTATTAGCACAGTTTCCAAAAAAGAGAGATGGTATTTTTGTCACCAACTTTAAACAAATTTAATATCACCTAGTTAAAATAAATTCCTTTGTTTCTTAAAAGCATTTCTATTCCAGAGAATTGTCGATGAGAGCTTGGATGCTTTGATAGGGAAGGACAAGTTTAATGGGATATTTGGAAACACGGGTTAGACTTGGGTTTATTTTCTTTGGCTATTCTCTCTTGATTTACAAGCGAATTTGAATATTCAATAGTGAAAAGACAAAAAGCTTCTCCTCCATGACTCTGTATCATTTATTTTATGCCTATTGTTTCCATACCTACTTGGTATTGACTAGAATTATTAAATTTATTATTTGTTACCTAGTAAATTTAGAAGCATTTTTCACAGTTTTGGAAATGTTGTCTACTATAAATGATGGTCTCAAGGGCATAAAAGACATAGAGATTGGTGATGTGAGCCTCACCAATATTATTGAAAGAATGGAAATGGAATCCATCTCACACATAAGGTAGAAAATAGTTGAAATAGGGCTTGTTAATATTGTAAGTTTTCCACCTATTGTTCCTTACCATGAGTTAGTGTTGTCTTATGCCAACCATTATGAGTCCAACTCACATGAAATCAAAAACTTTGACAATTATATCATTGTAAAGATTGATGTCAAAACTATTTTCCAAATACTGTAGTTTCCTAAAAGGGAACGATTCAAGAATATATCAATAGCGACTAGTTGGAAAGCTTACTCTGACAAGAAGGATTGATGTTCAAGCTCAATTAATAAGACATGGTTGAAGAAGCAATTTAGAAGGGAAAATCTCAATTTCCTTCAACCCTCAAAATAGAAAATTTCAAAGAGGAAATTTTGATAACATTGTTTTGTTACATAGGGTCATTAGCAATGAAGCTTGTAAACTATTTCATTTTTGGATCTATCAATGTATCTTAGCTATATGTGATGAAAATAAATACATAGACTAGGCTGAAATTATACGTGAATGTTTTTATGACTAGTTGGATGTTTGGAAATTATTGGGATCCTTTCACATGTCCTCTTTACTCATTTACATTGATGTGTAGAGAATGTGGCCTGGTTCACAAACTATGAAGTCATCACCTAGCGACATACTTGTATATCAATACTTCTCCCAATTGCAAAAATTTAATGGAATGGAAAATTACCATTATGTTAATCATGTTTTCTTTTGGATTATGGTAAAGAAGATAGAAGGTTGTCCTAGACAAAGCATTTCTCTAGAAGATGCTACCATGATAAAGAAATATGGTAGTTATTTTATCCAATTTGATAGATTTTCTTATCTAAAAAATGTGGGTTATGTAAATGCCCCATTGAAATTTCCCAAATAATGATCAAATTATTTTGTATTCCTCAAAATTTGTCATCATGTGTAAAAGGTTAATGTGCAATATATTGAGATGAAAAATAAAGGATACTCCTTTCCTATTTCTCTTCCACAATTTACATGCAAGAGTAATGATGTTGCTAGAGGTGCCAAAAATATTTTGGTGGAATTTCATTTCTAGTCATGGTTTCCTAGAACACATTTTGACAGTAAAGGCTATGTTAAATCTTATTTTTATGGAGAGATTCTATATCAACATCGGCCACACTAGTAAGATTATTGGGAGGATTGTAAAGATCAAATAGAAGTACACAAAAGAGAGCTAATGAGGTTAATAATAGATCAAGTTAGGATTTTCTAGATACTTTTGTTTATCCATGAATACTTGATTGATGATGATTCAAAATTGTCTAAAGAATGTTATTATGATGTTGCTGCATGTCCTTGTCCACAGGTGATTTTTTTCTAGAAATTAGAAAATAGACATAAAAATTAGGACCTTGTATGTAATGGAAAGAACAAAGAAATGGATTGACAAGAAAACAAATCAACATGTTTCCTTGTCTTCCTCTCAACATGCTCAACCTAATAAACAAGTAAGATCTAAGGGGCCTAATATCTAAAAACACCCAATCACTTCAAGATTTGTTGTTCAAAAAATGATTTCATGGTCAAGGGGGGTAAAGAGCAACCTCAGCATCATACAAATTTTAAGGCCACTTATGAAGAATAAACACAAACACCATCAAAAATAGATGTTGATCAAAGAGGTAGAGCCTCTAGTTTTCTACTAGCACAAAATTTGGTAAATGATGATGCAACCAATTTGATACTGAGTTCCTTATTTTCAATCAACTTGATGGAGATAATCTTCCAAATATTTTTTTGAATGATTATTATATCTCTCTACTTGGTGATCCAACACCTAGATATTCGGTTATTATGCAATCAAATATTGTTATTGTTAATGCTCCCATGTCCTCTGAAAGTGCTCATGCTTCTTAGCTAAAAATACTTGTTAAAAAGAAGATGAGATATACCCCTATAATTGATTTTGAAATTTCCACTGTGGCCAAGTTTATAGAAGAAGCCTTCAAGCCCATGAAATCTAGGAGAATATCAAGCATGATTTTTGATCCAACTACATACCACAGGTTCTTGGAAATAGAAGATCTCATGGCAAACAAAAATGAGCATGAAATGACAAAGCAATATCTTAATGTGAGATGAATGGACATAGGGCCTACAACTTTAGAAGCTGATATTTATCACGTTGAGATCTTGGTGAGTGTCCTATGTAATAGGCTAAGAGTGGAGGAACAAAAAATCTTAAAGCTTTAATGCCAGCTAAATGCTTTCATTTCCCTCATTCAAATTGTTTTGCAAGATGATCACTTAGTTCTTCAAAATTTGACCATTTTGATAAAAGGACTAAACTTTAATAAGTTAAAAGAGATTAAAATATTATAATATTTTATGAGAACAATTGATAAATGGGTGGGAAAATTAATTGTTGATGTCTTATTGTGCATTGAAGAGGCTATGAGAGTATACATCTAATTATCATAAAAAAAGAAAAATTTGACTACTAATGGACAAAATGTAACAAAGGATAGAAATAGTTTGACAAATATTTTCATGGAGTTGCGAGAATCATCCAAGATGTATTTGTCGGTCATGGTTGTGGAAGGAATCATTAGTAACCCCAAGGAAAACAAAACTAAATTATATGGATAAACATGTTAGAATAGAAAATATTGTTACTTATTGTATCATATAAAATGGTGAGAAATGCTAGGATAGATCACTCACCAAATTTTAGGTTACATGTAGGAATATCCAAGACCTTGTAACAAAGGAAATCTGATTACCACAAGATAGGATGCCAATTTGTGATCATCATAATGTAGGGTGTTGGATTGGTCTTCCTTTCCCTAAGAGAAGGAATAGAAAATGATATGAGAAGGGGAATAAGATCTATGAAATTAGATGCTAAATAGAAATTATGTACTCACCTTGAGATTTTGTAGAGGATACAACTTTAGATCTGTAGAAACCCTATCAAGTTGTAATGAAACTGGAGGCATATCAGGATCCAGAAACTTGAAGGTTGAAGCTTCCAGCAGTGAAAATATCAGAGCTAGAGGAGCATGTCAAACATGAGGAAACCTATACCAATATAGGTTGAACTTGAGGTGACCTATACCTAGGAGGGCCAAATATGGAGGTCTCAAAACTATGACAAATATTGTATCTTCAAATCTACAATTCCAATTTTGAAACTTTGTGAATTTTCACCTGCACACAAGAGAAAGAAAAATTATTGCAGGGAGGGGACTACCTTGGTCAAGCCCCTGTTTAGGAATTAACCTTGAAATGTAATTTAAAGTTTTGAGGAAATGTAATCTAGCTCTAAAACAAAAATTACCTTATACCTCAATGATGCAATGTTGCTTTAGAGATGATCACAAGTGTTGATTCAATAACTTGGACTCCACAAAAACCCAATAGGAAATCATGAAACCAAACCATTGAATGAAGAATGTTGTATTTTTATATAATTTTGGATTGAAGAGGAAAGAGAGGAAGAATACTTGATGGATAAGTTTAGATCTCCTTCCTTGGTAGTAAACTTCCTTGTCTCCTATGGAGAAATGAAGCTAGATCTATGGAAAGAAAATACTTTAATCCTTGATGGAAGATGGATGAATGTCTTCAATTATTTATTTCTTGATTGAAATCATTGAATACAAAATAGCTTTCTTGTAGAATGTATGTAAACTTGAGAGGTGAAAAATGAGAGGAAGAGGTCTCCTTTTATAGTACTTTTGGGGTCAAATTCACTAAAGGTTGACCTCAAGAGGTGTGAAAAGGAAAACATTTTGCATCAAGCCTAGAAAACCTCCAAAATTAACCTTTTGGGGTATAGGTCACCCCATGTATGACCTATACCCGAAAGGGTTAATTTTGAGGTTGTGTGGGGATCGAGAAGTATTTAAAGTTTCAGAGAAACAATGGAAGGATAAGAAGGAAAATAAATTGTAAAGGCTAAAATGGGGCCAAGAGGGAGATTAATTATGTGAATGGATGAATGGATGGGAAATTGTGCATAGAAAATAGGGATATTCTTAAGTTTTGAGAAAACAATATTGATTTGGAGGATGCAAAAGGACTTAGAAGAATGTGAAATTAATGTAGAAACCCATAAATGCTAAAATAAGGCTAAAAATAAAAAGGTTCTTACTTTTTAAGATGATACATTTAGCCCCCACTTTAGCAGGAGTGTGATTCCACCTCATGTTCATGGTAAAGTAGAAGAAATAGAGAAAAGATGAAGATCATGGGTAAACTACAAGGAGATAAGAAATAACTAAGTTAAAGGACATAAGCCTCAAAACTAAGGATATTAACTCACACATACATATACAAGGATAAATAAAATAAAAAAAAATTCCTAACGCTTACTAAGATTCTAAGTCAACTAGTTGAAGATAACTCACTAGAGAGAATATCTGAACCACTAATATCATAGTTAGAAAGCTATTACAAGAGAACAAGTAGTCACCTAAAAAGAGTGAGAACATACATCAATGATAAGATAAGACTCCATGATACAATCAAATATCAAATTGTGTTATTATATGGAACCACATAGGAGAGATCAAGACAACCATGGATGACACAAGATAGGCAATTTTTGTGTTGTGTTAGGCAATCCGAGAGAGAGAGAGAGTTGATGGTATATAAAATGTGTTATGCTAGTCAAATATACCTTGAGAGGTATGTGCCCATTAGTGGCTTTGTGTGTGTACACCTCATGAAAATCATGAGGATTGGTTTGTGTGTGTATTTGTATGTGCACTTCATGGATAGATCTATATCTCTTACACCATGAATATTGTTTTGTTTATGTGCACCCCATGAATGGATATGGATCTCTTACATCACAAGGATTAGTTTTTATACACTAGGATAGGTCAAATGGTCTAGAAAATTGTGTCATGTTGGTCTACCAATCCTAAGTATGTAAAAAGGGAGAATAATTGGCCCTAGAAAATTGTTTTATGGTATTGTACTCTTTCTAAAAATATGAGAGGATAGTGATCAAACCCTAGGAAATTGTGGTATGATAGTATACTCTACCTATCATGCTTAAAGTGAATCAAAATATATGCAATAAGGAGGCCATAGGCCATGTATTCCCCCCTTAAGATGGAAAAATAAGTACTATTTTTCCATCTTAAGGAAAATAAGAACAAGGATGAAGCACTTTTCAACACCAAGATAGTATCCACAAGAAACACCCAATCTAAGCTAAAGAGGTCAAATTTCCTATGAGGCTATGAAAGGGAAGAATGCAAAGAGATACCATGCAAGAAGTGAAAAAATGATCCTTGTGAGTGATGAAACACTACTTAGTCTCCAGGGTAAAGCATTTATTTACCATGGAAACCCAATTGCAAACAATGAAGAAGGTTATGATCAAGGATGCATATCCTTAATGTAAACTAGCATTTCGATGTAAGATTGGATGTCACATAATAGATAAATAGAACTTGTAATCACCTAAAAATGGACAAAGACAATTTAATGATAAATCAAGTCAAATCAAAGGATAAATCAAGTTAAATCAAAGAAAATCAAGGACAAAATTGAAGTAATTGAATCACAATGCACAATTAGCCAATCAAAATTAAAATCAAGTCTTAATTTGAGATAAATCAAAATTGAGAGTATTTTAATCAAATGAAATCAAATCAAAATACAATTAAATCAAATAATTGTATAGTCTTGGATTAAATCAAATTCAACCCAATCAAGGGGTACATGGCTAAAATAAATCAATTAATAAATCTTAATTTCCCTCAACAACCACAGAGGGAGGAAATTCAATCAACCAATGAGATTTAAGGAAAGGCATTCACATGGATCAAGCCAAATTGAATCTCAATCATTCAAAGTGAAAGAGCATCTTGTCCATCCATCTTGTCTACTGGTCCCAAGCTTTGAGGACACAAACTTTGCATTGTCTTCAAAGGGTGGAACCAAAGACTCAACCAAGGTTTAATCATGGTCAACTACACTACACCCCCTACCATTGGGAAAATATATAAAAGGAAGGCCTAAACCCTTCATAATTCATAACCACACATCTTAGAATTGCATCAAACCTCTTGCATTTTATAGCTAGAAAGGCATTTAAGAGCTTAATTAGCATTTACTTTGATCTAATTGTTAGCTTTATCTTGTTTATCTTATCAATTCTCATTCTAGGAATGTCATTAATGGTAGTTTTCTGAGAGTTTCTATTAACATCCTTAGATAGAGAGCCATAGGATGCTCAATTGATCATTAATTTGCTAAATAGTTGTTTAATTGTGGTTTATTTAGTTTCTATTTCAATTATTGTCAATACTAATTCTATGAAGATACTATTTTTGGTATACAAAATGGTGCCCACCATGGGGCATAATGCTTCACTTTACTAAATGATCAAATTCATATCATTTTTGTCAAATTTGCATGTCTTTAACTCTCGGCTATTTCAAGAAATGTCACTTTTGATAGGTGAAACAACGCTTTTGCATGATAAAATGACACTTTCAAGCACTGTTCCAGCGCTTCTACGATAAATGTGGGTGCCTTTGCCCCGATAAGTGGTGCTTTTGACCTTTCTATTATCCGTATATCATTCTTTTAGCACTTTTGCATAGACAGATAGCACATTTTTCCTGACTACTAGGCGCTTTTGATATTTTACTTAGCGCTTTTACTATACTTTTACCATTTTTAATAATTTTAGTAGTGCTTCTGCAAGTTATTTGTGCACTTTTGAATTTTCTGACAGAGTTAAAGTAGTGCTTTTAATCTGATTAACAACACTTTTAAGCAGTAAAGTAGCACTTTCAAACATTTCAGGATTGCTTTTGCATAAATTGATTATTTTCATTATTTGACTGTGGAAAAATGATTTCTCTAAATTTGCAGGATGTCTAATCACCAAAAAGCTAAAACTCCAGAGAGCAAGTTCAACCAAGAAGGGAAAGCTTTGACTAGGAAAATCAAGAAGGAAAACTTTGCTCACATCAAATTGGTTCTTGAGGAGTCACAAAAAGAAGAAAATCGGGTATATCAGAACTATCTCAAAATTGTAGAAGCTTACAAAACTAAGTTTGTATCACTTAATTGGATATTTTCTCCTTAGTTCAAGTTTTTCTCAAAATTTGCAAATAAGGCCTTAAGATTCAATACATAACTTTGCTTCTTCAAATTCATTTTGGTTTCCCTCATTGTTGCTATTTCTGTTGACTAACCTTGTTGGAGGAAAGCACATTGGAAAGGAGTTATAGCCAAGGTAAGCTAAAAATGACAAAAATCACTTTAAAATGCCCCTAGGTCATGCTAGCTACAAGGAAAGGTAAGCCTTAAAATAGTGAATATTTTCCCTTAAATTGTGGCATTGGTGCATTTTCAAAATCTAGTAATTACAAAACAGCCTATCTTTGTTTGGAAAGTTTAGCATTTAGGCCTATGCTCTTCACTTCTTCTAGTGAATCAAAATGCCAAATGTGTTGAACTTTTTGATTAAGAAGAAAGGTTGAGGAATCAAGCACATAAGATCAAAGCCCCTTGTTTGTAGAAGAGAGTAGAAATACTTGATTCTCTATAGTTAGTGGGTGAAATAATTGAACAATTTTTATTGTGTTTGGGAACTTAAGGAAAAGTTAGGGCTATGCTCTTCATCTTTTAGGTGAACCAAATTCCCAAAAATTTCTTTTTAACTCCATTTCCTTGATCTACATGAACATGCTAGAACGTTTGTGGGCTCACCTCCCAAGAATTTGCCTTAACGAGGCCGGTGAGAGGGACAACCCAAAGTGGGATACACTTGCCTTTGCTGCAAGAATCCAACCCACTATAAAATGAAATGCATGCATCCTTAATGGGGTGTGTGACAAATGGATTTTAAATTTTTGAACTTCCTTGAGTAGTCCTCACAGATTGCACAAAACTCCAATATACCGGTGGTGGGAAGCCCCTTAACATACTTGGGGGATGAAAGTTTAAGATCTATTTGAATGGAATCTATATTAAATCCTTGATAAAATAGAAATACCACCTTTTAGAGCCATGTTTACGAACCAAATCTTGTGCTAGGTAGGTGCTTGAAGTTTCTTTTTGTGCAAAACCTGTGACAACGTTCTTCCAAATCAAACATTTTGTGTTAAGTGGGTAAAAAGAGACAAGTGAATGTGTGATTGTTGTGTTTGAAATACATAAACAAGTGAGAGAGATATCCATTGAAAATTCATCTTACATTTTAATCTCTTCAATTTAAAATCAACAATTCTTGAACCAAGGATCATTCATGTAGACACACAAAATTGGACAAGTGCTTTTAAATTGCAAAAATCAATAAAATGGCTTAAAATCAATAAAATGCACTAAATCATCAAAATGGATCAAATCAATTAAAAATGGACATAATTAAATAAAGTGGGACAAAATCAATTAAAGCAAAGGAGAAATTAAATAATGATGTTAAATAATTAAATCAAAGCTTAAAGGGACCAAAAACACTATATAATTGATTTTAACCAATTAATTGTATAGTTGTTTTAATCAAAAATCAAAATGAACCCATTACCTTTGGCTAAATTTAATTAATTAATTAAATTCAATAAATCCTATTTTCTTTCAACAAAGTTGATGAACCAATGAGAATTGAGGACAAAAAGACACAAATCACTCAAACATTTAAATTGTCCAAAGCTTTGAAACCATTTAAAGGATTGTCCCCTCATTTGTCCCCCCCATTTATGAACAAAGCAAAGTATTTGACTCAACCAAGGGTTAACCATGATTACTTCACTCTACCCCCTGCCCTTGGACATTTACTATAAATATGAGGCATTTTGGAGAGCATTTCCATCTTAGAATTTCATTTGCAAAGCATTGTTACTATAGGCAATTGAAAGCAATCTAAGAGCATTTTGAGCATTTAGCATAATAATTGTGTCATTTTGAGCTAGAAGCATGGTAGAATCATAATAGAAGCATTTTAGAAGCATATAGCAGCATAATTTCTCATTTTAGAGGTGTGACTAGTGAGGATTTGAGCTAAGAGCTTCACTTACCACTTCTTTCTAGAGAACCATGAGATGTTATAGGTTATAGTTTCAATTTTAATTAGATTTGCATAGTATTTTTTTTAAATTGATGCTGTTAGATCTTAATTTCATGAAGGAGATATTCATCATCACACAAATGGCGCCCACTGTGGGGCCCTAGGCCTCATTTCATCATTTAGATCTTCATTTGCATGCTTGTATTCTTTATTTTCCATGTTTATCTTGCAGGAAATTGGTGAAGTCATGCTTATAGGAGATCTGTTCACGCCTGCAATCATTCTACTGCCACCTAAAATCTTTGTATTGATGCCTTTTATCTAGAGATTCATGCTTGGCATGAGACTTTGCTACGGCATTACTTCCTTCATAGTCACTCATGGATCATACGCTCATGCCTACAAAAAGTGACTTATTCAGCCTTTGGATCTTAAAGTCACACCTGTAACTCAGGGAGTCTCACCTCCTTAAATTTTATTGTTCACGTAAAGTGTAGACTTTTCTTAGCAATTTGTAATAACAGTCACACTTTGAATATTTCTGTTATCACATACTGTTATTAAAATATCACTTAGCAATAATCATTTTGTGCAATTTTAAGTTTTTCTCATGCTTAGGAATAAACTGTACATGCTTTTGTGATTTTCAGTATCGTTTGTCGCATTACAGAGTGTCACTCAATATCTATAAAATTATGCCTACAAACATTTTGTTTCTGTCTATTAGCTGGATGATGTCGCCTGCTACCTGTTGTCTGTATTTACTATTTAATTGATTAAATCACTCATCTAACATTCTGTTTATGTGATTTAACAGTAAATGAACAGACATCCGAAGGTGCAGAAACCTGAAAGCAGATTCAACCAAGAGGGAAAGGCACTAGCAAGGAAAATTAAGAAAGAGAACAAAGAACATATCAACGCCATTCTTAAGTCAACACAAGAAGAAGACAATCAGGTATATCAGAAATACCTTGCTATGATTGAAGCTTACAAAAAGAAATTTGTCTCTCTTAATTGGATCTTTAGTCCTTAATTCAAGTTTTTATTTGAAAATTTGTAAATAAGCTCTAAAAGATTCATACATAAATGTTGTTCTTTCCAGTTTCAATTTTGGTTTCCTCCTCATAGTGTTTGTTAGTGTTGACTAACTTGCTGGTGGACAAGCACATTTGGTGGAGGATCTTGCCAAGGTGAGTGAAAAACAATGATGAAACATTTCAAAAATGCCCCTAGCTTAGGCTAGCTACAAGGAAAGGTATTCTCCTATTCAAGCTTGCATTTGATTAAATTGCAGCATTCCTTTTGATATAAGCTCGAGATAAAATAGGAAATGAATTTCACACTTCAATTTTAAGAATCTCCTTGTCAAGAGATTGGGAAAGAAAAAACGTGTGTCTAAGTGTGTGGAACAAAGAAAGACAATAGGGATATGCTCTTCACTCTTTGAGTGAACCAAACTCCCAAACTTGTTGGCCTAAGTTCATTTCTTGTTTTTCATATATATGATAAAGCAATAGTGGGCTCACCTCCCAAGTTTTCCTTAACGAGGCCAGCGAGAGGGACAACCCAAAGTGGGATACACTCACTTTTTCCATGGGAATCCAACCCACTCTAAAAAAAAACGCATGTATCCTTAATGGGGTGCATGATAAACGGATTTTAATTTTTCAACCTTCCTTTAGTAGTCCTCACGGATTGTGCAAAATCGTACTTCGGTGCATGTGGGAAGCCTCCTTGGAGGATGAGAGATTGAAGTCTATTTGAATGGAATATATACTAAAACCTTGATAAAATAGCAAGGCCACCTTATAGAGCCATGTTTACAAGCCAAAATAGACTATAGGTAGGCTGTTTGGAATTCTTTCTTGTGTTATACATGTGAAAACATTCAAGAATATACACACTAGAGTGTTTTTAGGGACATGATGACAAAGTGATGTGTGTGTTGTGATTGTTTTTCTATTTTCAAACAAAGAAATTTCAAAAGACTAATCTTAAAAGTTTTTAAAAAATCCAAAATCTTACAAACTAGTCAGAGAAGTGCCGCTTATGCACAAAATAAACTCGCCTATTAGAGGTTCAGTCATGCCTGTGACTTGTTTAAAAATGCGTAGACACAGTAAAGTCACGCCTAGAAAATTTTCAAACATGCCTGTCAAAACTGGAAACTTGCTTACTAATAGAAAAGTACCGCCTATACATCTACAGTGTGCCACTTAACGATAAACTAGTTCACGCATACAGAAGTTTTAGTCATGCCTACACTTAGGCCAGTGATGCCCAAAAATATAAAAGGGAAAACAAAGAGTATTTACAAGGGAGGTTAGAAAATTTTGATCACATATTTGAGTACCCTTTTCTATGTTCTTACTTCTCCAACTTTCAGTTCGGTCAAACATCCTATTTCTACATCATTGTTGCAAATCATACAAAGGATTAGACCCCGAGTAATATTGACTCTTCTTCTCCAAGGTTCATGCCTACTTTTACTAGATCTTACTACATCAAACAAACCTTGCAAGCAGATGGGGCCTATTTGAGACAAGAGCTCCCCTACCCAGGAGACGAATCTACTACTCCTAGAATACCCCAAAAATCACCTGAACAAGAAGGGGAAGACAACTTGATGTACTATGGTAGTTTGGGTGGTAAAGACAATAGTGGCATCGATCCCATTAACCAAGGTGATGCCAATAATGGGGGCATTGACATAAATAACCAAGGCAATACCAATAATGGAGGGGCAGATCAAAATGCTCAAGGGATTGACAACACTCACAATAAAACTAACACCAAAGCAACGGTAGAAGATGCCACAAACAAAAAGGTTAGTGAGGCTATCCAATGTCCCTATTTCTGAAAGCTCATGGAAAAGGAAATGGATAGAGATAGAGAAAAGTACTTTCTAGACTTAGTAAAAAAAGGCCTCAAGCTTCCCCATGACTATGATGTTAACCAACTCAAACTACCAAAAGTTGAGGAGAGTACCTTAGACATCATGAATAAGCAGATCAAGATGTTCCAAATGAAATTGGATACCATTAAGCAAAGTGGAGCTCCCAAGCCTTTCTCCATAGAAGCATTGTGTCCATTCCCATTTGATAAAAGCTTGGTCATGATGCCATTGCCAATCAATGTAGTGTTCCCCAAGTATGACAAGTATGAAGGAATGTCAGATCCCCAAGACCACTTACATGAGTTTTGTGCATTGAGCCTAGATTTCATGCATGATACAACATATTTAATGAGACTATTTCTGCGAAGCTTAGGAGGCATGGCTATGGAGTGGTTTTCTAAGTTACCCTCTGGCATTAAGACCTTTGAAGAGTTAGCTTTGAAATTCATGGCCCATTACTCATATAACATCAAGCATGAGGTCACGATGATAACATTATGTAACACTAAACAAAAGGATGGAGAGGCATTCCTCACTTTTTTACAAAGATGGAGGATAGTTTTTGCAAGATATCCTAGGAGCGTGCCTGAAAAAGAGAAGATGGATATCTTCATAAAAAAATTTAGCAATGAGTTGAACTACCGATTACGAATGCAATGTCCCAAGACCTTCTAGGATCTAATTGAAAATGGAGTAACAATGGAGGAAGTGTTGGTAAAAAGTGGAGAACTAAAATTGTATAAAGATAATAAGAATAACTCCAACAACAATAACTCCAACAATGGCAACAATTAGAAGAATAATTGGTTCAATAGTCATAGTTGGTATAAGAACAACAATAAGGGAATTGTTAATGATGGTGTGGTGGAGTCTAGTAACTAGAAGGTGTTCCCATTTTCTCTTACAAGGACACCTAATTAGGTGAATAATGCCAATCAGACATCCAATGCACCTTCCAATAACAACAATGCCAATAAGGGCAACCAAGGAAATAATGCAAGAAATAATAAATTTGATAAATATTTGGTGCCCACTCCTCAAAGGAACTTCACACCCTTGGGTGAACCCCTCAAAAAGGAATTAAAGATTCTCATTGCTAATAATGTCATTACTTTACCCAACATTTAGCCTTATGAGCCAAATAACAAGCCTAGTTGGTGGAGTGCCAATAGCCATTGTGAGTACCATAGAATTCGAGGGCACACAATGAATGAATGCTTGTAGCTAAAGAATATAGTGCAAGACTTAATCAATAATGGCATGATCACCATTGATGGACCCCAAAGCAATGAAGACCATACAACATTCAAGCAACCCTTCTACAAACATGACAAAGGGGAGTCATCGAATAGCCAGAAGAAAAGAAGCAATAACATTAACTTTGCACCACCTTATGATAACATTGTGAATGCTATAGTAATCAAGGAATAGTCCCAAAAAGAGACATAAAATGTCATTACAAGAGGGAAGACTTCTAGAATGACCCTACAAGGGGTTGCTCCTAAAGTTATTAGCACTCTGTAGTCCAACATTGTGGTCAAGCAACCTTCTACAGTAGCAAAACCTTATAGCTTGGTTGATCAGTTGCAAAGAAGTCCAACGCAAATCTCTATCTTGGAGTTATTGAAGTTATCCCCTAACCATAAGGATATTTTAGAAAAATCTCTAATAGAGACAAATGTTCCTACTAACTTAGAAGAGGAGAAGTTCCAAAATATGGTAGGTCATCTTGTGGCACCTCATTGTCTCTCATTTTCTAACCAAGATGACATGTCTATAACCCATCCACAAAATATATCATTGCATATAGAGGTCTTAATCGAAAGGCATAGAGTCAAAAGAACCCTCATTGATGTAGGAGATAGTCTTAACATTTGTACATTAAGTCTTGTTAAATCCTTAGGGTTGTCCGAGTCTTGCATTGACCCTACGAAAAAAATCACTATCAAGGCTTATGATGAAGTTGAAAGGGCCTCTAAAGGCATGATCATAATGCCCATACAAGTGGGACCCATCAAAAAGGACACCAATTGCCAAGTATTAGACATGAAGTTAACTTATAATATTTTGTTGGGGAGACCATGGATTCACGAGATGCAAGCAGTCCCATCGACGTACCACCAATGCATCAAATTCTCATACATGGGTGAAGAAATCATGGTTGGAGGGGACTCAAACCCATTCCAATATTGCAATGCACTCAAACCCCTTCATGAGTTATATATTCCACATAACTTGGAAGGAATCATTCAAAGAGTCACCATTGAAGATACCAAAATGGATGATCCTATCAAAACATTGAATGCTACTCAAAACCCTCCTCAAGCTAGCTCAACAACACCAACTAAGGGAAAGGAAAAGATGAACTATGAGGGTCCAATTGCAAATGAGGGTTCAAATCAAATGCCTAAATCAGAGATCGTACCCTATAAACCTACTAGAGAAGAAAAAGATGAAGCTAAAAAGAAAAACTACAAGAAAATGGATGAGATGATGGAGGCATTTGATAAATAATACAAAATTAGTTCAAAAGGAGTAGGGGAATACTTTGTTTCCCTATTCAACATGCCCACATCTCAAAGGACACATGGCAAACCATCCAAAGAACACTTACCTCATAAATACAACTCTTACTTTGTAAGAGAAAGTGACAAAGCAGCATTCGACAAAGAGGAGAATGAAGTCCTTCAATGGCTTTATCATGATGAGGAAGATATTTCAAACACTCCCATGGAAAGAATCCAGCATGTTAATATACAAACCGAGCAATATGGGAAAGGGTTTGAGATAATGCAAAAGAAGGGATACAAGGGAAGAGGACCCTTAGGCCAAAGAAATAGAGGATTACTAGAACCCATTGAACCTACTTGGAGGGTAAAAGAAGAAAAATCTAGAGCAGGTTACCAATACAAAGGCAAAAGCTCCAGCCCAATGCAAGATTTCTATCCTCAAGTAAATGCCTTAGAATCTGATGGAGATAGTGATGACTCCTAGGATTATGAGTGGGATACTCTATCTGAGGAATCATGTCATGATAAGGAGGTGATTGCAATACATACTTATGCAAAGATCCCAAGGCAAGAAACTCAAATCAATGAAGAACCTAATATCCAAGATCTTAACATAGGGCACACACCTACCAATCAAGCATGGATAAAGACATTTTGGATGCCTTCAGAGGTGGGAGATTCAAATGTTAGTTTTAATCCCCTCATGGATTTTCCCACGCTATTTCCCATAGATGTCGATGAGGACTCAAGTGAAGGGGATTTTGACCCTTCTTCCATGGACCATCTCGAGGAAGCTCACATCATAGATCTAAATGATACAATGTATGAACCCTCAAATGAAGTCATGTCCATAAACCCTATTGATGACATTTTACCCAATGAATCCTTACTTTTGATACATCCAGACCTCATTGATTGGGACCAAACCGAGCCAAATGACTTACTTTATTTTCCAAATGACCAAGCAATGAGCCAATACCTTAATGAATTTGAACCCTCTTTCACCAATGAATTCAATATGGACATGATGAGAACAATAGGGGTCCATTCTCTTAGTCAAAAGAAAAAAATTAAAAAAAATTAAAAAAATGAAAAGTTCTAGTGATGAAAACCACTATGTGGCACCACTAGAACCAAAAAAAATAAAGATAAAAGAAGTTTCCTATGGTGAAAACCCAACTGTGGCACCAAAGGAAGAGAGATTGGATACTTTGCCCGAACATGAGGAAGAAAGGTCACCTATTCTTATAGAACCAATAGAAAAGGTCAACATTAGGATAGACTTAGATCTGAAATTTATACACTTAGCAGCATCACTTACACCTCTAGAAAGAGAGGATTTCATCAAGTTTTTCCAAGAACAACAAGTGAACTTTGCATGGTCATATGCCGACATGCCCAGATTGGATCCCGATTTCATAATGCATCATTTGAATGTTAGACCTGGGGTTAAACCCGTGAAGAAAAAATTACAAAAAATGCATCCACATGTGGCTCTCCTAGTGAAGGCAAAATTGGAAAAATTGTTAAAGGTTGGATTTATAAGGGCAATAGCGTATGCTGAATGGATCTCTAACATTGTACCAGTCACAAAGCATGATAAATCTATTTGTGTGTGTACAGATTTTAGAGACTTGAATCTCACATGTCCTAAAGATGATTTCCCACTTCTGAGCATAGATGTCATAGTGGATTTGACAGCTGGTCACTCCATGTACTCATTAATGAATGGTTTCAGTAGCTTCAATCAGATAAAAATTGCACCCAAAGACTAAGAAAAGACAGCCTTTACTTACCCTTGGGGCACCTTTTGTTGGAATGTCATGCCCTTCAGCCTTAAAAATGTCAGAGCCACATATCAAAGGGCCATGACAACTATCTTCCATGACATGATGCACACCTTTTTAGAGGATTATGTGGATGACATACTAGCAAAATCCCACAAAAGAGAAGAACATCTCCAAATTCTAAGAAAGATATTCATTCAGTTGGATCAATTCAAAGTTAGATTAAACCCAAAGAAATGTACCTTTGGTGTCCAATCTAGCAAGTTATTAGGCTATATATTTTCTGCTAAAGGAATTGAAGTGGACCCAGAGAAAGTACAAGCCATAATGGACATGGAGATACCTGGGAACATCAGCCAAATGAGATCATTACAAGGCAAAATACAATCCATAAGAAGGTTCATTTCTCAATTGACTGAAAAATGTCATTCTTTCACTAGATTGCTACATAAGGATACTATATTCATGTGGGATGAGGAATGTGATCAAGCTTTCACATTATTGAAGACCTATTTGATAAATCTGCCTATTCTCATGCTACCAATCAAGGGCAAAGCATTTCTTCTATACATATATGCTACCGAAAGATCCCTATGAGTGCTTTTGGCACAAGAGGATGAACAAGGAAAGGAAAGAGCTATCTACTATTTGAGTAGGACATTGATTAAATATGAACTTAATTACACATTCATGGAAAGAGCATGCCTAGTAGTGGTTTTTGCATCTCAAAAGTTGAGACATTATATGTTGATGCATAAGGTCAAGCTAATTGCCAAAATTGACCCTCTCAAGTATTTGTTAAGCAAAACTACCTTAACGGGTAGGATAGCCAAGTGGGTTATGATATTGAGTGAATTTGACATTGAGTATGTCGATAGAAAGGCAATAAAAGGGCAAGTGATAGTAGATCATTTAGTTGAGAATCCCATGACTTCTACACAAACTATTCAAGTGGAATTTTTGAATTCTGCCATTGTCAACATAGAAGCAAAAACATGGAAGTTATAGTTTGATGGCTTCTATACTCAAGGAGGTTTCGAGGCCAGCATACTATTGGTCACTCCTCAAGGTTACACCATTCCTAAGTCCTACAAGATGTTGTTTCCATGCACAAATAATATAGCGGAATATGAGGCACTAGTCATAGGCATCAAAATGGCCTTAGAGTGGAACATCACGGAGCTACAAATTTATGGATATTCTCAACTCATCATCAATCAAGTCAACAATGAATATAACACCAAAGATGAAAAGTTGATGCCATATAAGACTATGATTGATGGATGGAAGAAGTATTTTTCCTTGATCACTTTTGAGCAGATTCCTAGAGAGAAAAATAGAGTAGCTGACGCTATGGCCACCTTGGCTTCCTTGTTACAAAAACCAGATCAAAATGAAAAGTATGAGTTCTTGGTGGAAGAGTTGGTGAAACTAGCATTCAACCTTCCTAAAACCCAAATTGTTTCCCTATTACATGGACATGAATCCCCTTGGTACGGCCATATATACACATATCTCAAAGACCAAGTGCTACCTTTAGACCAATCCCAAGCCCAAAAATGCAACTTCATACGCCAATCAACCCGTTACATAATCCTTTCAGAAACATTGTATCATAAGGGTCTTGATGGGATGTTACTTAGATGTCTAGAGGAAGAAGAGTCTAAGTTAGCTTTACAAGAGGTTCACGAAAGTATTTGTGGGTCACACTCAAGCGGTTTAAACCTAGCCAAGAAAATTCTTCGCTTAGGGTATTTCTAGAAGACATTAGAAAAATATGCTAGCCATTTTGTCAAGATATGTAGCAAATGTCAATATCATGGTGGCATGATACATGCACCGGCACAGGAATTACACCCATTTGTTACACCATGGCCTTTATATCAATGGGGATTTGACTTGATTGGGGTAATCTACCCACCTTCTTCAAATGGGCACAAATACATCATAACTGCAATGAAATATTTCGCTAAGTGGGTAGAAGTAGTTCCTTTGATAACGGCAATGGGCAAACAAATTTCCATGTTTATCTTGAATCACATCATTTGCCAATATGGTATTCCTCATGCCATAATAACAGATAATGGAAAACAATTCAAAAACAAGGATGTTGATGAACTTTGTGCAACATTTCATATCACTCACCACTCATCATCAATCTATTACCCTCAGGGAAATGGGCAAGCTAAAGCCACAAATAAGAATATCTTAAAAATCTTGAAGAGGTCGGTCAATAAATTAGGAAGGGATTGGCATGTGCAAATTAATCCAGCATTTTGGGCCTATAGAACTAGCATAAGAACATCTATGGGAGCCACACCATTCTCATTAGTCTATGGGGCTGAAGTAGTTCTACCATTACAGGTTGAAATATCATCTCTATGAGTGTCATTACAAGGATTGATCATAGATGAAGACTATAGAGTCGCTAGACTTCAACAATTGGAGTTACTTGAAGAACATCAAACACAAGCTTATGAGCACCTGAAAGTGTATCAAAATAGAATCTTGAGGAACTATAATAAACATATCAAACTGAGAGTCTTTCAGGTAGGAGACTTAGTGTTGCAAGAGAACCCAAAGAATCAGGTTGAAAGAGAGAAGAAAGGAAAATGGGAAGCTAATTGGATTGGCCCATTCATCATAGTATCTTCATTTGGCACAGGAACCTATAATTTATTAGATTGTGAAGGAGAGGAACTCCAAGAACCCATCAACAGTATTCATCTCAAAAGGTTCTACACATGAGTCAGATGAAAGAGTATAAAGAGTATCAGATGAGAGAGCATCATATTTATTATACATAGTTCAAAATAGATCTTGAAAATACCAAAAACATTGGAAAAGCACAAAAGATCAAAAATAGTGGAAAATTGAGCATGAAGAAGGGAAAAACATTCAAATAAAATGTTGTCTTGGTGAAAACCTAGCAAATAGGTGCCTTGATGATATGAAAATAGAAAAAAAATTGAAAAAAAAGAAAAATACAAAAAAATTGGAAAAAGAAAAAGTGCCTTGGTGAAAACCTAGAAAATAGGCACCTTGGTAGCAAAAAAAAAAGAGAAAAGGTTTAAAAATAGAAAAAAGAGCTTGATCCATCCAAAGGGTGAAAACTTGGTAAACAAGTGCCTTTTGTTCCCTTAAGTTTGTCTTTCCTAGTCACATGTGTACATATTACATTTCCAACATCCCTTTTGTAAACCTTCATTGCATCCATCATTTGTACATAGTCATAATAAAGCTTTCAGTCACATTATTGCATTGCCTACAGCCCTAAGTTTGTCACATGATCACATTTATCACTTGGGGGCAGGAAAGGATTGGGATTTTGGTACCTTATAGATTCAATAAGTGCTATAGTTAGTCACGTCAGAGAGAGATTTATCAGAACTTTAGAGAGAGCAATTTCCGTGAACCTTTGATGGCTATCATTGTTCACAACCCAAGTATTTGATCCTACAACTTGATCCATGAGCCTTCATTGACTTTATTGTTCGGGATTAAAAATTGACAAAACATCTTAAAGATCAAAATGCTTTGAAATACTTTTTCAAAATCATGAAAACATGGCAAAACACTTAAAGCTTTCTTTTGATAAAATTTTTTTAGGAAATTGACTTTTTTTATCACATCTCTTTAGCTAATCGATGATGTTTCGACTAGATTGGCCATGATAGAGGTGTGATATTTTCTTTCCTTTGAGTGATTGTTTTGAGGAAGATTCATCAACTTATGAGAATTTGTCTAATGACATGGTCATCAAAGAACCATTGAGGATTATCTCATAAGAGGAAGGATTAACCTTTGCTTGTTTACGCAAATAGATCCCTTGGCTATTTAGATCTTCCATATCTTAATACCAAAAATCCACTTGCAACATTGAATCCATTGACACCGGTATTCAAACTCCCATAGTTTGGTCATCCAAATAGTGAGGGTTGTACCAGTTTCAAAACAAGGTTACCAAAAAGTGATAAAAAGTGGTATTCATATCATCATGATGTGGTCAGTGATGATTGTACTAGCTTTCTGGTCCTAAAATGCTCAATGATGAAAATTTATCCTCGTGAAATTTTTTTTCTAAAAGCTGGTGACACTTAGGTTGGATTATCATGTTAGATTAATTTCATTGCATTATCATGTTAAGTTAATTGCATTTATTTATGGTTAATTTCCAAGGACAAAGGGGGGCACATCAATAAAACTTGAGTTGTTTCAAACATCAAAGAAATGGGGGGGGATTAAATTCAAACATTCATCATAAATCCTTGATTTTAAACAATGAAAGTGAGACTATCTTTTGCATTCATGCATAGCATTAATCATTATTCATTACTCATATATCAAAAAAGAAAAGAAAAGAAATCATTTTGCATACATCATACATTCATGTAAATAAGAGTTAGCTTGCATACATCTAAATACTTGGAAAAAAAAAAAAATCAAAAACATAGGGACATACATATGCATTTCCATAAAACATTTTGCATCCATACATTGAGAAAACAAAAAAGCATCTCATCAAAATCCATACATCATTGCACTCATTTATCTATATCATAAAATAAGATAATTGCATCCATAGCATCAATCGTAAATGCATAACACATCATATAGTTGCATGAAAGATAATCTCATAAACAACTCATCAAGATGATCCAAGGAGTATATCATCATATATCATCAAAAAAGTGTTCATCAATGATCCATCAAATCAGTATATCAAGGTACAATATCATCAAAAGGGGTGCATCAAAGGTCTAGATCAATCAAATAGCATGAAATGGGGAATAGAGGACATCAATGATGAATGAGTCTATCAGCAGTCAATTACAATCTTGTGGCACCTGGATCTCTACATCTGGTGGAGGAGGAGCCTGAGAAGTGCTTGCTCCATCCTATCTTGGAACAACCATGGCTGAAACAAACTGCTACATCAAGGAAGCAACCTAAGGTAGTTTCCCAACAATAGTGGATGTATCAGTCCTCAATGACTGCATATCTAGGGCTAAGGAACCAATCATGGGAACATCTTGTGCACCCTGCCCCTAATCCTATGGTTGTTGTGCCTAATCCTGCTGAGCACCATCATCCTGTTGTGCCAAAGCTACTCTCTAAAACTATACTAAGGGATCTCAACCCCCTGGAACCTATCTAAAAGCATCAATGTGAGCCTGTCTCTGAGCTCTTTGTTGTCTATGAGCTCTATCCTATCTAACTACTACTCTAGGATGAACTGTCAAGACTGCATCAACCTGTATATCTCTGGCACCACCCCGACCATGTCTATCCCTCACCCATCCTCTACCTACTACAACTAGAGGATCTCTACATCCTCATCCTCTCCTATGTCTACCACCACCATCATCAGCACCACCACCATCATGTCGACTAGGAATAGGCTCTTCTAGATCAATGAAATGAATGAACCTGTTATGAGCCCACCAGTCTTCATACTCATGAGACATACCTACATCTGCCATACCAGGAAGCATCTCCCATCTGCAAGTAGTCATACCCACAATCTGATCTAAGGCAAACTCATAATCAATATAAGGCCCCCACATAGATGTCTATGCCTATACTCACGCATATAAAGCATTTCCCTGAGGCATACCCTGTATCCGACCATACTATATCAAAACTCTACCAAAGTAGAAGCGCTCAATAGTAGTAGTAATGCACCCAATCATCTAGCAAGGAGTGAACATATAAGATAACTCATCATCATCCTCTCTCCACCAATCACAACCAAGGTAGGGATGCCACTGAACCTGATCAAGATCATATATTTGTCAGTGCCAGTAGTCCAGATGACCTAAATGATGCTGAGTAACCATCCCAATATATAAAAAAGCATAAGGAAAACCCTGGGTCATCTCCTATTAGAAATGGGTCTAGTAATGGGAAGATGCTCCCATATTCATAACTGAAGAACAATAGCACCAACTGACAAAGCAGAACTTTGTCTATACACTACCTCATGTAAATCATGATAAAGCTGAGCAAGGATGCAAGAACCCTAATCAAAGCGTCAAGGATGAGCAAGAAAATCCTCCAATATCCTACCCCATCCGATAGAAAAATTGTGACCTCGTTGGTTAGGAAGGAGCAACCCACCGATCAGTGCACCAAGTACAGCTAGCAATCTCAGAAAGGAAACAAATTGAGGCCATGTGATAGTATCACCATCACCGATAGTGTTGTCCCCGAACACTTTTTGGTAGATAGTAGAATCATAGACGGAGTCATAATATACCAAATCTCCTCTCCAGGGGATCTGTACTAATTGATACATGTCCTCAAGCATGATTGTCATCTCTCCATAAGGAAAATGAAATGTGTTGTGGTTGGAGTGCCATCGCTCCACCACTGTAATAAGTAACCCATGGTTTAGCTGAAACCATGGGAGATCAAGAAAGAAACTCAAACCACATCGCTCAATCACATGATACTCAGCTGCTGTCAGTGCCTGACCTAAATCAATAACCCATGATGCCACTGAGCAGATATATAGGGTAGGAAAGTGAGCCTGTTGGAAAAGTAAAGGAATCATATCAATATATCATATCAAGGAATTATCTCAATTCAATCTTATCAAAAGTATCAACTAATCACACCTAGTACCATTTGTTTGTGTCTCTGTATCCTGAGAACAAACTAAGTGGTATCAAAATCATATCAGTTTTCACATTGATTGATTTATCCTATCAGTAACTATCCTAATTAGATTAACAAATCATATTCTGTGATACCACTATCTTGATATCCTAAACCAATTGTTTTGTTGAAAGCAACAGACCTAAACTAATCATTCAAACCGATCATCAAAAGTTATCAAATTTTTCATCAGAAACAATCAAGTACAAGGGTAAAAAAATTTCAAAAAATCAGCAGGCATGATTTTACTTGTCAGGCTATAGTTTACCTAAGGTGATAATAAAAACATGCAACGTGACATTATTTAGGTGTTAGGCAATAGTTTGCATGCTATGTGATAGTGAATCACGTTACGCGACAACAAAAGGTGGCCTAGGCGACAGTAAAATCACTAGGGTTTTCATACATGATAGCATACATGAAAAGGGGCATTTTGACCTAGTTGTAGGCGTGAGTATCCTATTCCTAGGTGAGGATGAAAGTTTCCTAAGTGGTAGTCAAATACACAAAAGTGGGAGAGAAAAGCATGGAGGTGACAATTAAAAGGTCTAAGCGACATTAAATTACTCCTAGGTGAGATTTTGCATATTAAACGCAACAATGAAATAAGGAAATTGCAATAAATGCTAATAAATGCACCATAAATGTAAAGACAAAGTTTGGAATGACTTATCAGAGGTCCATAGTTAGGTGGCCTCGCATATCTTTGGTACTTCTCGAATCTATGCTCTCGAATCGGCACAACCATCTCAAAATTCACTAGAGGATCAGAGCAAAATCACCAAAGATGAAAAGTGAAAATGAATAGTAAAACAAGGTTTATCAACCTATTTAAGGTATTTTGACCTAATCTTGGAGGTGAAAATGGACGTGGACCTATATTGACTAATCAAAACAAACGGGGCATATTCTTAAATCATGACATATAATCAAATTAGACAAGTGCTTTTAAATTGCAAAAATCAATAAAATGGCTTAAAATCAATAAAATGCACTAAATCATCAAAATGGATCAAATCAATTAAAAATGGACATAATTAAATAAAGTGGGACAAAATCAATTAAAGCAAAGGAGAAATTAAATAATGATGTTAAATAATTAAATCAAAGCTTAAAGGGACCAAAAACACTATATAATTGATTTTAATCAATTAATTGTATAGTTGTTTTAATCAAAAATTAAAATGAACCCATTACCCTTACATGGCTAAATTTAATTAATTAATTAAATTCAATAAATCCTATTTTCTTTCAACAAAATTGATGAACCAATGAGAATTGAGGACAAAAAGACACAAATCACTCAAACATTTAAATTGTCCAAAGCTTTGAAACCATTTAAAGGATTGTCCCCTCATTTGTCCCCCCATTTATGAACAAAGCAAAGTATTTGACTCAACCAAGGGTTAACCATGATTACTTCACTCTACCCCCTACCCTTGGACATTTACTATAAATATGAGGCATTTTGGAGAGCATTTCCATCTTAGAATTTCTTTTGCAAAGCATTGTGACTATAGGCAATTGAAAGCATTCTAAGAGCATTTTGAGCATTTAGCATAATAATTGTGTCATTTTGAGCTAGAAGCATGGTAGAATCATAATAGAAGCATATAGCAGCATAATTTCTCATTTTAGAGGAGTCACTAGTGAGGATTTGAGCTGAGAGCTTCACTTACCACTTCTTTCTAGAGAACCATGAGATGTTATAGGTTATAGTTTCAATTTTAATTAGATTTGCATAGTATTTTCCTTAAATTGATGCTATTAGATCTTAATTTCGTGAAGGCGATATTCATCATCACACAATTCCAAATCAAACCCTTGTTGGATGATGGTTTCCATGTGGTCCCACACATATAGAGTATCTTTACAAGGAGATGGAACTCTTGTTGCAAATGAAGGACAAGAATACCAAAGTCTTTTCAAAGGTCCTAATCAAGAAGAAATTTTCCCAAACTTTTTTGACAAAAGACTTGGAGAAATGGATAGGAACTCCGCATACCATAATTACCAACCAAGAGGAAATAATCAGAACATCAATAATGCCAATCATAATCCCAAAGAAACACTTGAAGAAAAATTTGAGAGAGCAGCCCAAGATCAGGGATTCCTAGAGGTCATGGAGAAATTAATAGATAAGGATAGGGAGAAGTTTTTCCTAAACCTAGCTCAAGCGGGAGTAAAGCTTCCCCATGATTTTGATATAGAACAACTTAAGAAAGATCAAGAGCAAGATAATCCCATGAATTATATGACTAGGCAAATAAAGGCCTTTCAACAATAAATAGATACCATGAAAAAGGCAGCTGAACCTAAGGCCTTTTCTATTGAAGCTTTGTGTCCTTTTCCATTCGACAAAAGCTTAGTTATGGTATCTTTTCCTTTTAATACCATTTTTCCTAAATACGATAAATATACAAGTAAAATAGACCCATAGGATCATTTAAGGGAGTTTTGTTCCCTAAGCATTGAGTTCATGCATAATGACACATACCTAATGAGACTCTTTCCTAGGAGTTTAGGAGGTCCCACCATGGAGTGGTTTTCAAAAATACCCCAAGGAATAAAGACCTTTGAGGAATTAGCCTCCAAGTTTGTAACCCATTATTCTTATAACATTGAGCACAAAATCATAATGCTCAAGTTGTGTGATACCAAACAGAAAGATGGAGAGTCCTTCCTAGGATTCCTACAAAGGTGGAGGACCGTTTTTGCAAGGTATCCATGACGTATCCCCAAGAAAGAAAAGATGGAAATCTTTGAAAATAATTTTATCATAGAAATGAATTATAGATTGCAACTCCAATGTCCCCCAACATTTGAAAAACTCATTGAAAATGGGATCAAGATTGAGGATGTATTGGTCAAGAGAGGTGAAGTAAAATTGTTTAAAGATAACAAATCCAACAATACCAACAACAACAACAATAATAATTATGTGCCTAAATATGTCAATAATCTAGGATCCAATAATTACAATGATAAATCTAAATCATGGATGAAGAATAACAACAAAAACCTTGTCAATGATGGAGTTGTGGAGGCCCACAACTTGAAGGCAACCCCTTTTACTTTACCATATGGAGCTAATTCTTCAATTAATGTCAATCAATCAAATAAAGCTCCATTTAATTTCAATAATGCCAATAACAATTCCAACAATAATGCCAATAATCCTAATGGAAATAAGTTCAAATCTTTCTTCTCCAATTATAATAAAAGAAAATTCACCTATTTGGGTGAACCTTTGGAGAATGCGTTAAAGACCTTGGTTGCCAACAAAATCATCACATTACCTGATATGAAAGATTATGAACCTCAAGGTAAATCCTATTGGTGGAATGACTCTCATCATTGTGAATATCATCAAAATATAGGTCATCCAACCAATGAATGCATGAGATTAAAACACTTGGTGCAAGACTTAATAGATAATGGAACCATCAAAATTGAAGGACCTCAAAACAATGAGGACCACATGGCTTTCAAGAATCCCTTTTTGAATCATGAAAAGGGTGAGTCATCTAAGGCTAATCAAAATAAATAAAAAAGGCAATGAGAAAGTGAACTTTTCTCATACTTATGATAACACGATCAATACTTTAAGAGAAGAGGATAATACCATAAAAGTTTTCATAGTAAAGAACAATTCAAGAGAAGCATCATCAAATTTTGTCACTAGGGGGGCAAGCATCAAAAATTATTCTACCTACCAATGCTCCTAAAGTGGTGGTATCAAATCAAGCTTCAACCTCATCATCAAAACAATACAACTTGGTTGATCATTTACAAAGAACTCCCGCCCAAATCTCTATCTTGGATTTACTCAAATTATCACCAATCCATAAAGACATTTTGGAGAAAGCTTTATTGGAAAACAATGTGCCTCTAAACTTGGAGGTAGAAAAATTCCAAAATATGGTGGGGCACCTCATTGCACCTCATTGCCTATCATTTTCCAAACAAGATGACATGTCCCTTTATCATCCTCAAAATCTTCCCTTACACATAGAAGTGTTAATTCACAAGCATAGGGTGAAAAGAGTCCTTATAGATGGAGGAGTCGGCCTAAACATTTGTACCCTTAGCCTAGTAAAAGCCCTAGGATTTTCTGAGGAGGCTATTGATCCTAAGAAAAAGATAACCATAAAAGCCTATGATGATGAAGAAAGAGCTTCAAAAGTAGTCATAGTGTTGCCCATAAGAGTTGGTCCCATGCAAAAAGAGACCATATGCCAAGTGTTGGATCTAAATTTGACTTATAATATCTTGTTAAGAAGGCTATGGATTCACGAGATGCAAGTCGTTCCGTCTACTTATCATCAATGCCTAAATTTTCCTTATCTAGGGCTATAGATAATGATAAGTGGGGATCTAAACCCATTCCAATATTGTAATAATATCAAGCCTATCAATGACTCCTTAGTCCCACACAATGAAGAAGGGTATATACCTAATCAAATGGAGCAAGGTCAAAGTTCTAAGGACATCCCTATTGGATACAATTGTTTGAAGGACATTGTTGGATTAGCTATGTGTTGTCTTTGATGTCACACAAATGTCATATCAATTATCATTCTCAGTGTCTACCGAGTTCAGTCAGTCAGCTAAGTGATTCTCAGTGTCTACCGAGCTCAATCGGTCAGCTAGGCGGTTTTTAGTGTCTACCGAGATCTCTCAGGTGTCAAAAGAAAACATGACAGGGAAACAGTGTTAACTAAGCCTCCTTGGTTATCGAAGGAAAATTAGTGGTTACCGAGCTCTCTCGGTCTCTGAAGGATGTTGCAGAATTTGCAGTGGTTACTGAGTTCACTAAGTCACCGAAGGAAATCTTTTCAGGATTAATGTTTACCGAGCAAGGTCGGCCCTTCAAAGGATTTTGTTGTTACAGTTTGTTTATCCAAGCTGACTGTTATAATAATTTTTAGTGCCGACTTGATAATCTAAATGTTAATTAAAATGGCATATATATATATAGAAGGTCAAGTGGTGAATAAAAGATATACATCATGCAGAAATCATTTTGAAGAAAGGTATGTGCGAATTTTGAAGGATGGTTAGATATCCTTGAGGAGCAGCAAAGATTTATTTGATCAGTAAGGATCTAGTGAAGCGGAACAGAGATCTATATTCAGCAATTTAGTTGCAGGTCATTTCATTGTTACTCTCTTACAATTGTAGCAGTGATATCAAAATCTCTTAACCGAGTTGGTTTAACAACCATTTTTAAAATCTTCTAACAAGGTGACAGTTCTATTGAATTGTTTTAAGACCTCTTACAAGGCCACTCCTAGTAGGGTGATTAAATCCTCTAACAAGGTCACACCTAACAGTGTGTTTTGTAACCTTTTACCGGGTTGGCTTCTAACCGGGCATCACTTTGGAAGAGTGAAAAATAGTAACTAGTTACATTGGTGGTTTTTCCCATATTGGGTTTCCACGGTAAATCTGGTGTCTCTTGTGTTCATGTTATTTTCTTTATTCATGTAAGTTAATCAGTGATGAATGCTTAAGAATAGTTTAATTATTACACACTTCAAGGATCAAGTTTTAGCATTTCTCTGTATATTTACCGAGTGGCACAGTAAATAATTTGTTAATATATTTAAGAGATCAGTGGTAATATTTTTGTGGTTAACTGGTTCACCCCCCCTCTCAGTTACTGCATCTATATTTCCAACAATTGCTATCAGAGATTTTGGTGCTTGCAGGAAGGTTTTCAAGGACCTAAGCTAAAGATCGGGATGTCTTACAAAAGAGAAATTCCAAGGCTTAAATGAAACAACTTTTCAGCATGGCAAGGTCTCATGAGACTTCATCTGGCTTCCATTGGTGATTCAGGATGCAAATATATTGATCAAGAATATACAATTCCTACTGGCACATTAACTGTTGAAGACAGTGCAGAGAAGAAGAACCATAACACTATGATGATAGACATTGCATCAGCTCTTAGCTATGAAGAATTTGATGAAATCAAAGGCTGCACAACCGCTCATGAAATGTGGAACAAGCTGAAGAAAATCTATGGTGGTGATGACAATGTGAAGAGAGCCAAAGCAAAGAGCCTAAGAGGACAGTTTGATCAGATGAAAATAATGAAGAAGAAAACATTGCAAAATATGTTGAAAGGATCAAGACAAGTGTTAGTGCAATCAGAGCTTCTGGAGGAAAAATTGATGATGAAACTGTTATAAGTAAGGTTCTTAGAACATTACTTCCTATTTATGCAATAAGAGTTTCTGCTATTCAAGAAAGAAGATGTGAAGAAAATCACAATATAACTTTGGATGCCTTAGTTGGAAGATTGACAGCCTTTGAACTGGATAACTATGACAACTATGTTCCAACTTCTAAAAATATTGAATCAGCTTTTGAGGCCAAACTTTCACTCAATAAAGGGAAGAAAATCCAATCAGAAAGTGAAGAAGAATCAGAGGAAAGTTTTGATAGCGATCTTGAAGTTATTGAAGCATTACTTGCAAAGAAGTATTCAAGAGGCAGAGGAAAATACAAAGGTAAAACTCCCTTAATCTATTTTTCATGTGAAGAAATTGGTCATATTGCAGCTAGATTTCCAAACAAGCAAAGCAAAGATGAGAAGAAAAATTACAAGTACAACGGCAAGAAGAATTTCAAATCATTTAAGGATAAAGGTAAGAAAACATATTTTTTAGCTAAAGATTTGGATGATAGTGAAGAAGAAATTGTTTTCATTGCTGTAAAAGATGAATCTGATAATGATGAAGATGAGATGGCACTTATCTCTCATATAAGAAAGAATGATACATGGATTATAGACAGTGGATGTTCACATCATATGACTGGTGATAGGACTAAGTTTGAACACTTTGAAAACTTTGATGGTGGTAATGTAAGGTTTGGAAACAATGAACCTTGTTGTATAAAAGGAAAGGGATGAATTTCATTAACCAAAGAACTTATATGTGATAATGCATATTGGGTTGAAGGACTAAAGCATAATCTTCTAAGTGTAGCATAGCTAATTAACATTGGATTCAAGGTTGAATTCATGAATGGCAAAGCAAGACTACTGGATGACAAAGGAAAACTGATAGGATCAGGCAAATAAACCAAAGGTAACCTGTTTTATCTTGATCTTGGTGATTACTCATGTTTTATTGCTCAAATTGAAGAAAGTTGGTTATGGCACAAAAGGTTATGTCATGTAAATTTTGACAACATGATGAAAATAAGCAAATTGAAGAAAGTAAGAGGTATTCCTACTTTGAAGAAACCTGATGTTGGTCTATGCAAGAATTGTCAAATTGGTAAAATGGGAAAGTCTAGTTTTAAAAGTAAAAACTATCAGTCTGAAGATATTTTGGAAATTGTGCATACTGATTTACATGGACCTATTGGAATTGAGAGCTATACTGGAGAAAAATTCTTTATTCTCTTTGTTGATGATTACTCTAGAATGATGACTGTTATGTATTTAAGAGAAAAGTTTGAAGCATTTGAGAAGTTCAGATGGTATTTAGCAAGAGTAGAAAAGGAAAAGGAAAAAGAATAAAATGCTTGAGATCAGATAGAGGTGGTGAATTCATCTCCCATGAATTCAATAATTTTTGCATTGAAAGAGGAATCAAAAGACAGGTATCAGCCCCGAGAACTCCTGAGAAAAATGGAATAGCTGAAAGAAGGAACAAATCTATCATGGACTATGCAAGGACTCTAATGATTGAAAAGAACATTGCTATGAAATATTGGAAGGAAGCTATCAGCACTGCAGTTCATACCTTGAACCAAGTACAGCTGAGAAAAGACACATTCAAGACTCCGTATGAGTTATGGTATGGCTACAAACCAAATGTAAGTTGCCTAAAAGTATTTGGTAGTAAATGTTACATCTTAAAAGAATCTAGAAAAGGAAAATTTGATGTAAAAAGTGATGAAGGAATATTTTTGGGATATTCTTGCAAAAGTAAGGCATATAGATGTCTAAATTTGTCTACTCACAAAATCATAGAAAGTGCACATGTGAGAATTGATGAGTTTGCAGAAAAGACTGAAGAAGAAAGAAAAAGGGAACCAGAGGATTACAGAAAATTTGTTTACATCGAACCTGATACATTGCCAAACACATATAAGGAAACTACATCTACCGAGCCCAGTACAGTAATTGAGTCACAAGAAGAAGTTCAAACCGAGTCACAAAGTACCGAGTCTCAGTTTGAAGCTACCGAGCAAGTATCTACCAAGCCTGAGCAACCTAAAGATGAAGAAAATGATAATGTAACTCATTCAGGAAGCAAGGAACCTGTATTGGCCAAGTAAGTCAGAAAGCATCATAAACTAGATCAGATTATTGGAAACAAATTAGATGGTACTATGACAAGAAGTAAACTAAAAGGTACATGTTTATTTGCTGATTTTGAACCTAAAAATGTCAAAGATGCATTGGAAAATGAAAGTTGGATTGAGGCTATGAATGAAGAAATAGAGAAAATAGAGAAAAATAAGACATGGACTCTTGTACCTAGGCCTAAAGATAAAAATGTAATTGGGACAAAATGGGTATTCAGAAATAAGTTGAATGAAGATGGTCAAGTATCAAGAAACAAAGCAAGATTGGTATGTAAAGGATATTCTCAAAAAGAAGGAATAGATTATGGAGAGACTTTTGCTCATGTTGCAAGATTAGAAGGTGTGAGGACTTTACTTGCATATGCAGCACATAAAGGATTTAAGGTATATTAGATGGATATAAAATCTGCATTTCTCAATGGTATTTTTGAGGAAGAAGTCTACATTGAGCAACCTAAAGGTTTTATTGATCCAGACAAAAGGGATATGGCCTACAAATTACACAAAGCATTGTATGGTCTGAAACAAGCTCCTAGAGCATGGTATGAAAGATTACATAACTATCTTACTCAGATTGATTTCAAAAGAGCTAATGACAACAGTAATTTATACATCAAAGAAGGATCAGATAACAAAATTGTTTTGGCAGAAATATTTGTGGATGATACTGTGTTTACAAGAAATGATGATCTGTGCAAAGAATTTTCAGAGCATATGAACAAAGAATTTGAAATGTCTATGTTTGGTCAGATAAAAAATTTTGTTGGACTTCAGATTCAGTAGAACAAAAATGGTATCTACATTACTCAGTCTAAATATATCAGGGAAATACTTAAGAAATTTGGTATGGAAGATTCAAAACTAGTTGGTACACCCATGTGTACTAGACTGAAGCTTACCAAAGATGATGATTCAAAAGAAGTAGATCAGACCTTATATAGATCAATGATTGGAAAATTATAGTATGTAGTACACACAAGGCCTGATATTGCCTTAGCAGTTGGTATAGTGGCAAGATTCTTGGCTAAACCCAGAGAAAATCACATGATGGCAATCAAAAGAATCTTGAGGTATTTAAGGGGAATTGAAGATTATGGCTTGTGGTATAAATTTGGAGGCAATCTGGATTTAAAAGTGTTTACTGATGTTGATTGGGTAGGAAACATTGATGACAGAAAAAGTACAAGTGGTGGAGCATTCTTTCTTGGCAAGAGGTTAGTATCTTGGACTAGTAAAAAGCAACACTGCACATCCCAATCCATAGCAGAATCAGAATATGTTGCTGCAGCAGTAAACTGCTCTAATATTGTATGGTTTAAATAGCTTTTGGAAGGCATGAAGGTTGAGATCAAAGAACCAGTTGTTATGTTTTGTGATAATACAAGTGCAATAAATATTTTAAAGAATCCAGTAATGCATTCCAAAACCAAGCACATTGCAATTAAATATCACTTTGTCAGAGAATTGGTGCAGGACAAGGAAATCAGATTGGAATATATTCATACAAAAGAACAAATTGCAGATATCTTCACCAAGCCACTACCTAAGGATGCATTCTTGTATCTTAGAGGCAAGTTAGGGGTCACTCCCCTATCTGAGTTCATTAAATAAATTTTTAGTGATGCATCAACCAGAACATGTTGAAGATCAATCAGTTGATGCAGCATAGTCAGGGAATCATTGCATATGAATCAGTACATAAGGTACATTGATATTTACCGAAACTGTGTAAGTTGTCTTTGGCATGTGTTGTCAAAGAGGGAGAGTTTTCTATCATTTCAAGAAATTTCTAAGAAGAATAATTTGAGAAGTTAAGAGGGAGAGTTCTCAGTCAGAGAAAGAAGTTTGAAGATGATGGGAATCAGAATGAAGCTAAGGATATGTTTCTTACTCTAGGTTTCTCTGTGAAATTTCATTGTGCTATGACATGTTGTGTTGCCATCAATGCCAAAGAGGGAGATTGTTGGATTAGCTATGTGTTGTCTTTGATGTCACACAAATGTCATATCAATTATCATTCTCAGTGTCTACCAAGTTCAGTCGGTCAGCTAAGTGATTCTTAGTGTCTACCGAGCTCAGTCGGTCAGCTAGGTAGTTTTTAGTGTCTACCGAGATCTCTCAGGTGTCAAAAGGAAACATGACAGGGAAACAATGTTAACCGAGCCTCCTTAGTTATCGAAGGAAAATTAGTGGTTACCGAGCTCTCTCGGTCTCTGAAGGATGTTGCAGAATTCACTGTGGTTACTGAGTTCACTCGGTCACTGAAGGAAATCTTTTCAGGATTAATGTTTACCGAGCAAGGTCAACCCTTCAAAGGATTTTGTTGTTACAGTTTGTTTATCCAAGCCGACTGTTATAATAATTTTTAGTTCTGACTTGACAATCTAAATGTTAATTAAAATGGCATATATATATAGAAGGTCAAGTGGTGAATAAAAGATATACAGCATGCAGAAATCATTTTGAAGAAAGGTATGTGCGAATTTTGAAGGATGGTTAGATATCCTTGAGGAGCAGCAAAGATTTATTTGATTAGTAAGGATCTAGTGAAGCAGAATAGAGATCTATATTCAGCAATTCAGTTGTGGGTCATTTCATTGTTACTCTCTTACAATTGTAGCAGTGATATCAAAATCTCTTAACCGAGTTGATTTAACAACCATTTTGAAAATCCTCTAACAAGGTGACAGTTCTATTGAATTGTTTCAAGACCTCTTACAAGGCCACTCCTAGCAGGGTGATTAAATCCTCTAACAAGGTCACACCTAACAATGTGTTTTGTAACCTTTAATCAGGTTGGCTTCTAATCGGGCATCACTTCGGAAGAGTGAAAAATAGTAACTAGTTACATTGGTGGTTTTTCCCATATTGGGTTTCCATGGTAAATCTGGTGTCTCTTGTGTTGATGTTATTTTCTTTATTCATGTAAGTTAATCAGTGATGAATGCTTAAGAACAGTTTAATTATTACACACTTCAAGGATCAAGTTTTAGCATTTCTTTGTATATTTACCGAGTGGCACCGTAAATAATTTGTTAAGATATTTAAGGGATCAGTGGTAATATTTTTGTGGTTAACTGATTCACCCCCCCTCTCAGTTACTGCATCTATATTTCCAACAATCCCTTTGTTGAAAGGAAAAGAAAAGATGGAAGAGGATATTGTTATGGAAGACACACCAAAACTCACTAACCTAACTACATCAACTAAAGGAAAAGAGAAGGTTGGTGAGGATAATATTATTAAAGAATCAAAAGAAGACCATACCAAATCTATCCAAGTATCCACCAAAGAAGCCCATTATCAAAAAATGGACCAAATGATGAAGAATTTTGATAAGCAATGCAAGATCAAGCAAAAAGGTGTAGGTGAATACTCCTGATCTATGATGGACTTACCTTTATCACCCAAATCCTTTGAAAGACCATCAAATCTACCTCATAGTTATAATGATAAATTTGTGAGGGAAATTACATCATCTACCATGGATGAAGAAGATAACGAAATCCTAAATTGGTTATATAAAGATGAAGAATCAAGTGCACATGTTAAACATATTCAAAATATAACCATTCCCACACATCAATATGGGAAAGGGTTTTCAATCATGCAAAAGATGGGGTACAAAGGTCAAGGACCTTTAGGCACAAATAATTAAGGGCTCATTGAACCCATAGAAAGTACATGGTGAGATACCAAGGAGAAAATAGGATTAGGGTATCTTGAAGAAGGATACACTCAAAAACATTATCCAAAACTTCATAGCCAAATATTACAATTAGAATCTCATAGTGATGAGGATTCTAATGAATGGGAATGGGAGACCCTATCAGATGAGTCATGCCATGATAAGGGTATTGATGTTATTCATACCTATGCTTCTACCAAAGATAAAGGACCAATAGCATAATCAAGTTCAAATCAAGCATCTAGTTCTAGCCAAGTGATTCTAAATGATGTGCCAAGCATAGAAATAGAGATTAATCAATGGGTAGGTGTACCTTCATGGAGACCTACTATGGAGGAATTGAACATTAGGTTTAATCTGCATGAATTTTATCCAATGGAAACCCTAGAGGAGTCTAGTGAGGAGGACTTTGATCCTTCTTCTTTAGAACATTTAGAGGAAGCCCATGTTAGAGACTTTCAAGATACAATGTATGAACCATCCAATAATGAGATATACACCTTAAATCCTATTGAAACAAACCTAAGTGTTGACCCATTAACTCTCATACACCCAGACTTAATTGAATGGAATCCATTGAACCAACTACCCTTCCAATCTTCTTAAATGACAACGTGGTGTTCCAATACCTTAACATGGTTGAACCTTCTTCTATCAAAGAATATCAAGAAGAATTGATCAAAGGGAGCATCCAAACTTTCAATCCTAGAAAAAATGAAAAAAAATGAAAAAAATAAAAAAGGAAAAGAATCAAGTGTTGAAAACCACATTATGGCAACATTAGATCAAGAAGAAAAAAATAAAGAAATAAAGGATGTTTCCAAAGGTGAAAACCCAACTAAGGCACATAAGGAAGGGATTTTGGATGCTCTACCATAACAGTATGAGGAAATATCTCCAATCTTGATTGAGCCCACAGAAAAGATAAATACTAGATTAGAAATAGAGTCGAAGATCATCCACCTGGCGGCATCACTATCTAGCGAGGAAAGAACATAATTCATCAAGTTCTTTAAGGAAAGACAAGTCAACTTCACATGGTCTTATGATGATATGCTAGGATTAGACCCAAATTTGATAATGCATCATCTAAATATCAAGGAAGGAGTTAAACCTGTTAAGTAAAAGCTAAGAAAGATGCATCCACATATAGCACTACTTGTCAAGGTAGAGTTAGATAAATTATTGAAAGTGGGATTTATAAGGGCCATTGATTATGCACAATGGATCTCAAATATAGTGCCAGTATCAAAAGTAGACAAATCCATCAGAATCTGCATGGATTTTAGAGAATTAAATTTGGCATGTCCTAAAGATGACTTCCCACTTCCGAGTATAGATGTCATTGTGGACTTAACAGCAGGACACTCTATGTTTTCAATTATGGATGGATTTAGCAGATATAACTAGATAAAAATAGCACTAGAAGACCAAGATAATACCACTTTTACATGTGCATGGGGTACTTTTTGTTGGAATGTCATGCTTTTTGGGTTAAAGAATGTCGGAGCGACCTATCAACGAGCAATGACCACAATATTCCATGATATGATGCATAAGTTCATAGAGGACCATGTGGATGATATATTAGCCAAATCCCATTCAAGAAAAGTGCACCTACCAATTCTGGTGAAAATTTTTGAAAGATTAGAAGAATTCAAAGTGAGACTTAATCCAAAGAAATGTACATTTGGAGTCCAATCTGGTAAACTGCTAGGCTATATTGTATCTACAAAGGGAATAGAGGTAGATCCTGCTAAAGTGAAGGCTATTATGGAAATGGAAGCACATAAAAACATTATTCAGATGAGATCTTTACAAGTAAGGATCCAATCCATCAAGAGAATTATCTCCCAACTAGCTGAAAAATGTCATAATTTCACCCAACTTTTGCATAAAGACACAATTTTCAAATGGGATGAAAAGTGTGAAGAAGCCTTTAATCTATTAAAGAAATATCTCATGAACCCACCAATCTCGATGCCACCTATCAGAAGAAATCCCTTGATCCTATACATTTCAGTAATGGAGAATTCATTGGGGGCACTTTTAGCACAAGGAGATGAAACAAGAAAAGAAAAGGCAATTTATTACATAAGTAGAACCTTGGTCAAATACGAGCTGAATTATATATTCATGGAAAGGGCATGCTTGGCCGTGGTTTTTGCTTCACAAAAATTATGCCATTATATGCTAGCCCACAACATAAGGCTTATTGCCAAAATTGACCCTTCGAAGTATCTACTTAGTAAAACAGCATTGAATGGAAGGCTAGCAAAGTGGGTTATGGTGCTAAGTGAGTTTGACATAGAATATGTTGATAGAAAATCAATCAAAGGGCAAGTCATTTCTAACCAATTAGTAGAAGAACCACTTCAAGATGATCATCCCATTCAAGTGGAATTCCTAGATTTTGAGATTGTGAATGTTGAGGCAAAAACATGGCAACTATATTTTGATGGTTCATACACTCATCATGGATCAAGAGCAGACATAATTCTAATCACTCCCCAAGGCTCTACTATCCCTAAGTCTTATAAATTTCTATTTTCATGCACCAATAACATAGCAGAATATGAAGCCTTGGTTATTGGAATCAAGTTGGCATTAGAGTGGAAAGTAACAGAATTAAAGGTTTATGGAGATTCACAATTAGTCATTAATCAAGTTAATGAAGAATATCAGTTGAAAGATGACAAATTGATACCTTACAAAAACATGGTGGAAAGTCTTAAGAAGTATTTCATACTTATTACATTTAAGCAAGTGCCAAGAGAAAAGAAAAAAGCAGCGGATGCAATGGCAACTTTGGCTTCACTTCTACAGATGCCTAATCAAAGTACCAGATATGAATTCATAGTAGAAGAAGTGGATCAACCTGCATTTGACCCTACCCACCCTTATACCATTTGCTTGTTAACTACAAAAGAATCACCTTAGTATGGACCTATTTACACTTACTTGAAAGATCAAATCCTTCCAATACACCAAACCAGGAATCAAAATAAAAGCTTCATTCGCCAAGCCACTCGATACACCATAATTTATGAAACATTGTATCGCAAAAGTTTAGGCAGAATGCTCCTTAGATGTTTAGAAGAAGAGGAATCAAACGTAGCCTTACGAGAAATTCATGAAGGAATTTTTGGATCACATTCAAACAGATTAACCCTAGCTAAGAAACTTATTAGGATAGGATATTTTTGGCCTACGATGGAGAAAGACGCTTGTAACTTTGCAAAAACTTGTAGAAAATGTCAATTCCATGGAAACTTGATACATGTGCCCATACAAGAGCTTCATTCAATGACAACATCTTGGTCATTCTATCAATGGGGTCTAGACCTAATAGGCATGATTTATCCACCATCCTCGAATGGTCATAAATTCATCATCACGGCAACCAAGTACTTTACCAAGTGGGTGGAAGTTGTACCCTTATCAACTGCAACAGGAAAGCAAATATCTTTGTTTATCCTTAATCATATTATTTGTAGATATGGCATACCTCATGCCATCATAATGGATAATGAAAAGCATTTCAAAAACAAAGACCTAAAGGAACTATCCACCAACTTTCACATGATTCATCATTCTTCTTCAATCTATTACCCCCAAGGTAATGGACAAGTTGAAGCAACAAATAAAAATATGTTGAAAATTTTGAAGAGAACAGTGGACAATTTAGGTAGAGATTAGCACATCAAAATAAACCAGACCTTATGGGCTTATAGAACAAGCATAAGAACACCAACAGGAGCTACACCTTTTTCTTTAGTCTTTGGAGCAGAAGCAATTTTGCTTTTGGAGGTAGTGTATGCAAATTAGATGTCTAACAACTAGAGATGATAAATTAACTACTAAAAGCCAATAAATCTATCTAATGCAACCCAATGAAGAATACAAAGTAACTATGAAATGATAAAACTAATTTAATTACCTTCACCTACCATGTAGCTTATCTCCATTGTCCTCCTAGCCTTGATTTCTTGAAGATGTGGAGCTCTCAGATTTCCAAACAAAGCCCTTTCCCAAGATGATCACCAAAGTGTGGAGATTGAATGAAATGAATGCACAATAGCTTATGCAAACTAATGGATGGAATGCAAATGAAATGGTGATAGTATGAATTGATTGCTCTAAAAATACTTGGATGCTTGAATGCTTGAATGCCTATTATCAAAAATACCTATTAGCTCTCAAATGGGAAATGTGGCTCCTTTTATAGAGTTTTGGAGGATCTAGGCCTAGGTGGTGCAATCCTACGGTTGAGAATGAAAGGTGGAATATCCTACGGCTAGGATTGACTTGGTTGAAGGAGTTGAGAGAAAGGGGGATGTAGTTGGAATGTGAGAGGAAGAATAGGGATGATGTTCCTCTCATATTGACATGGAGGAGAAGAAGGTGGAAGGGAAAGACACATGTCAAGTGTCTCACAAAGACCAAAGAGAGAAAGAGGGAGAGACCTTTTCCTCATGAGGACTCTTTGTACAAGTGTCCTATGAGTCACCTTTGACCCTTAGAGGTGGCTTGAGAATCCCCTTAGGAATAGGGATTGTCTCTTGACTTGGTTTAAGAGAAGACATGTGGTCATGAGACCAAGTCTTATGAGGCCACATAGCCCTTAAGAATAGGACATGTGTGGGTGAGGATAATTGTAAATAAATAATTAATAATAATTATTTATTTTAGCCAAAGTGATGTGTCAGGTGACTAGATAGATGAGGTGGACTAGGAAACTTAGTCATATTTAGGTGATTGTGTATTTAATTAAATCACTTTAATAAGACTAATTAGAAGACCTAGGATAGAAGAATAGACTATAGTGAATTCACTAAATGAATTGAATAATTTATTTAAAAATAGAGGAATAATTATTAATTAAATAACAACTATTTAATTAATTTATCAAGTCAATAGTAATTAAATAATAAATATTTAATTAATTAATGAAGCCATTTTAAGGTGTATACATTTTGCCCCTCTTTGACATAATGTGTGTGTCACATTGTTTCAAAGAAAATTTCAAGTATTTTGCCCCTGCCCCAGACAATGTCTAAAATGACGTAAGCATGCCCCCTCAAGAGATTGATTAATAATTTGTGTTTTATTATTTTTTTATTAATTTATTTATTTTTATTTTTTTAATTATTATGTTGATTAATCAATCTCACGAAAGAAATAGAAGAAAAAGTGGGTGAAAATGGGGTGAAATGGAATAAAAATGAGAGATAGGGTCCACACACCAAGCACATAGGGTCCACAGGCTATAAATAGGGCTTAGGGGTCCACAATAGGCTCATTGTGCATACGTGTCATTTGGAGAGCAGAGCGTGAGAGAGAGAAGAGCAGAGCTACCAGGATGCCATTCCTGTTGTTAGATCACCACTTCGAGAGGGTCAGACGCTTCCAGCAACCACCTGATTCGGGTGAGCCGGTAGGTGATTCGATCCTCCTTTGTAGTTTCATGATTTGATGCATGGTAGATTAGAATTATAGCATGTTTAGGGTAGATGAAATGGTAGATTAGATTAGGAATTTTTTTTATTTTTAGACGTAGGATGAATGTGCAGTTTCAGTGCACCAATGCGCAGAAACTAGGAACATTTGTGCAGAAAAATAAAACTTTTTGCGCATGTGTGTAGGGAAGTTGTGCATTCAGACTAGTTAAATGTTAGACTTGCGCAAATGTTAAACAAAAATGTGCATATGAAGAATCAGCGCATTTGTGCAGAGTTGTGGCACAAATGTTCAATAAAACTGTGCTTTTGTCAAAACCTACGCATTGATGCAAAATAATTGCGCAAATGTCAAGAAAAGTTGTGCATAGGCAAAAACCTACGCAGATGTGAAATAATGTTGCGCATACATGTTGCAATACTGCGCATGTGTTTGGAATGATAGAATGTGGTCAAATGAGATAGTCAATTAGGTCAAACTTGAGGTCGATAAGCCGATTGGATCCGTTGGTGATTGATTTTGATCGATTTGATCAAGATAGGCAACATTGTAGCATGTTTGCTAGTTAACCATGCTTGAACATAGATAATTGATAGAATCATCTATTGAAACACATGATAATAACATGTTTGAAATTGATATGATAGGATAGATAAATTGATAGATCAGTTTATCGAAATCTAATAGGTTGATTGTTGTTGACTTGAATAGGAGGATATCATAGATAGTCTGATGTCACGAGAGAGATATCCCGTGACTTAGAATCTGAGATCGGCATTTTCAGAGATAGATAGACTATTGAGTGGAGCGTTCAGATTATATTATGTGATTTACATGCCTGAGATTCGAGTGAATCTGAGTATGATGATAGCATTAGTAGAGCGATGGCACTTGGAGATGAGTACTTTCCATCTTCTGACAGGGGAGATGACAGTCACATTAGAGGATGTATATTGCATCCTCCAACTTCCTATCACAGGGGAGTTAGTACAGTATGATTGGCACGGTGGACTCACAGAGTGCAGAGCCATCTTCAGGGATGATGAGATAGAGGATGGAGAGATCAGCTGGGAGGATATGGTTGACTTGTATGATCCTTTGCCAGTAGTGCTAGTAAGAGCGATTGGGGGATTTGTATGACCTGATCATAGATCACATGGATTTGCAGTTGGATGGGGCCGCCCATTACAGCGGATGATGGAGGGGACTTGATATGCTTGGGGTGTGTGTTTATTAGCACATCTTTATCATGACATGCATCAGGTGGTGTACCATAGGGGTGCATCATTATCAGCAGGTGTGACACTACTCCATGTTTGGGCATGGGAGCATATTGCAGTTACTTGACCAGTGGCTATTAGATTTTGGTGCGTAGGGTAGCCCTATATTCACTTATATTCCTTAGTTTTGTCTCAGGAAAAATTGGGCCATTTAGAGTTTTGGCGGTATACCTTTGACACACTAGACATAGTGACATGGAGACCCTACCTAGGGTGTGAGCCATGGGATGATGAGTGGTAGCTTGGTTTTTGTTTTGAGTCATGGTGGTTGATAGGGTGGATGCCCTTTATCATTGAGTGATAGCTAGTTACTCGGGTCCTGAGATAGTTTGGCAGGATACAGGGCATGCCGCAGGGAGTGACAGAGCATACTCATACTCATCAGGAGAGACGAGACTGGGGACCCATGCCATCATTTGATGTTTCTCGGCAGGAGTTTTTGGATGCCCCATTTTAGGCATGGTTGATGAGACCAATGATGGTAGACCCAGGGATGACTACTAATTTGGAGCAGTTTTTGAGGGATTTTCCAACTCCACAGATTACAGATCTAGCAGCAAGGCCTCTAGAGAGAGATCCTGTAGAGAGACAACAGGGGAGACTCTGAGGGAGAGATAGACGTGGGTGAGGGAGATGAGGTGGAAGTGGAGGAGATGGAGGAGATGGAGGAGGAGATGATGGTGGAGATGGAGGGAGAGGAGATAGGGTAGGACCTCAGATGAGAGGAGGTGGTGTGAGGCAGAGGGGATTGATGCCACCTCCAGCTAGACACGGACGAAGATAGCCTCCAGCATAGCCAGCTGTAGGAGCTCCACTATAGGTACCAGTTCCTCTAGCATAGATACCAATTGCCCTAGTATAGGGATCAACTATACTGGTACAGGTGCCATAGGTATAGATGTAGGGACAAGGTGAGGCAAATGTTTCACTAGCCCAGGGCAGTGTGGTACAGGGTGGTTAGGTGCAGGATGATATACAAGATGAGCCTGACGCTGAGATGCTAGATGTACAGGTACAAGATGAGTAGGAAGACATGGACATCAGGGGATAGGATCCCTACTTATAGAGAGACATTGCAGAGGAGGAGGAGCCAAATATTTATACACTTCCAGTCAGACTAGCAGTTACACAGGTATAGGTAGACCGAGTGCCAGGTCTAGAGAGATGGATTGAGATATTAGAGCATTAGATGGATGTCCTTAGACATGAGTGGGATGCAGTGATTGAGAGACTCGAGGAGTCTGAGATGCTTTTAGATGAGCTACAGAGGACAGAGGACCTAGGTCCCCATGGAGATAGCCTGAGAGCCATGATACGAGCCAGGAAGGAGATATCCTACTGGCAAGAGGCATATAGATAGGTAGTGCCTAGGGATCAGTGGATTGGGAGCTTCAAAGAGAGCTCAGTGGTGGTGAGGAAAATAGTATAGGCACCAGCTGGTAGTGAAGGTGTATCATCACGTCCTCTGAGAGCACTCACAGGTTCAGGAGACCAAGGTGGATCCTTAGGAGCAAGTGGTTCAGTAGCACAGGGCCTTATTATAGCTCGCAAATAGCGACAGATAGAGTCAAGCGGCAGTGGGTCATAGATACCACTTGTATACACATTTTGTATCATATTATCATTGTATCATTATATATTGACTTGATAGACACTAACTGTAGACACATTGTTATTGATTATATATCATGGGACATTTGGATAGTTTTGGTTGTATTTATGGACTTTATATGATTTTGACTCTATATGATTGATGCAGTTCTATCATAATTTTCTATGATGTTTATATACATGTGCGTGCTGACATATGCAGGATGTGATGATTTACTTTTATATGCATAGAATGGATGTCTTAAAATGGAAAATGATTGATTTTCTATATGATGCTAATGGATAAATAATCTAATATATGATGATATAAATGCATGTTCTAAATGATACGCACTAATTCTATGTGATGAGAAATGCAATGATGTAAAAACAATGTGAATAATGTAAAATGAATGGCTACTAAATGCATGATGATACGAAATATATGCAATGAACAATAAATGATATTGTAATGCAAATGATATCTAATATAATAAATGAAAATGTACCTAAGATGATTGATAACATGATAAAATGAAATGAGATGAAATGATAACTATAACAAATATCCAATGAACACACCTAATGATAATTATGCATGTCTTAAAATGATTAAGTGGAAAGTATTTTTGGTTGTCCAAATGTCCTCAACTGAAATAACAATGTTCTTGACACAAGAAGAATGGAGTTAGGAAAAATAGATAACCTAATGAGAAAGATAACCCACAAAACCTTATAAAAGGAGCACTGCTATGCAATTCTTGAGATGGTAAAATGCAATGCAAAATGAAATATGAAATGAGTATCTCCACAACTTCATGTAACATCTTAGAACTTCATAATAACTAGAATTTGATTTTCATCATTGCATTTGCATAACAGACAAGGAATATTTGCCCCCTCCATTGGGGAACAAATATTTGGAGTCGAGGTATGCGATGGCGTATCACCATAAATAGTATCTGCAGAACAACATGATTTGTATGTTGTCAATACTATGAAATGGATGAAGGAACTTATACACAGACACCCCAATTACTTGTTCCTTTGATTTCATTAGAAAATACCCCACAAATAGCAATCAAATAAAATATCATGCCCCATCCTAGCTATTCTAATCAATGACATATGGGAGTTTCAAACTCATGTCAAAGATATCCCGAAATAGCATAGGAAACATGATAACAATGAAATCTAGATATGAATGCATAATTTATAACAAATCATTCTAACATGCCTGCCATGAATATACATTTATTTTGCCAAAAAGATAGATTTAGGATATGTTAATTAGTTCAAGTGATGATGTATAGTTAAAATGTATAGATAAGCAGTCACGATTCGAAGGATAGATCATAGATTTTCTGATTCAGCACGAAGATACCATTGTGAAAGAACATTTGATTGTGTTTGCCTTGCCTGATGAAAATAACTCCATTGTGTCCTCAAAGAGTCATGACTATCATAGATCCACTTCCCAAACTAGGTCGAGGACATGCCCCCAGCTAGGTGATGGACTGACTTATTATGGATGAAGAAAGACACAACAAGACTAGGATGAAGACCATGACAAAAGATCAAGCTATGATGGGGTTTTATTATGGGTAGATACAATGGATGGTATATGAACTGGCCATTTTATTATGATATATACATGGTGGGGACAAGGACTAATTAACCATTTTATTGTGGATATATACAATGAAAAGACACACTAGAAGAATCCTAATAGATAGAGGAGCTAACTTGTCACACATAGCGCCTGTTGCCAGGTTTTCACCATATGCGTTTATTGCAATTTTCTTTTAATTTTGTGATTTTTTTGTATTTTGGATTTTTTTTTTTTATAGAATATATATACAGACTATATACATGCCCCTTGCATTGGGATTTCAGGGATAGAACTTCTTGAGATGGATACTGTTAAGAGGTTCATCCAAGGGATCCCCCTCTGGCGTAGACAACTGATAAGCCCTAGAACCATAGACTATTTTAATCACAAAAGGTCCTAACCAATTAGGTTCAAACTTGCCCTTCTTTTCACGGTGTTGTTGATTCTTTGGATTTTCTCGAAGGACTAGGTCACCCAACTGAAAGTCTCTGATCTTTACCTTGCTATTATACTGATGGGACAGACACTATTGATAGACTTTCAAATGGTCATATTCTCTCTAACGGCATTCATCTAGCAATTCCAATTCAGTCAGGCGTGCAACTCTATACTCTTCATCAGGAATTAAATCTTTAAGAGTAACATGAAGTGAAGGCAACTCGACCTTGAGGGGCAGGACTACTTCAAATCCATAGACAAGGGAATATGGGATGGCTCCAGTGGGAGTACGGATGGAGGTGCGGTAAGCCCATAAGGCTGGATTAAGTTGGAGATGCCAGTCACGGCCAGCATCATTGATAGTCTTTTGTAGGATTTTAACAATTGTTTTGTTTGACGCCTCAGCTTGACTATTTCCTTGGGGATATTATATGGAGGAATAGTTGTGGGTGATATGGAATTTGGCACATAGTTCATCCATGTCTTGGTTTTGAAATTGTTTCCCATGATCAGTGATAAGATACATAGGTATACCATATCGGCAAATGATATAGTTTAAGATAAACATGGATATTTGTTTCCCTATGGTGATAATCAATGGAACAGCCTCAATCCATTTAGTAAAGTATTATGTGGTAGTGAGAATCCATTTGTGGCTATTGGAAGATGGAGGGTTGATAGTGCCCATGAGGTCGAGCCCCCACCAACTGAATGGCAAGGTAGTTGTAAAAGGATGTAACTCTTGAGCTAGAGCATGGATAAGGTTTCCATGTATCTGACATTTCTTGCATGCCCTAGCAAAATGAAAGGAGTCAGCTTCCATGGTAGGCCAATAATAACCCATACGCATGAGTTTCTTAGCCAAAGAGGGACCACTTGAATGTGTCCCACAAATACCCTCATGTACATCACGTAAGGAAAGTTGAGCTTCGTCATGTTTGAGACATCATAGGAGAGTACCATCAAAACCTCGCCAATACAAGGTGTTGGATATTAGGATATAGCAGGAGGTTTGGTGGAGAAAAGTTCATTTTTTATTGTGGGATAAGTCGAGAGGTAGAGTGTTATCTTTGAGGTAAGAATAGATCTTTCCATAGGTTGGGGAGTCATGTCCAATCAAATGACATATAATACTCGTATCAGGCTCATCATATGCGGGACAAGTCAAGGATTCCACCAAGAACTCAAAACGGGCCTTGGTATCTTCTATATCAAATAAAGAAGAAATCATTGCCATGGCATTGGCAGCCTTGTTTTCATGTCGAGGAATCTGCTCAAAAGTGATGACAGAGAAATACTTTTTAAAGTCATCAACCATATGTTTATATGGCAATAACTTATCATCCTTGGTCTGATAATCATCATTAACCTGGTTAACAATCAACTGAGAATCTCCATAAACATTTATTTCAGATACATTCCATTGTAAAGCCATTTTTAACCCAATCAGCAAAGCCTCATATTCTGCTACATTATTGGTACAAGGAAATAACAACTTGTAAGATTTCAGAATAGTGTATCCTTGTGGCGTGATAAAAAGAATACCAGCTCCTGAACCCTACTAAGTGTATGAGCCATCAAAGTATAATTTCCATGTTTGTGTAGACAAAGCTAAGATATGAGCATCAGGAAACTCTATGTGTATAGGTTGGTCATCCATTAATGGAGCATTAGCTAGTTGATCTGTGATCACTTGACCTTTGATAGCCTTCCTATCTACATATTCAATATCAAACTCACTAAGCAGCATGACCCACTTAGCCAACCTGCCTATCAATGTTGTCTTGCTTAATAGATACTTTAAAGGATCAATCTTTGCAATAAGCTGGGTAGAATGTGATAACATGTAATGTCACCACTTCTGTGAAGCAAAGACAACAACCAGACATGCTCTTTCAATAGGGGAATAGTTTAACTCATATCCCACTAGAGTGCGACTGATTTAGTAGATAGCTTTTTCTTTTGCTTCAGGATCTTGCTGAGCTAGAAGAGCACCTAGTGAAGCTGTTATGGCTGAAATGTAGAGCAAGAGTGGCTTGCCCGAAATTGGTGACATCAGAGTTGGAGGATTCACTAAATATTTCTTAATTTTTTTGAAAGCTTCCTCACACTTATCATCCCATTGGAATAAGATATTTTTATGCAGCAAATGTTGAAAAGGATGGCTGTGATCTGCTAGTTGAGAAACAAATCTCCAAATGGATTTTAAACGCCCCTGTAAAGATCTTAGCTAACTGATGTTAGTGGGGGAATCCATCTCCAATATTGCTTTAACCTTTTTTGGATCTACTTTGATTCCTTTAGCTGAGACAATGTACCCTAACAATTTGTCGGATGTGACCCCGAATGCACATTTCTTTGGATTAAGTCGAATCTGATGCTTTTCCATCCGGGTGAATATTCTATCCAACACTCTCAAATGACCAGCTCTTTCTTTAGATTTTTCTATAATATCATCTACATAATCTTCCATGATGGTATGCATCATATCATGAAAGATCATGGTCATGGCTCTTTGATAAGTTGCTCCAACATTTTTGAGGCCGAATGGCATCACATTCCAGCATTATGTACCCCATGGACAAGTAAAAGCATTTTTTTCCTAGTCTTCTGATGCAATCTTGATCTAGTTATAGCATGAAAAACCATCCATTAATGATAACATTTCATACCCAACAGTCAGATCAACAATCATGTCAATATTTGGCAGAGGAAAGTCATCTTTCAGACAAGCTTTATTAAGATCTCGAAAATCAATACAAATCCTGATAGACTTGTCTGGTTTTGAGACGGGGACAATATTTGAAATCCACTTAGCATAATCAATAGCCTGAATGAATCCAACATCTAGGAGCTTCTTCAATTATGCTTTCACCATGAGAGCAATGTGAGGGTGCATTTTGCGGAGCTTCTACTTAACTGGTTTTACACCTAGTTTAATAGATAAATGATGCATAATGAGATTTGGATCCAGACCAGGCATATCAGCATAGGACCAAGCAAAGTTGATTTGTCTTTCTCTGAAAAATTTTGCAAAAGCTTCTTTCTCTGATTCTGTCAAGGATGCTGCTACTTTGAGGATGTGTGGAGACTCCTCTATTCCAATGTTAAGTGGTACTATTAGTTCTATCAGAATGGTAGATTGCTCTCGATACAGATAGTTGGGAAGAGTGTCAATCCTTCCATCGTCAGGTGCCTCAGAGAGGTTTTTACCATTAGATGCATCTTTTCTTTTTACTATTTTTGGATCTAATATTGCCACTAAGTGGTTTTCACCATTAGATCTGTTGATTATTTTTATATTTTTATGACTGAAAGGATTGGCACTCTCTCCAAAATAGGCCATGTCATTAAGTTCTATCAGAAATCTTGACTTGTGATCCCCTGGTGGTAAATGATCCCTGATGCCAAGATAGTCAATGATTGCATCATCATTATGGAAGACATCAAGTTCTAGGTGATCAGGAGAATCCCAATCGATAAGGTCAGGACGGACAAGGAGCATTGGATCATTTGGGTCAGTTTCAAAAATAGAGATGGTATTGATGGAAAAGTTGTCAAGGTTTTTGATGGTATCAACGAGGTCTATTTCCATACTCTCATCTAAATCATCTGTCACAAGATAATGCTCACTTCACTCACAATCAACACGAGTAGTATTATGTGGGACCAATCCTAGTGAGTCACTCATTGAACTCTCACCCTCATGGTAATCGTTACTATATTGATGGACAACGTCGACTCCTATTTCTTCAGTATAATTAGATAAGGAATCCCATTCATAATCATTAGAATCAAAATCATCATTATCTTCAAGTCTATCAATTATTCTTTGAGCTATCCTTTGTTTCTCTGGATCTACATACATACCATGCTTTATAAATTGTAAGGCAAGAGCTTTAGATGTCTCATGAAAAGGTGGAATTTTTGCTTTTCCTTTTGGTTCTTGTGGTCCTTCTCCTTTATATCCTAATCCTGTAGTGTCTCTTTGATAATTGGGATTTTGCAAAATTAGTTTTATAACACCTCTTTGTAACCCTAGAGGTCCAACACCTTGATACCCCATCTTTTGTAGCAAATTATACCCTTTTCCATAGACATCAGGTGATATATATTCATGTTTAGTATCCTCTTCAACCTTTTGTGTCTTAAGCTAATAATTTGCATTACGCTCAGTTGCCTCTTTGGATATTGTGCCCCCACTCATAAATGTGTTATAAACAAGTGTGGAAGGAGGTTCTGATTGTTGTTTAGTGATCAAAGATCTACCATATGATTTGGGAGATAAAGGTAACTCGGTGATGCAAAGAGCTTGACCTAGAGTATATTATCCCATACTACTTTCTTTGATGTCTATCTTGATCCCATCTGATTTAGAAGTTGATGCTATATTACTAGGGTCATTGGGTGTAGTTGCAGAAGATCCAGTACGATTATAGGGAACCAAAGAATCAGAAGTCTTCACATTGCTACAATATTGAAAAGGATTAATGTCTCCTTTGATAGTGATCTCCTAACCATTATGAGGGAATTTTATACATTGGTGATAAGTCGATGGCATAGCTTGCATGGAATGAATCCATGGTCTTCCCAAAAGGATATTATAAGCAAGATCCATGTCCAGAACGTGACAAGATACATCTTTGACAATGGGACCAACTCTAATTGGAAGAACAACGGACCCCTTGGATGATCTCTCTTCCTCATCATAGGCTTTTAGTGTGATTTTCTTTTTTGGATCAACGGCATTCTCAAAAAATCCTAATGCAAGGACTAACTTTAACGTGCAAATATTCAATCCAGCTCCCCCATCTATTAGTACTCTTTTAATCTTGTGATTTTGGACAAGGACTTTGATATGTAAGGGAGCATTATGAGGTTGGGTAATAGCTAAATCATCATTTTAAGTGAAGGGAAAATAGTGTGGGGTTGTTAAATGGCCCACCATAGCTTGAAATTGATCATGATCTAGAGTTGTTGGAACCTGGGTCTCTAAGAGAGCTTTTTCATGGATATCTTTGTGAGATGGGGAAAGACACAAAAGCTCTAAGATGGATATTTGGGCAGGTGTTTTCTTAAGTTGTTCCAAAAGGTTGCATTGGTTAGAAGTATTTGGGATAGACTTTGGGACATAAACAGACTTGTTTTGTGTAGTGCTTGGTTTAGACTAGACTCCTTGGAGAGTAACTTTCACTTGAGCACGAGTAGTAGCTTGGACTGGTTGACTCTCTGATTTTCCTTTGATGGTAATGACATTGGCATAATACATAGAAGGATGACATTTAGAAATGTTACCAACATATCGACAGGGAGTGGAATTATAATTAGCTTGATTGTCACTCTTAGTATTGGAAGAACCTCCTTTTTCATGCTCAGGGAGTGGATCTTTGAAAGTTGTATGTGATTCATTCGAGACATGTCCGTCAACACCAATTTCACCACTTTCGATTAAGTCTTGAATTACATTTTTGAGTCTTTTGCAATCATTGGTTTTATGTCCTCTGCCTCTGTGAAATTCACAATAATCATTCTCATTCCACCAAGAAGGCTTCACTCGAGGTTCAAAATCTTTCATTTTAGGAAGCGTAATGAGTTTCTTTGTGATTAACTTCCATAATGTTGATTCGAGAGATTCCCCCAAAGGAGTAAAGTTTCTACGAGGTGACATAAAAGGCAATCTTGGTTTAGATGAATCTTTGTTGGTATTTTGATTTGATGATTGATTGTTGTAGGTTCCTTGAGTAGCATTGGCCTGACTGGTGAGATTAATAAGGGGTTGCATTGGTTTGACATTATGATTATCAACAATCCCATCATTTAAAATGTTTTTGTTTTTATTCCAAAACTTTGATTTGTCATTGTTGTAGTTGTTGGAATTTGAATTTGAAGATCTAGCATTATCTTTAGAATAAAGTTTGATCTCACCTTTTCAGACCATGGCTTCCTCAATCTTGATACCATTTTCTATGAGCTTATTGAAATTTCATGGGCATTGCAATTGTAACCTATAACTCATTTTTGGTGTAAGGTTATGCACAAAAATATCCATCTTTTCTTGTTCGGGAATCATTTGTGGATATTTAGCAAACAATTGACGCCATCTTTGCAAAAAAGTAAGGAAGGGTTCTCCATTCTTTTGATGTGCATTGCAAAGATCAAGCATAGTGACTTCATGTTTGATGTTATATGAATAATGAGTCACAAATTTGACAAGAAGCTCATTGAAAGATTTGATGCCTAGGGGTAGTTTGGAGAACCATTCCATGGCTTGTCCTCCTAAACTTCATGGAAATAGTCGCATAAGATAAGTGTCATTGTGAGTGACTTCAATACAAGCAACACAAAACTCATGAATGTGGTCTTGTGGATCCGAATTCCCTTTGTATTTGTCAAATTTTGGTACCTCAAAATGAGGAGGGAATGGAATCATTGCTAAGTTCTTATCAAAAGGATAAGGACATATATCATCCAAGGAATACTTCTTTGTTGATGATCCAGTTTGGATGTCACAGATTTGTTGTTGAAGCATTTGGATTTGTTGTAGGATGGGATCCAAAGATGGTGTGTTTCCTTGAGTGTTTTGGGAAACATTGTTGTGAGAAGCATTGTTTTGTGAAGCATGATTTTGCTGATCATTTTGAGAAATAGTGTGTTGTTCATGACTATGAGAAGCATTGGATTGCTGATTGGTTTCCTTTGCTCCATGAGTATCTTGAGAACCTTTAGGAATTTTTTGATTGTTTGTGTGAGCTATTTCTCTAAGATAAGAAACATCAAAATCACTTGGTAACTTAGCTCCTTGTTGAGCAAGCATGAGAAAATACATCTCTTTATCCAAGCCTAAGAGTTTTTCCATGACATGATAAAATTGAGGATCTTGTGAAGCTTCCCTAAGTTCATCATTAGTGGGTTCATCAGTGGATGTAAAAAGTGAAGTTTTCTTAGGAGCTTCAAGCCAAGGATTTTCTTCGTTGCTGGTATTTCCTTCCATCTTGTCTAGGGATTCTGGATTAATGGCTTGTTTAAGTTTCTGAGATCGAGTTTGAACCATAAAACTAAAAGAATTGATTGTGAGATGAAAGATTCTTGATGAGAAGGTATGGAAAGGATAGATAGAAAAGATATTGAAATGTGTTGAAAAGTGATAAGACAACTTGATAAACTTTAAGTCAATAGGAGGTATAGATCTCACTATGATATGACAAAAGGGATATCAAGAGATAACAACCTAAGTAAGTTTGATGATTAAGGATGATAGATCCTGATATGATAAACTCACAAAGATCAAAATCTGATGGATAAGATAATTTTTCAACACAAGATTGAGAATTTCAAAGATTTGGAAGAAAATGATTTGATGAAGCGTGATGAAGGAATGATGAAAAGTGATGAAAATGGTCAAACTAAAGATCAGAGGTTTGTGTAACTTGACTGTTTCTCCAGAATCTTACTAAGGACGAAAATGGGTATCTGAAAAAGTGATTTTGAAAATTTCAAAGTTTGTGGAAATGCTCACTGTTGTAAATGTGCAACAACAAATGTGCAGGATAGATTGATAAATGCACAACTAGATGAAACAGATGTGCAGCAAGATGTGACAGATGTGACTGGTAATACTCAAAAGCGTAGATAGTCTAAATAGATGCGCAACAAATTTGGATAAATGTGCAGCAAATTTGATCAAATGCGCAGAAAGATGTGATATATGTGCAGGTTTTGAAGTTTTGATCTGAATTGAAATGTTTTTGGGATTTTCTTGGTGTTTTCTGGTTTTTCTTTTTCTTTTTTTTTTGGCAAAGTGAAAAATGCATAAACACACGCACACAAGATAGAAATGATGTTAATCTGACTATGCTAATATGAATGCACAAACATGCTTATAATCCTATGGTTGTCAAGGATGATATCTGTTGAATCCCCACTAGGATAATAAAATCCAGCCATGCAAATTCACAGTGGATAGCCTAAGAACTTGGAGGCATGGGCTCCTCCTTACAGTGCACTCACTTCTCAGGCACACCAAGTTCTGAATTCAATGGGTCATTACTTCCCAAAGAACTGCTATCTCTACTATGAACCGTGAGTAATGTGGGGTGTCTTCACGAGCTTGGGTGACTCCTTGAGCCAGCAGATAGAAGGTTTTTGGCCACTAAACAAAAGCTTTTAGTAAGGACATCCATTCAGGTGGTTGTGATCAAGTCATTTTCTCAATTAAAGGGGCTCTCCCAATCCTTTCAAAGCAAGGCTTTCACCTCTACTAAGTAGGACTTTAATGCACCACTAGGGTACTAGAGGAGATTTTGGTTGCCATAATGAATTCACACCTATCTAATGTGAGACTAATCACACTAGCATTTTTTATATACTAGTTTGGAAGGGCTTGGCTTTAGCCTGTTACCGGTTGGGTCATTCCTTGGGGTGAGTACCTCTTTTCCCACCAAAGACCACCCTCTAAAAATTATAACAATTTCTCTTACACCCAAGATCCACGAATGGCAAGGGGAGAGGATACATTGTTATAATTTTGAGATTACAGATATGCTATTAAGTAAAACACAATAGACACTTGAGTTATACTAAAGAATACACACAAAGCAAAAGCATGTCATATTTTAAAGCCCAAATGAGGTTATGGTTTATTTTGCAAACCCTTTAGGAATCCTTGCAAAGAAATGTGTTAGAAATTTTAGCAATAGGGTCTTCTACTAAACATCCTACAAAACAGCTTAAAAGCTACTAGAGCAAATAGAAACTTGTTAAAGGTTAGCTAAAATCAAAATAAATTAGAAATTTTAACTAAAAACTGTCAATAACAAATGCACAATAACAGTGAATCAATGCGCAGAATTATTAAACAGATGCGCAGAACAGAATGATTTATGCGTAGGAAGGTGAAATATATGTGAAAAAAATTTGAATGGATGCGCAGACAAATGAAATGTATGCACAAAAAAGTGGAATAAATGTACAGATTGTAATCAAAATGAAAATGGAAAAGACATGTGATCGAAAATGAATGCACAAAATAGATGAATGAAAGCGCAGGAATCGTGAATGAATGCGTAGAAACAACCTGGAAATGTGTGCACACAGAAAACTAAGAAAATAGAATGTTAAAATGGAGGCTAGCCCTCCTTCTAGCACCAAAAATGTATGCAAATTAGATGTCTAACAACTAGAGATGATAAATTAACTACTAAAAGCCAATAAATCTATCTAATGCAACCCAATGAAGAATACAAAGTAACTATGAAATGATGAAACTAATTTAATTACCTTCACCTACCATGCAGCTTGTCTCCATTATCCTCCTAGCCTTAATTTCTTGAAGATGTTGAGCTCTCAGATTTCCAAATGAATCCCTTTCCCAAGATGATCACCAAAGTGTGGAGATTGAATGAAATGAATGCACAATAGCTTATGCAAACTAATGGATGGAATGCAAATGAAATGGTCATAGTATGAATTGATTGCTCTAAAAATGCTTGGATGCTTGATTGCTTGAATGCTTGAATGCTTGAATGCCTATTATCAAAAATACCTATTAGCTCTCAAATGGGAAATGTGGCTCCTTTTATAGAGTTTTGGAGGATCTAGGCCTAGGTGGTGCAATCCTACGGTTGAGAATGAAAGGTGGAATATCCTATGGCTAGGATTGACTTGGTTGAAGGAGTTGAGAGAAAGGGGGATGTAGTTGGAATGTGAGAGGAAGAATAGGGATGATGTTCCTCTCATATTGACATGGAGGAGAAGAAGGTGGAAGGGAAAGACACATGTCAAGTGTCTCACAAAGACCAAAGAGAGAAAGAGGAAGAGACCTTTTCCTCATGAGGACTCTTTGCACAAGTGTCCTATGAGTCACCTTTGACCCTTAGAGGTGGCTTGAGATGCCCCTTAGGAATAGGGATTGTCTCTTGACTTGGTTTAAGAGAATACATGTGGTCATGAGACCAAGTCTTATGAGGCCACATAGCCCTTAAGAATAGGACATGTGTGGGTGAGGATAATTGTAAATAAATAATTCATAATAATTATTTATTTTAGCCAAAGTGATGTGTCAGGTTGTTGGAAATATGGATGTAGTAACTGAGGGGGGGGGGGGGGGGGGGGTGAATCAGTTAACCACAAAAATATTACCATAGATCCCTTAGATGTCTTATTAAATTATTTACTGCTGTCATACAGAGAAATGTTGAAACTCAGTTACTGAATTGCTAAATATAGATCTCTGTTTTGCTTCACTAGATCCTTCCTGATCAAATATATCTTTGTTTCTCTTCAAGGATATCTAATCATCCTTCAAAATTCACTCACACTTCCCTTCTTTTCTTCACTTGTACACACTTTTAATTCACAACTTGACCTTCTATATATACCATTCAGATTGTCAAGTCAGCACTAATATCCATTACAAAACATTACTAATCATTACAATAGTCGGCTAGAATAAAAAAACTTTATTTCTCAAATTAACAAAATCCTTTACTGGGCCGACCTTGCTCGGTAAACACTAATCAAAAAAGATTTCCTTTGGTGACCGAGAGAACTCGGTAAGCATTGCGAATTCTACAACATCCTTTGGAGACCGAGTGAACTCAGTAAACACTAACTTCCCTTCGATAACTGTGGAAGCTCAGTTAACACTATCTTCTGCCATACTTTTCTTTGACACCTGAGATATCTTGGTAGACACTTGAAAACTACCTTGCTGACCGACTGAGCTTGGTAAATACTGGGAACTGCTTTGCTGACCGACTGAGCTAGATAATTGATATGACATTTGTGTGACATCAAAGACAACACATAATTAAGCCAATAATCTCCTTCAGACAATTGTATGCAACAATCTCCCTCGTTGGCATTGATGGCAACACAGCATGTCATAGCACAATGAAATTTCATAGCACACATAGAATAAGAAACATATCCTTAGCTTCATTTTGATTCTCATCTTCCTCTATCAGCAAACTTCTCTTTCTGACTGAAAACTCTCCCTCTTTTCTTTTTAAATTCTCCTTCTTAGAAATTTCATGAAATGACAGCAAACTCTCCCTCTTTGACAACACATGCCAAAGACAACACACTTCCAATGAATACCAATGTACCTTAAGTACTGATTCATATGCAATGATTCCTTAACTATGCTACATCAACTGACTGATCTTCAACATGCTCTGGTTGATGCATTACTAAAACTCAATTTAGTGAGCCTCAGATAGGGGAATGACCCCTAACTTACCTCTTAGATATAGGAATGCATCCTTAGGTAGTGGCTTGGTGAAGATGTTTGCAATTTGTTCTTTTGTATGAACATATTCCAATCTGATTTCCTTGACCTGCACCAATTCTCTAACAAAGTGATATTTTATACCAATTTGTTTGGTTTTGGAATGCATTACTAGATTCTTTGAAATATTTATTGCACTTGTATTATCACAAAACATAACAACTAGTTCTTTGATCTCAACTTTCATGCCTTCCAATAACTATTTGAACCAAATAATATTAGAGCAGTTTACTACTGCAGCAACATATTCTGCTTTTGTTGTGGATTGGGATGTGCAATTTTGCTTTTTACTGGTCCAAGATACTAACCTTTTGCCAAGAAAGAATGCTCCACCACTTGTACTCTTTCTATCATCAATGTTTCCTGCCCAATCAGCATCAATAAACACTTTTAAGTCTAGATTGCCTCCAAATTTATACCACAAGCCATAATCTTCAGTTCCTCTCAAGTACCTCAAGGTTCTTTTGATTGCCATCATGTGATTTTCTCTGGGTTTTGCTGAGAATCTTGCTACTATACCAACTGCTAAGGCAATATCAGGCCTTGTATGAACTACATACTGTAATTTTCTAATCATTGATCTGTATAAGGTCTGATCTAGTTCTTTTGAATCATCATCTTTTGTAAGCTTCAGTCTAGTACACATGGGGGGTACCAACTGGTTTTGCATCTTCCATACCAAACTTCTTAAGTATTTCCTTGATGAATTTAGACTGAGTAATGTAGATACCATTCTTGCTCTGCTGAATTTGAAGACCAACAAAAAACTTTATTTGACCAAACATAGACATTTCAAATTCTTTGTTCATTTGCTCTGAAAATTCTTTGCATTGATCATCATTCCCTGTAAACACAGTATCATCCACAAATATTTCTACCAAAACAATTTTGTTATCCGGTCCTTCTTTGATGTACAAATTACTATTGTCATTAGCTCTTTTGAAACCAATCTGAATAAGATAGTTATGTAATCTTTCATACCATGCTCTAGGGGCTTGTTTCAGACCATACAATGCTTTGTATAACTTGCAGACCATATCCCTTTTGTCTGGATCATCAAAACCTTCAAGTTGCTCAATGTAGACTTCTTCATCAAGAATACCATTGAAAAATGCAGATTTTATATCCATCTGATATACCTTAAATCCTTTATGTGCTGCATATGCAAGTAGAGTCCTTACACCTTCTAATCTTGCAACAGGAGAAAAAGTCTCTCCATAATCTATACCTTCTTCTTGAGAATACCCTTTACACACTAATCTAGCTTTATTTCTTGATACTTGACCATCTTCATTCAGCTTATTTCTGAATACCCATTTCGTTCCAATTACATTTTTGTCTTTAGGCCTAGGTACAAGAGTCCATGTCTTGTTTTTCTCTATTTGTTCTATTTCTTCATTCATAGCCTCAATCCAACTTTCATTTTCCAATGCATTTTTAACATTTCTAGGTTCAAAATCAGCAAGTAAACATGTACCTTTCAGTTTACTTCTTGTCATAGTACCATCTGATTTGTTTCCAATAATCTGATCTGGTGTATGATGCTTCCTGACATACTTGGCCAATACAGGTTCCTTGCCTCTTGAATGAGGTACATTGTCATCTTCTTGAATTTCATCTTTAGGTTCAGTTTTCTCAGGCTCAGTAGATATTTTCTCGATAGCTTCAGGCTGAGACTCAGTTTCTTGTGACTCAGTTTGAACTTCTTCTTGTGACTTGATTACTGTACTGGGTTCGGTAGATGCATTTTCCTTATTGACAGATGTGTCTGGCAATGTATCAAGTTCAATGTAAACAAATCTTTTGTAATCCTCTAGTTCCTTTTTGCTTTCTTCTTCAGTCTTTTCTGCAAACTCATCAACTTTCACATGTGCACTTTCTATGATTTTGTGAGTAGACAAATTTAGACATCTATATGCCTTACTTTTGCAAGAATATCCCAAAAATATTCCTTCATCACTTTTTACATCAAATTTTCCTTTTCTAGATTCTTTTAAGATGTAACATTTTCTACCAAATACTTTCAGGTAACTTACATTGGGTTTATAGCCATACCATAACTCATAAGGAGTTTTGGATGTGTCTTTCCTCAACTGTACTTGGTTCAAGGTATGAACTGCAGTGCTAATAGCTTCCTTCCAGTATTTCATAGCAATTTTTTTTTCAATCATTAGAATCCTTGCACAATCCATGATAGATCTATTCCTCCTTTCAGCTATTCCATTCTACTCAGGAGTTCTTGGAGCTGATACCTGTCTTTTGATTCCTCTTTCAATGCAAAAATTATTGAATTCATGGGAGATGAATTCACCACCTCTGTTTGATCTCAAGCACTTCATTCTTTTTCCTGTTTCCTTTTCTACTCTTGCCAAATACCATTTGAATTTCTCAAATGCTTCTGAATTTTCTCTTAAATACATAACAGTCATCATTCTAGAGTAATCATCAACAAAGAGAATAAAGAATTTTTGTCCAGTATAGCTTTCAATTCCAATAGGTCCACATAAATCGGTATGCACAATATCCAAAATATCTTCAGACTTATAGTTTTTACTTTTAAAGCTAGTCTTTCCCATTTTACCAATCTGACAATTCTTGCATAGACCAACATCAGGTTTCTTCAAAGTAGGAATACCTCTTACTTTCTTGAATTTGCTTATTTTCACCATATTATCAAAATTTACATGACATAACCTTTTGTGCCATAACCAACTTTCTTCAATTTGAGCAATAAAACATGAGCATTCACTAAGATAAAATAGGTTACCTTTGGTTTGTTTTCCTGAACCAATCAGTTTTCCTTTGTCATCCAGCAGTCTTGCTTTGCCATTCATGAATTCAACCTTGAATCCAATGTTGATTAGTTGTGCTACACTTAGAAGATTATGCTTTAGTCCTTCAACCCAATATGCATTATCACATACAAGTTCTTTGGTTAATGAAATTCATCCTCTTCCTTTTATACAACAAGGTTCATTGTTTCCAAACCTTACATTACCACCATCATAGTCTTCAAGGTGTTCAAACTTTGTTCTGTCACCAGTCATATGATGTGAGCATCCACTATCTATAATCCATGTATCATTTTTGCTTATATGAGAGATAAGTGCCATCTCATCTTCATCATCATCAGATTCATCTTTTACAGCAATGAAAACAATTTCTTCTTCACTATCATTAGAATCCTTAGCCAAAAAACATGTTTTCTTACCTTTATCCTTGAATGATTTCAAATTCTTCTTGCCATTGTACTTGTGACCTTTCTTCTCATCCTTGCTTTGCTTGTTTGGGCACCTAGCTACAATATGACCAATTTCTTCACATGAAAAATAGATTAAGGGAGTTTTACCTTTGTATTTGCCTCTGCCTCTAGAATATTTCTTTGCAAGTAATGCTTCAATAACTTCAAGATCACTGTCTGAACTTTCCTCTGATTCTTCTTCACTTTTTGACTGGATTTTCTTGCCTTTTTTAAGTGAAAGTTTGGCCTCAAAAGCTGATTCAATATTTTTAGAAGTTGGAACATAGTTGTCATAGTTATCTAATTCAAAAGCGGTCAATCTTCCAACTAAGGCATCCAAAGTTATATTGTGATTTTGTTCACATCTTCTTTCTTGAATAGCAAATACTCTTATTGCATAGATAGGAAGAAATGTTCTAAGAAACTTACTTATAATAGTTTCATCATCAATTTTTCCTGTAGAATCTCTGATTGCACTAACACTCACCTTGATCCTTTCAACATATTTTGCAATGTTTTCATCTTCTTTCATCTTCATCTGATCAAACTGTCCTCTCAGGATTTCTGCTTTGGCTCTTTTCACATTGTCATCACCACCATAAATTTTCTTCAGCTTGTTCCACATTTCATAAGCAGTTGTATAGTCTTTGATCTCATTAAATTCTTTATAGCTAAGAGTTGATGCAATGTCTATCATCATGGTGTTATGGTTCTTTTTCTCTGCAATGTCTTCAATAGTTAATGTGCCAGTAGGAACTGTATATTCTTGATCAATATATTTTCATCCTGAATCACCAATGGAAGCCAGATGGAGTCTCATGAGACCTTGCCATGTTGAAAAGTTATCTCTGTTAAGCCTTGGAATTTCTCTTTGGTAAGACATCCTGATCTTTAGCTTAGGTCCTCGAAACCCTTCTTGCAAGCACCAAAAGCTTTGATACCAATTGTTGGAAATATGGATGTAGTAACTGAGAGGGGGGGGGTGAATCAGTTAACCACAAAAATATTACCACAGATCCCTTAGATGTCTTATTAAATCATTTACTGTTGTCATACAGAGAAATGTTGAAACTCGGTTATTGCAGTGAGTATTAATTATAACTGTTCTTAAGCATTCATCAGTGATTAACATACATGAATAAAGAAAATATCATGAGCACAAGAGACACCAAATTTAACGTGGAAACCCAATATGGGAAAAACCACCAATGTAACTAGTTACTGATTTTCACTCTTCTAAAGTGATGCCCTGTTAGAAGCCAACCCGGTAAAAGGTTACAAAACACACTATTAGGTGTGACCTTGTTAGAGGATTTAATCACCCTGAATAATGATGCAACTAAATTGCTAAATACAGATCTCTGTTCTGCTTCACTAGATCCTTCCTGATCAAATATATCTTTGCTACTCTTCAAGGATATCTAATCATCCTTCAAAATTCGCTCACACTTTCCTTCTTTTCTTCACTTGTACACACTTTTAATTCACAACTTTACCTTCTATATATACCATTTGGATTGTCAAGTTGGCACTAATAACCATCACAAAACATTACTAATCATTACAATAGTAGGCTGGAATAAACAAAATTTATTTCTCAAATTAACAAAATCCTTTACTGGGCCGACCTTGCTCGGTAAACACTAATCAGAAAAGATTTCCTTTGGTGACCGAGAGAACTCGGTAAGCACTGTGAATTCTGCAACATCCTTTGGAGACCGAGTGAACTCGGTAAACACTAACTTCCCTTTGATAACCGTGGAAGCTCGATTAACACTATCTTCTGCCATACTTTTCTTTGACACCTGAGATATCTCAGTAGACACTTGAAAACCACCTTGCTGACGACTGAGCTCGGTAAATACTGGGAACTGCTTTGCTGACCGACTGAGCTAGATAATTGATATGACATTTGTGTGACATCAAAGACAACACATAATTATTCCAACAATCTCCTTCAGACAATTGTATCCAACACAGGTGACTAGATAGATGAGGTGGACTAGGTAACTTAGTCATATTTAGGTGATTGTGTATTTAATTAAATCACTTTAATAAGACTAATTAGAAGACTTAGGATAGAAGAATATACTATAGTGAATTCACTAAATAAATTAAATAATTTATTTAAAAATAGAGGAATAATTATTAATTAAATAATAAATATTTAATTAATTTATCAAGTCAATAGTAATTAAATAATAAATATTTAATTAATTAATGAAGCCATTTTTAGGTGTATACATGTAGAACTCCCATCTTTGAGGGTATCTCTTCATGGCTTGATAAGTGAGGAAGACTATATGGTTGCTAGACTACAAGAACTAGAACTCTTAGATGAGAAATAGAAGTAAGCATTTGATCATTTGAAGGTGTACCAAAATAGAATGTCAAGGACTTATAATAAGCACATCAAGGCAAGAACATTTCAAATAGGTGACCTAGTTTTGCGAGAAAATCCCCAAAATCAAGCAAAAAGAGAAAAGAAAGGAAAATGGGAAGAAAATTGGTTAGGACCATTTAGCATTGTTCAAAATTTTGGGACTAGCACATACAAACTAATAAATTCTGATGGTGAAGAACTACAAGAGCCTATCAATAGTTGTAAAGGATAAAAAATGGATGGGGTCTTAGAACAATGGTTTGCACATAAAAGAGACCCCAAAACCAATATTTTACACTTACATTTGAATTGTATTGATATGGAAAGTAAATTTAGATGACTAATGTTGAAATGAAGAGATAAAGGTACTTACCTCCAAAAAAGAACTTGCTGAAAACCTTGTTAAATAGTCTCAGAAACTATTGATTTCTACATTGCTGAACTGAAACTGCGAGATCCACAAAACCCAAAAATCTTTTCCAATTCTAAGAGAGGTCATCTTTGACCTCATAAAAGGTCAAAGGCTACATTTTTATCCTAAAGTTTGATTCTGACTTTGTTCATAGACCCCAGAAGTTTGCCGAAAAGGGTATCCAAATCCAATCTCAGATCTAAAATTCTGCACTTGTACCTACAATCAAAAATGGTTTTTTTGTTTGTTTTGGGGGTTTGCCTTGGTCAAACCTTAGTTTGGAATCAACCTTAATATGGAAATTGAAATGGAGAATGCTAGCAAGTATTAGAAGTAGATCTAATAATGAAGCTATGACATTCAATAGATATGCAATTGTATTTGAAATGTAATCAAGTATGTTGATATGAAATCTTGAACATAACATCAATAAATGTAAATCAAACCTCCATGATTGTATTCTTGGAATCCACCTTGAGAGAAGGATGAAATGTATCTTGAAGATGAACAAATGATCTTGAAGGAAGATCACACCATCATGATGGCTACATCTAGGGTTTGAATGATGAATCTTGAATACTTGAACCAAATCCCCTCAATGGCTTGAATTCTTGAATCCTTGATATTCAATGGAGAAATTGGATGGAGAAGAGGACTTGAGTGCTTGTATGGATGCTTTCTTGATCACCTTTCTTGAGTGTTTGAGCATGAAAACTTGATTGAGAGATGTTCTCACAAAACCTGATGGAGAAAATGAGAGAGGAAGGCCTCCTTTTATAGTGAACTAGGGCACAATCCTCTAGAGGGGCCACCTTGGAGAATTAAATCCCAATTAGGTCCTAACCTTTAGAAAATATACCTAGATTAAATGCAATTGAAGGATTTACCATTTTGAAACCCAAAATGGCTGACCCGGAGGCAGGAAAACAAACATACTAAAAGCCCGATACTTGGAAATCAAGGATTTTGAAGATTTAAAGGAAGGGGAAAAAATCAAGGTTGGGACTAACCTGGTCAGGTTCGAGCTCAATCCTAACCTAGTCAGGTTTGACCTTGAATCTGACCCTGGTCCTAGATCCAGTCAGAATCAGGACAGAAGGTCCCGGGGATGCCCGAAGACCTAGAAATGATATCAAAACAGGACATAATGCCAAGGATAAGCATAAAATCCTATGATGACTATGATGGAGGCTAGGAGGACCTATTTCTAAGTCCTACCTAGAAAATAGAGCCATGGAAGAGGGAAATTTAGGAGAATCCTTAAGATCCTAACCCTAATTTCACCTAGAATGAAGCAGAAAAGAAGTGGAAAGTAGGGAGAAAGCTAGATCAAAGAAAAGATCAATCCAAGGCATCCAATATGACCCCAAACCACTTACTCAGAGGGCTAAATGCTCTTAAAATGGAAGTGCTTCCATTTTAAGATGATACAATAACATACATCTAAAGAGGTTCTATACATGAGGAAGATGAAAGAGTATAAAGAGTATCAGATGGAAAGCATCATATTTATTGTATATAGTCAAAAGAGATCTTGAAAATACCAAAAGCAAATTGAAAAGCATAAAAGATCAAAAATAGTGGAAAATTGAGCATGAAGAAAGCAAAAACATTCATATATGATCCTCAAAAAGATGTTGTCCATGTGAAAACCTAGCAAATAGGTGCCTTAATGATATGAAAAAAATGAAAAAGAGAAAAAGTGCCTTGGCAAAAACCTAGCAAATAGGCGCCTTGGTAGCAAAAAAAGAGAAAAGCTTTAAAAATAGAAAAAAGAGCAAGATCTATTCAATCGGTGAAAACCTGGTAAATATGTGCCATTGAAAGTCCAAGTTAGTCGCATACCTAAAAGGTCACCTTGTAAATATTGCATTCGCCATCATTTGTATATATTGCATAATAAAACCCCACAGTTGCATTTGCGAGTACCTCAAGATTTTGGTCACCTAATCGGCAAATTATCCTAAGTCCCACAAATGAAATTATCTCAAACTGGGGGAAATATACTCAAAAGGGAGAAAGGATTCATCAAATCTAGCTTTATTCAATCATGGAATCAATTCATCAAATTCGAAAGAGGAACACTTAATCAAATCTACATTCTAATCCAATTTGAGCCAAAACGCAAAATTTGATCCAAGAGCTTACATGACCTTATCTTTATCAGGATCAAAAGTATGAATGGATGGAACTACACTTGAAATATGGAATTGAAAAACATTGCAAGAAATTTTTCTAAAGTGTTGACTCAATTGATGAAATCATGTCTTTCTAGTGAATCGATGAAAGTTTTAGACTAGACAAGCTATGATGAAAGGATGATATTTTTCTTGTTTTCTAAATGATTGTCTTAAAATCAAAGTTTTAAATCATGTATTATTTGTCTAAGGACGTGATCATCAAAGAATCATTGAGGACTTGTACATAGGATAAAACTAAGATTTCTACTTGTTTACGCAAAAGGATACCTTGGTTATTTTGATCTTCAATATCATAATATCAACATCCACTTGCAACATAGAATCTGACAAAATCGGTATTTGCACTCTCATTATTGGCTTCAATCAGTGATAGTCGTATTGAAGAGAGATGGGAGAGAAAAGAAAGAGGTGCAAAAAGTATTCATATCATCATAGTTGAACTAGTGATGGTTGTACTAAAACGGGATTCCAAAAATGCTCAATGATGATTATAAGCTCCAAATTTTGAATAATGACAGTTAGCTGCATACATCTTAGATTAAGTGCATTGTATATATTGTTTTTCCTTTCTTAGCTTAATTCGCAATAGGAAATTAAAAAGGGGGTGTACTTAAATCAAAAATCAAAAGATCATCAAAACAACTATATAGGATCGAGTGTGTTGGAAATCAAAAACAAATCAAAAAAAAAAGTGCATTTCATTAGTCACTTGCATTGCATTAAGGTCATTTTTAAATTGCATTAGGTCATCTTCACTAAACTTTGCATATATTTAGATGTGTCTAACATTTGAATTATTAGGTGCATTACATTAAGGCATTATCATTAGATTGCATGCATCTCATTTAAGGTGCATACTTTAAGTGCATTGCATTAGTTAGAAATCATTCATTACATCCATTAAGATCATTCAACATTAAATGCATATCATACATAATAGTACCATCCATGAATATTACATATATCATTAAAATCTCATAATCATTGCATCAATACATCACATTTACATATCCAAAGAAATGCATTCATTAGATTCATTATCCATCTACTATCCATGATATACATCAATATCATTAAGTAAAACCATTACATGTTGCATTCATCTATTCTATGTCATACATAAGACAAAACATTTAACAATCATTAGGACATATGCATACATTGAAAATTGCATTCTGAAAAGCATAAAGCAAAGCATATAGAATATAGAATCATATAGAGTTGCATATCACGTAAAACATTTGAAAAAGAGATCCAACACATAAAGACATCATATATAGTCAAATCTATCAAAGAGAGTATCAGAGTCCATGGTACCATCATCATAAAAGGAACAAGATATCAAAGTCTATAACATGATCATAAAAGAAATATCTAAAAGATCAATGTCCATTATCTATCAAAGTATCAACACAAACAACACCAATCAATCAAAAATGATACAACAGAGGTCCAATGTCTTGATCATAGTGACAGAAAAGAGATCATATATCATCAAAGTATAAAGGAAACATTGGAAATATCTCATGAGAGATCAACTGATAAAGTCACTGGTACCACCAGTACCACTGGTATCACCAGGACCATCAAGACCATCAAGACATGGAGCACTATCTAGAGGCTGACTAGAACTGGCCTATAAACCATGCTGACTCATAGCAGCCATGAAAGTTTGCATCATCAAGCTCATATGTGAAACTTGCTACTGAATGGATGATATTTGAGTCTACGAAGATGCAACATTTGAGGCCGAGGCTAGTGCATGACCCTGTACTGCAGAAGGTTGAGGCTAGTGCATGACCCTATACTGCAGAAGGCTGAGGAGGAGGAATAGAAGTAGATGGCATAGAAGAAGATGGATCACCCAAAGATGGAAAAAACTGAGAAGATGATGGACGTGAAGATGATGAAGGCATGGAAGCTGAAATAAAAGTAGAAGTAGAAGAAGCTTCCTGAACCAAAGGAACAATCGGAGGAACAACCTGCTAAGCAGGAGGACCCTGTACCTGATCAAGCAATACATGTGCAATACTTGCATCCATCTCCCTTTGGTGCCTATCCCTAGGCCTATCCACTGGATCTCTAACCATAAGATGTAAAATCATATCGACCTCTCACCTGATCATCACCCCTAGGAGGAATCAGAGCAACAGCTATCACTGGCATCTATACTCTACCTGCTGTAGCTCCATGATGACCCTGTCATCCATGCCGGCCTCTGATCCTACCATGACCACCACCACCTTCATCATCATCATCATCATCACCACCACCATCTCCACTAGCACCATCACTACCACCACCATCATCCCCATCTGATAACTCCTCAATAGTAGGAATCCTCTCAGCAGGATCTGTGAACCTAGGAAAAGGATATCGATGTAACCAGGCACCATACTCATCAATGATATTAGCATCCATGATATGTGACCTAGGAGACCAAGGATGATACCCAATCTCTTGTATCTCTCATATAGTTGTACCATAGTCTACACATGGGCCCCAAAATGACCTCTCGGCCTGTACATGAGCATACATAGCTACGCCCTGTGGCATATCCTGAACATGCCCATATTGACAAAAAACATAGCGAAAGTAGAATCTCTCGATAACAAATGTAGAGTGACTGATCATCTAGTGAGGATAGAACATATAAGGAAGCTCACCATCATCCTTTGGCCAAGAGTCACATCTAAGAAAAGGCCTCCAAACGACAGTATCCAGGTCATCAATCTAACATCGCCAGTAATCCAGCTTACCTATGTGGGTCTGGATAATGATACCACTACACATCCATGCAAAAGGCCAACCTGGTTGATGATCTCGTGTTGTCATTGGGATATGCTCCCAAGTCCAAAGTTGTAACAAAATAGCTCCAGCAGTCAAAGTGGTAGAATGTCTATATACAACAGTGTGCAACTCATGATATAACTGTGCCAACACACATGAACCCCTGTTGAACCAACGAGGATCTACCATCAAATCCTCCAAAATGGGACCCCACCCAATAGCAAACCCATGTCCATGCCTATCAGGAAGTAGGAAACCATTGATCAGAGTACTTAGAATAGCTAGTAAAATAGGGAATGAAATGAACTAAGCCCACTTGCTATGATGATCACCAATGGAAGGATCACTGAAGACTTGTCGACATGCTGAGCCATCATAGATAGTATCATAGTAGATAATTTCTCCTCGAGTAGGTAATCATATAATGTGATAGACATCCTCAGATATAATCATCATTTCCCCCATGGGGTGATGAAAATTGTTATGGTCTAAGTGCCAACACTCAACCATGGTAGTGATAAGACCTTGATTCACTCAGAATCGAGGAAGATAAAGAAGAAAGGACAAGCCACACTGAGCAATATGATGACGGTCGACAGCACTCAAATCAGGTATCATATCCCACAACAAAGGATATGAACCACAGATATGTAAGGACCCAAGATCCTCCTACAAAAGGAAAGTTCAAACACATCAGAATTGAAATCAAAAATTATGGGACTATCCTAAGTCAATCAAAAATTTATAAACCTATCAAACCACAATCAAATTTTGTGTTTCTACTCTAATAGAATGGAAATTTTATCCTCACCCATCATTTGAATCTAGATTGACAAATGATATTCTGACTATGACTGATTCCTAACTGACATATCACAACTTGTTATAAAATATCAAGGTTGGGAACTTAACCTATCAATTGATCAACAACGTCAAAAAAAGGCAAATTGGACATAATAAAAAATTCAAAATTTTTGCAAAGTAAAAGTGCTATTTCATGGTGCAACAGTGTAAAACATCAAAACCACTGCTTAAAGATGTGAAAGCACTTATTAATATTGTAAAAACATAACAATAATCAAAAGCACCTAAAGACACTGTGGAAGCGCTCTTAAAAGTTGTAAAAATGAAAAACATGAGTAAAAGCGCACATATAGAGAGTAAAAGCAGAAAAAGGTAGAAATTTGGCAAGTGAAAGCACTCAACTAATTCGTGGAAGCACGCATTAAAAGTCTGGAAGTGAACATTCAAAGGCAAAAGTGCCATTAAAAGAGGGAAAAGCTCCCATTCAAAAAAAAAGTGAAAAAAAGGGTTGTTTACCAAGAAAAAATTGGAAAAATTGAACTTAAATGCATAAATGAAAAAAATGAAGAGGTATACAGACTCACCAGAGGTCTTGAGCCAGGCAGACATTGATAGTGGTGACATTTCTCAAACCAATGCTCATGAAGAGGGACAGACATCATGGAAAGTCAAAAAGTCAGAGAGGGTAAAAGTCAAAAGTGGAAGTGAAAATGAATAGTAAAAAAGGGATTTTGACCCCTATATATAGCTTTTTGACCTAAAAAGAGGTAACTTTGACCTAAGAGAGGACTATTTCATCACAATTGACCTAAAAAGTCAAATTTATCATCAAATTAGCCAAAGCAGGGGCATTTGAAATCAAACGAACCAAACATCGATATCGGAAATCAAAATAAAATTTACTAAAAATTTGAAATAAATCAACATCAAATTGGCCTAAATCATCGAGATTATCAAACAACGATCAAATTTTATTTCATTTATGAGGGGGCATACCATTGGAAATATCAAACATCAACAACATCATCAAGAATCGAGAGATTGATCATCAAATCAAAGCGAAAGTTTTTATCAGGAAATTTTTCATAATCAATCAAATGGGGCATCATATCAGAATCTTTCATCGAATCAAGCATCAGATCAAGGATCCATCATCAAAACAAATCAGAGTATCACATCAATTGAAGGAACATCATCAAATCTGCATCAATCTCATATCAGATATTAAGAATTGACCATCGAAAGACATCAAATGAACATCAAAGATTGACCATTAATGAATCAGGACTTATCATCAAGCAAGATCAAAGTATTCTTTGAATCGACATGCTTCACACGTCAACTCAAAGAGGGGAATTTGTAATCATCTAAAAATGGACAAAGACAATTTAATGATAAATCAAGTTAAATCAAAGCAAATCAAGGACAAAATTGAATTAATTGAATCACAATGCACAATTAGCCAATCAAAATTAAAATCAAGTCTTAATTTGAGATAAATCAAAATTGAGAGTATTTTAATCAAATGCAATCAAATCAAAATACAATTAAATCAAATAATTGTATATTCTTGGATTAAATCAAATTCAACCCAATCAAGGGGTACATGGCTAAAATAAATCAATTAAATCAATTAATAAATCTTAATTTCCCTCAACAACCACAAAGGGAGGAAATTCAATCAACCAATGAGATTTAAGGAAAGGCATTCACATGGATCAAGCCAAATTGAATCTCAATCACTCAAAGTGAAAGAGCATCTTGTCCATCCATCTTGTCTACTTGTCCCAAGCTTTGAGGACACAAACTTTGCATTATCTTCAAAGGGTGGAACCAAAGACTCAACCAAGGTTTAATCATGGTCAACTACACTACACCCCCTACCATTGGGAAAATCTATAAAAGGAAGGCCTAAATCCTTCATAATTCATAACCACACATCTTAGAATTGCATCAAACATCTTGCATTTTATAACTAGAAAGGCATTTAAGAGCTTAATTAGCATTTACTTTGATCTAATTGTTAGCTTTATCTTGTTTATCTTATCAATTATCATTCTAGGATTGTCATTAATGGTAGCTTGCTGAGAGTTTCTATTAACATCCTTAGATAGAGATCCATAGGATGCTCAATTGATCATTAATTTGCTAAATAGTTTCTTAATTATGATTTATTTAGTTTCTATTTCAATTACTGTCAATACTAATTCTATGAAGATACTATTTTTGGTATAGAGAACTTAACCAAGGGAAAAGTGGATCCTTGAAGAAGATGAGAGAGATATTGATATAGAATACCCTTGCCCCCAAAGTATGGAGATAAAGATAAAGGGGACTTATTATGCTACCTGCAAAGTGTACTACATGATGCGTGACAATGAGCCCCCCAAGGAATAGGATAAAAATGTTACATGGTGTGGAGCAACATAACAGGGATTCGAATGTTATTTAGAAAAAATAAAGTTGAAATATAACTCATTGTGACATGATATGTGAATAACATCATTATCAATGAGTTGTTTAATTTTATAATATAAAGCTTCATGTTTATTATTAGAGTGACCATGATACCTATGATACATGCAAAAAGAAAGATTCATAGGTTTTTTATTATGTTTTTTTTTTTCATTTAGGCCTAGTATTCACCTTAGCACGAAGAATTTTAGGTAAAATGATGTCTTGATTAAAGGTAGATATAGATAAAGAATAGGATGTGGACAAGGAAGGAGACTCAAAACCAAATGCTTCAATAGGTTTCTCATTATTCTCTATGCTTTTTTACACACATCCTAAACCATGTTTTAAATTATGAGTTGAATTGTTTTGAGAATCAGATTGAATTAATGACACACTCAGCTCCTTGAAATATCTTGTGTTGTCAGTAAGAAGTTTGTATTTACCCACAAAATATGGTGTAAAGTCTAATGACCCCCAATCATCATCTAAAGGGGAACTTGTAGGATAATATATGTTGTGTTTAAATGTTGTAGAATCAAATTTAATTCACAAGTAATTATTAGGTCTATCATCAACAAGGAGTGTGTACATTGTGTTATTGTAGATGAACTTCACTTTGCGAGAAGATTTGAAGGAACAACATGCATTACATACAACTATGGCTTCCCTAAAAGAATATTATAGCTAAGAGGAATGGGCATGACAGTAATAGATGTAGGTAAAATAAAAGGGCCTACCTAAATAGGCAGAATGATAACACCCAAAGATTGTTTAGTAACATCTTCACAGCCACAAATAGGAATAGAATCAGGCTTGATAGTTGGAAGATTGGCCTCAATATCATGCAACATGTCAAAGGTATAAATATTAAGTCCTAAACTATTATCAATTAAAGTTTTATGAATGAGATTACCATTGATAAGGACCATTTCCATAAGGGAATAATGTTGGTCTTGAACTTCTTTAGAAGGTAAATCATCTTGAGTAAACACAATTTGAGGTGGGACAGGAGTATCATCCATGCATGGCAAAAAGGAATTGATGTTGTGTTGATTAGGTGGAGGAGTTGGAAGCATGGGTTGGAAAGGTGGGAGAGAAGTAGGAACAATTGGATTAGTAGGTTGAGGATTATTTCTTGTGTGATTATATTCCTTAATAAACTCCAGAGGACTCCTAGGTTTTCTTTTCTTGGGTATAATTGGCTTTTTGGGAGTTTGAAAGGAACCTTGTTGATCATATCATGTAACCGTAATCTCAGGTGTAGTGAAAGTTTGAGAGGAATGTTGAGGATAAACCTTAATAGTAACCATGGGTTTGTTAGGTGTTTGAGATGAATTTGATTGAGTGCATCCATTGATAGTTATCACAGGCTTATTGGGTACTGTAGGTTGAGCATGAATAATACCATTTACTTGGTCAAGACCTTGATTTTTCATTACTTCATCACTAGAAGGGAGAGCATTAAGGTAATTAGGAATGATATGATCCTCTTCTTCTAATATGTCCTTAGAAGTGGGATTAGGTATATCCTTTAATGCTTCATCTCTAGAAGGAATTGTAGATGAAGATAAGGTGACATTAAGAAAAGTATTTATAATGTCCTCCTCTTGATCTAAAATATCCTCATAAGAGAAGTATGTTTTAGGAGAAGGGTCACCATCATATATGAATATGTCATCTCTAGAGGGAGTAGGAGAAATGTCAACCAATATATCATCTTCTTGTATCAAGGTTACTTCATGAGGAAGGGAGTAATCAATTTCCTTATCAAAGGGTTCATCCCAAATAAGAGAATCATCAAGGGAAGGAATATTGTGTTGAATAAGACACACTTTAGGAGAGGAATAATCATGGCTCAAAGTGGCTTAATGAGGAAGAGAATAATCAATATCCATATTCAAGGGTTCATATTAAATCAGAGAATCATCAAGGGAAGGAATGTCTCTATGAGTAAAGCACAGTGTAGGAGAGGAATAATCATGACTCACTAAATATTGATCCCTAAATGTAAGGGGGTGGAAAATAAAGTGGGATAAAGGATTTTTCTCTTGAATGTCTTCATGAGAGAGATATATTTTATGATAAGGATCAACATTATCCTTCAAGATCTCACCCTTTGGAGGGAGATTCTTTGAATAAATGTTAATGGACTCTCATTGTGCTAAAAAAATTTTATGGGTGGGATTGGTGTTAGGAGGGACAATAGTATGATTACGAAGGAAATTAAAAACTAAATTATCATCATATGCATGAAAGGAAACATTGTGAAATTCTTGAAAGAAGCTTGAACATGAACTAGAAAATGATGCTAACAACTCCATGCAAAATGCCTAAAATAAAATGCTTTTGTATTTTTGAAATACGTAAGAATGCAATAAATGTAACTATAGTAAATCTAAATACACACAATGTAATAATGAAATTAATAAAAAGTATATATAGATGTGTAAATGAAATGCAAAAGAGATGTAACTAGATGCATATAATGTAATAAAGTAGATCTAGATAGAAAAGGAAATCTTACACCAAAATAAAAATGGAGATGTAAGACATCAAGCTCACCAAAATGTATCATATAAGAAATGATAGGATATATCACTCACCAAATTATAGGTTACATGTAGGAATATCCAAGACCTTGTAACAAAGGAAATTTGATTAGCACAAGATAGGATGCCAATTTGTGATCTTCACAATATAGGGTTTTGGATTGATCTTCCTTTCCCTAAGAGAAGGAATCATAAATGATACGAAAAGGGGAATAAGATATATCAAATTAGATGCTAAAGAGAAATGATGTACTCATTTTAAGGTTTTGTAGAGGATATAACTTTAGATTTGTAGAAACTCTATCACACTATACTAAAACTGGAAGCAAGATAGGATCCAGAAACCTGAAGCCTGAAGCTTCCCGCTGTGAAATCTTAGAGCTAGAGGAACATGTCAAACATGAGGTGACCTATACCTAGGAGGGCCAAATCTAGAGGTCTTGGGACTGTGACAAATACTGTATCTTCATATCTATAATTCTAAATCCAAAACTCCATGAATTTGCACCTACACACAAGAGAAGGGGAAATTGTTGTGGGGAGGGGCTTGCCTTGGTCAAGCTCCTATTTAGGAATTAACCATGAAATGCAATCTAAATTGAATGAGTAAATTAATCTATAATTGAAACAAAAATTACCTTATATCTCAATGATGTAATATCACTTTAGAGATGATCACAAGTGTTAATCTTAATGCAATAGCTTGGACTCCAAAAAATTCTAATAGGAAATCATGAAACCAAACCCTTGAATGATGAATGATGTAGTTTTCCACAATGTTGGATTGAAAGGGAAAGAGAGGAAGAAGACTTGATGGATAAGTGTAGATCTCCTTCCTTGATAACAAACTTCCTTGTCTCCTATGGAGAAAAGAAGCTAGATCTATGGAAAGAAAATAATTGAATGCTTGATGGAAGTGCTAGGAATGGGAACACTAAGAGGGGGGGGGGGTGAATTAGTGTTCACTATATTTTAACTTTTCAATTTAATCCTTATACTGAACTTAAATGCTAAAGTATTGAATTAAACATTCACATAAACATGAAACATGAAATCAACACGACACCAAAATGGTTATGGGGAAACCCAAATAGGTAAAAACCCCAGTGGGAATTGACACCCACTAATATTCTGCACTAGTGTTTTGTGATCCTTGTTAGAAGATCCTTAACCCTGTTAAGAGTTTCTTTACAATGCTTTAAGTATAGTAGATCTTGTTAAGGGTCGGACCCTGTTAGGAGTCTTTTACAATAATCCCTATTAGGGGAGTGGACTCACTTTCCTAGAGCTCACTGCTCAAATGGTGAAGGCTACAACCTTCTGATCTCAAATACACACTATATCTATTAGGTGAACTGTCACTATGACACTGCTTGTCAAATCAGTTCCTTTGATGCCTTGATGCTTTGACCTCTAGCAAAGCTCTAATACATCTTATGCTATATTCACATACTTCTTCTCTGCTTATTAAAACTCTCTATCAACCTTCATACTAAATACAATGGGCGCACCTTATATTTATACACTCATACAAAATAAACAACTAGGTCAGCCCTTAGACCTATTACATACAACACTTCCAAATGAATTGGCTTAAACGTGCTTACAAACAAACAAGTATATATGTCAGCAACCTAAATACAATGGGCACATAGTCTTTACAACATTATATTATAATCGCAAACCAAAATACTAACTATCGACTTCATTCTCTGTTCTTCACTGGCACACACTAGTTGTGCAACTTCAACTGACTATAACTTTCTCATCTTTGCACATCTAATCATGCGCTATTAGACTAGCATGAATATAGTCTAACCAACTTAACTTCTAGGGTGCATACCATAATTCATCCATACGCACGTGCACTAATGGTCTGAGCTGCAAGAACTCTGTACACTATTCAGTCTTCAACACTTACTTAATTTTTTATCTTCTCTTGAAGTGCACTGACTCCAAACTGCTATTTGACTTTGTTGCCATAATGAAAACACTATATTAAGTCATATACATCAGTATAAAAAACTTGCCAACAGGAAGATGGATGAACGCCTTCAATTCTTTCTTTCTTGATTAAGCTTATTGAATGCACAATATCTTTCTTGTAGAATGTATGTGAACTTGAGATGTGAAAATGAGAGAAGAGGTCTCATTTTATTGTGATTTCAGGTCAAATTCATGAAAGGCCAACCTTAGGAGGTGGGAAAAGAAAAATACTTTGTATCAGGCTCTGAAACCCTCCAAAATTAACCTTCTGGATATAGGTTGCCCCAAGTGTGACCTATACCTAAAAGGGTTAATTTCAACATAAATTATGCGAGGATCAAGAAACATTTAAAGTTTCAGAGGAAAAATGGAAGGATACACGGGAAAATCAATAATGAAGGCTAAAATGGGGCCAAGAGGGAGATTAATTATGTGAATGGATGGATAAATGGGAAATTGTGCATATAAATTAGAGCCATTATTCAATTTTGAGCAAACAATATTGATTTGGAGGATGTAAAAGGACTTAGAAGAACATGAAATTGATGTGGAAACTTGTAAATACTAAAATAGGGTTAAAATGAGTACCTAACAAGGGTGCTTACTTTTTAAGATGATTCACTTACTGATTTGAAGAGTGATATAGAATCAAGCATTGATAACTTCTATTCAAAGTTGGGTAATTTGAAATCCAACTTTAATGCATTAGAGGTCGATGTATTTCAAGGAGATAAAGAAAACATGATCAATACTAGAAAGGTCAAACAAAGTTTCCAATCCAATCTTCATGAACAATTATTTTTTAAAGAAACCCTAAGTAGTGAAGCCTTCAAAATATCTACTTGCATGATACCTTAATTCTTTCAAAAATGATCTTGATCATATACGTGGGAGTGTAGACAATAGACAGAACAAGATTGGTAAATGGAGGATGAGATTTAGTATGACCAATAGCCCAATTGTGAAATTGTTGTCTCCTATTATCTCAAGGTACAAATCTTACATGGTAGAGTTATAAGCACAAGGGCAACATGAAGTAGTGGTGAATGCAGTAGGAGAATAGGGGTGTGTAGCAGAAGAATACGCTTTTGGTGATGATGTAGTTACTATTAATTAACTTTACTCCATATGTTTGCATGGTTGATTACACCCAAGGAATTTCATATCTGAGAAGTTCAACCTAGCCTTATATATCAACCCTTTACAACTTACGAGAGGTATGCAAGACGATTGGGCCATGTTTAACAGTCAGATTTTACTTTGCCTATTTCCCATTTTTTACATCCTGATAGTTCCCACTTGCCATTTTAGGTCAATGATAATGTTGAAACCAACTCTCACATTAATGCCATGTGACCCGTACATACACTATCCCTTCTCTTTACAATACCATCAATGACTCACTATTGGTATGAAGGAGCTTGTAGCACAAACAAAAATAAACAAACCTAGTAAGACTTGGATATTTTCACTTGAGACAAAAAAAACCTTACTCTCATTAGACTATCTCACTTGATGGAATGGTGTGTGGAGAGGTTTTAGAACAACATTTTGAGGGGCATAAGATTTAGCATTATCAAAAACCAAAGGTCATTTCTCTGACAAGAGAAGGTATTGATGGGATGCAAAAAACCTAACGCTACCATTTGTTATAGATAGAACATATTTGGTAGGGAGTCCTTTGTCAAACATTTAGTTGGAAATTCTCTTGTAGACATGCACACACATGTGAAAGAATAGACAAGGCCCATGGCCTATCTTAACCAACCACCTTAAAATGGTGTACTTCAAGAATGCAATGATTTCAAGGTTGATGCAAATGGATATGTTGAAAGGGAGTTAGAAACCTTTGTATAAATGCAAGCGATGAATGTAAGGTTGAACTTTTCAATGTTTAATAAACATATCATTTGTTGCAGTTCTGATGGTTCATATGAATGGAGAAATTAAAGTATTGATAAGGCACATAAATGTTTGACAGAGCTTCTCTACGGCCCAATTCACTACCTTTAGAAGATAAACAAAATATTATAGTAAAGAATGCATGGTAGACATGATTTCTATATTCTCACAAATGTATTCATTAAAAAATGAAGGAAGAATCAATAAGGCATCACAAGAAAAAGTGATATCACGTTGAGACATAATCATAGCATATGTAGGTCATGATAAATGTTTCAGCAAGATGTCATCTTGAATAGAGTTTCTATGATTAGAAAAGGGTTTTCAAACTTGAGACATTTACTTGATTTTGTGGATGCAAAGGAGCAATAATGATTTTTCTAGCACCATACTAGAAAAGTTATCAATTGCATTCAAGTTGCACATTGTAAGCGTCGCTCTATATTAAAACATGATAGCACAAATAATTTTGTCAAAATTTGGAATGGAAAATGCTGGAATGCTTTGTTGGGGAGCAATGTATTCCTCTTGGCCACTGAAGAAACGCTAAGGTGAGCCATTGACAAACAACAAGTTCCTTAAAAAAATTAAAGAAACTGAGATTTCTGACTATGTGAAATGTGTATGTAAATGCTTTTTTCAAAACATGAGTTTTAAAAAATATTTAGAAGTAGTTTTTTAAGGCTCCTCAACTTTTGATCAAAAGAGAAAAACCCTTTTCCGTGATTTCTTATTCTGGACAAAAAAAATCCCCATTTGAGTTAACAAAATAATTTGCTTAATATATTTTATTTTAAAATATATAAATTATAATCTTATTTATTCTTGTTGTTGTCATTGTTTTCTATCTCGACTGTCTGTTGTATTGTGGTGCTCATTTATTTATCCTGGTGCAAAGTTTATAGATATGAGAAAAGAAATCAATTGCATTTTAATTGTACATTTGTGAGAGGGAAATATCGATACACTTTTATTAAATTCATAGTATTAAATTTTTATTAAAATATTTAAGATAGCATCTTAAGTAGATTATTTTCGTATAATTTTTTTCAAAGAATATTTTGTATTGTAGTTATTATATTTTATACCAATTATTTTAATATAAATTAAGTTTACATACACTTTATATCATAAACATATTTTTTATAGTATATTTAAATATATTCATTCATTAATGTCATTAGATTTCCACAATCCATGAAGTTTAGTTGCTCATGTTTCTGGATTTGATTGTGTGTAATTTTTTGCATCAATATTTTGTATCACACTTTGTGATCCATCATCAAAATGAAAGAGAGCACAAAGAACATACAATACAATATGATTATCATTTAGCAAATATACAATTTGGAAAAATCAAATTTGATTATTTGACCTCTCATATATCTTCGGCATACCTATTACACACCAAGGTGCAATTGCTAGTTTATATAGTTGCAAGCAAGATGACTATTGGCTCTAGAGGGCCCTTTATTTTATTTTCTAACTGACTTTAAATTGTGAATTGATATGGTTATTTTTAACAACTTGTTATTGTCATGAATAGTTATTGATATATTGGATAAATATATCATATAGATGCCTTTTTGTATTTTGTTGGATATTTATGGAATACAATTTAAGCGAATTGTGCAGTGATTGGATTTTTGTTTGTGGTTTACTCCACTGTGTTTTCTTCATATGTTTTTATTCCTGACAATAACTCCTTTTTCAGTGGCTTCTATAATATCTATTGAATGCATTTAAATATGACTTTCTTTGTTGATTTAGATATATCTAAACCATTACAATTTGATTGAAATTTTTATATTGTCAATTGAATAGCTTCTTGATACATGTTTTATTGACTTGCTATTTTTGTTTGCATACTTCTTTATGTCCAAACAATCAAGAATTGGATCAATAACTCTAGATACGATCTTTTATTTATTATGTGTGATTTATAATTGTCACGTGTTTCAATAAATAGTGCATTCGAAACAAGTGTATATTTCTAATAATGTGTGAATTGTCTACCAACACTTGCTAATTTTGTTACAAGTAGTGGTTGTCATTGCACCAAAAGATCGACCTATTAATGCCTGATACAACCACTAGACTTATAGAAGACATAGGAGGCAGTTAAGCCATGTCATGAATCCCAAGGGGAGTGTTGACCTTTTTTCCAACAATCTCCCCCTCAGTGTTATCCAAGGGGATTCAAACCTGTGACCAAGCTCTGATACCACTTGTTACAAGTAGTGGTTGTCGTTGCACCAAAAGATCGACCTGTTAATGCCCGATACAACCACTAGACTTATAGAAGACACATGATGTGGTTAAGCCATGTCACAAATCCCAAGGGGAGTGCTGACCATTTTTCCAGCAAATTTTTCATATGATGCCTTGTGTTTGTATGTGTTTCATTGATATATGACCTTATCTTCTTAGTACTGTAATACCCCAAAAATGGGCTATAGGTTCATTAACCTCCTATATCGACACATCAAACGAAATCAACATCAAAGCCGTAACCTAAGGCACATCTGAACATCATCGAATCCTAATTGATTATCTCAAATTCTACATCGGGGAATATTCCTAGTAATATTCCTAATTATCCTAATTATCTTTAATTTAATGATTATTTGGCGATAAATCTTATTTATCCCAAAGTTTGATTAATTGAATATTTTGAATATTTAATTAATTAGATTTAATTCTGCCACTTAATTATTTAATTAAATTTAATTATATTTATTCCTAATTATTATTATTTAAATTTGACAATAAATCAAAATTCCTATCATTAATTGATTAAATTCTTATTTAATTAATTAAAGCAAGTTGTCATATTTAATGATATTATTTTAAAATAAAATTTTGATTTAATAATTGATTAACCCATAAATCAATTGTTTTATTTTTAAAAAATTAGTTAAGTTGAGGATAAATCACTTTATTTATTTATTTAATTCATGATTAATTATGCACGTCAAAAAAATAGTTAAAACTTTAAATCAGAAAATCAATTCAAGTTGTTTTAAATCAACTCTCTTTTGAGTTAAAAGCTAATCTCAACTTCTAATTTAAATCAAAAAGCTATTTTTGCATGTTTTTGCATGATTTTGTGAATTAATTATCTTTTATTTTTTGATAACTCAAAAATCAACCTGAGATTATCTGAGTGATTTATGGATTTTTCCATGCATCCCCAAAGCCCTGGATTTCTATAAAATCAAGGCTCAACTCTTCAATTTCATATCTCAGAATTTGCAAATTTATGCTAGCGAATTGGTATCTAAAGAATTGAAGCCTCTTTGCGAATCAACAACTTTGTGAGATTATTCATATTTTAGCATATCATTGTTAAATTAATTGCATTGCATATCAGTTTTTCACATAAATTAGATTTCATATCAGATTTCTCATATTATTGCATCTAAAATCCAAAAAAATAGATTAATTTGCATCCAATTCATATCTAGATTTTGCATTCAAATCCTTCATTTAGGTGTTGTCAAGGTCATTGATCTTGGTCCAATCTAAGAATACATACTTGCATCTACTAGAAAGCAGTAAATCACCTGGTTAGCTTAGTTTTCAATTACTTGCACGATTTCAATTTTTGCTAACCTCTAATGTTTTACTGAAGTATTGTGTCCACAACTAGGTACAAAATTCACACATACATTTATGGCACCCACCGTGGGGCCCTGAAATGGGTTTCCATTCAATTTCTATCAATTTCTATCATTTTCTTGTCATTTTCTATTCCAAGCTGCAATTTTTAATTTCTGTCCATACCATTTTTGTACGAGTTTTGTCAAAAACTCATATCAAGAGATACCCACTGTTGTACAATAGTTGATTTGATCAAGAAACGTACCATCAAGATCGCAGTGTCATTTGGAGACCCTATTGTCGTATGATCTAGTGCCCAGTGTCGTACGAGTTTTTGGTCTGTCATCTGGGAGGTAACCCATTATCGTATGAGTTTTAGTGCCAGGTTTTGATTGTTGTTTCACTTTTTCAAGTAGTTTTCCAGATTTGTTTTCCTGATTTGGACTAACAGCTAACATTAACAATTGAAATTTGCTAGTTTTGATTGATATCTACTGGTTTTGATTGGGAAAAGCGTAAGAATTGCTCAAAAATAGGTAAGAATCTACTAAGCGCGTTGCAAGGAATTCAGGTAATCGTCTCAATTGATAACATTTTGATTTGGATTAAAAAGAACTCTTGTGTGTCAAGCTTGTGTGACCTTTATTGCTTTCATATCACAGATTTCATTTTGGGCTATTAAAAATGAACATAGATTTGCTTTTCAGCATCTTTGTTACACATAGTAAATAGGCCTTATGAACACTATTCATGGCTCTTGAGAGAGTGGGTTTCCAGTGAAACTCTTCTCAATGAAGGAACCCTTGTAGGTAGGGAGGATACTGAGGGAGTCTCACGTTCTACTAGATTTGTGCGTCTTCATCTTTTGATTGATACATTCTCTCTATGGGGAGGTTGATAGATCATGAGTGGTTAACACCATAGATCTTTGTGAGATAATCTTGGTCTTAGCGTGTCGAATTAATTTATCTACTTTGTTTGGGTTAAAAGTGAAAAGGCTAGAAGATTATGCTCTACTCCCTTTTTGGGTAGTACCAGAAACTCAGATCCTTGAATCTGGAACCAGTCTTGATGTGGTATATTTTGTGAGTCACCTTTAGAGAGGGTTAACCATAGTGGACATTCCCTTAATTGGGTCAACCACGTTGACGGAACCTCAAGTGATAATAGCCATTTTCATCGTGGTAGTGACAACCGCTATATAAATGTCCTTGTGGAAGAAATCTCCATAGGTGTGGTCTCTTGTTGGGCTGTCAGATCTCCCTAGCAGCTCCTGATTGATTAAATTCTCAGAGCATGTCAAAACCCCGGTGTGCCTGGATTGGAGTTCACCCTTTTGAGATCACAAAAGTTGCAAAGTCAAACCATTACTAAAAACCCTAGTGAGGCCAAATTTTCATCTTTCTAAGAATATGTGCATTATTGCAAAACTTTTTGGAACATACACTATTAGCACTCCTAGGGATTAGCACAATTTAGTCACTTGATTGTTCATGCATAGGGTTGCTTTGTCCCATGTTCATTGTTTTCAGACGTGCTTGGAATCACTTGCTTGCTATTTTGCATGCTTGCTTATCTATCTAGTTACTAAGAATGAATCAATTCGCTATAATCTTCAAATTTGGACAGACAATTTTGTGAACAATCTGAAACTAAAAACCTCAAAAATTGCAAAATCTGATGTCAAACACCTTTTTGGAATCAATAGTCATTTTGTAAAGTCAGAAAGTCATACGACTTTTTGCTATTGTCATTTTTGAACCCCCAGATTGTCGTATGGTATCAGGTATATTGTCATACAAGTTTTGTTGCCAGTCAATTCCAAAAATTCAAAATTCTTGCAATCAACTGTCGTGCAAGTTTGACAACTATCGTACAAGTTTTTCAATTGTCATTTCATGCTATACCCACTGTTGTACGAGCCTATAGAAAGTTGTTTGGGAAATTTTGAAAAGTTGTTAGAAACTTGTCAGAACTGTCAGAGACCCAGCTTTTCCAGCCTATTTCCAGAATCTGTCAAACAAATCACTATGTTAGGAATAGAGCAACAGCTATTGAGAATCTAATCATTTTCCTAAAGTGGCCTTTTGAATCTAATTTAGCCTTCTGTTTAATTGATTTGAGTCTTTATCATCTTGTGTCAAAACCTTGTCATAACTATTAATCTTCAATCAATCATCAAAATGACTAAGTGTTGTGAACTCATGTCCTCTATCTTTTGGGAGTCTACCCATACATCCAGGGTACAGTCTCCTTCATCTACATCTAATCTAAGCTTTAATCAATCAAAACCTTAACAAGGTTGCATCATTCGATCTTCTTGAATCAGATCCTTCTTCAGTTGTCTTCGTCATATTCTTTTGCTTCACCCAAGGTTAATGGTGGAAACTAGAGCTTCCTCTCACAAGAAATCTAGAGAAGGATCCCATACCTTACCTATAACCACTCTCCAAGCGCCAACTCTTGAGCAACTCTATAATTCTGGTCTTTACGAAGACGACGGTCTTGGCAACTTTTGATTAAAAACTGGTTACATTCCTCCTTCATCAACCCACAGAGGTAATCAACAAACTCCTCATCAATCTATCCCAGGGAGAGCTCCTACCATGTCTCAAGCAAGGACAAACTTTGGCTCTCAAAGAGCTCAATCTCAACATGGTGCAGATCAGGAACCCACTCTTGAAGAAATTGCTCAATATCAAAATGATGATAACTTCAAATGAATGATGAAACATTTCTTGAAAGAAGACAAAGAGGCATACTTTTTACAATTGTCTCATCAAGGAGCTAAACTTCCTCCCAACTTTAATGCTAAAGATATCATTACACATGAGGAAAAAACTCTGCTCATAGCTATGATGAAACAGATGCATGCCATGCAAGTCAAGCTTAATAACCTTGAGAAAGAAAAGGAACCCAAGGAGCTATCCATGGAGGCCCTATGTCCTTTTCCATTTGACAAAGACTTGTACATGTCACCATTCCCAAAAAGAATGGAGATGCCTAAGTATGATAAGTATGATGGACACTCAGATCCCCAAGATCATGTCAAAGAATTTTGTACACAATCTATGGAGTTCATGCATGAACCAACCTATCTGATGCGTCTCTTTTGTCGATCTCTAGGGGGAGCAGCCATTCATTGGTTCTCTAGATTACCTTCTACTATCAAAAATTTTGAGGAGTTGATCAAATTTTTCTATCAACAATACTCCTACAACATTCAACATCTAGTCACCATGATTGATATCTGCAATCTCAAACAATATCCAAGTGAACCATTCTTGACATTTCTCAAAAGATGGAGGAAGAAATTCTCTCTATATGCTCAGCCTATTCCAGAAATGGAGAAACTGGAAATCTTCATCAATAATCTTGTTCCAGAAATCAACTACCCTTTACAAATGCAAGATCATACATCTTTTGATAAAATGGTAGACAATGCGATCAAAATTGAAAAAGTACTTGTGAAAAAAGGAGAAATCATACTTCAAAAGGACAAGTACGAATCAGGATCCATTTCTAAAGACAAGAACAAAAGCTGGAACAAGAATAAAGGCATTGTCACAGATGGTGTTTTTGATACTATCCATGCCCCATCAAAGGCACCAGCTTTCAATCTAACTATTGGCACCCAAGCAATCAAAGCCTTAGAGAAAAAGGTGTCTAAACCATCTCAAAAGAAGCCAGAATACAAATCTTGGTCCTCTGATAATAAATGAAAGTTCACTCCTCTTGGAGAATCTTTGGAATTAGCTATGAGAACTCTACTAGCTAATAACATCATCTCTTTGCTTGAGATCTGACAATCTGATTCTAATCCTAAACCAAAATGGTGGAGAGAGAATGAATTTTGTGATTTCCATTGGGGTAAAGGTCACAAAACTAATAACTTCTTACGCTTGAAACATACTATTCAAGATCTAATTGATAAGGGAGACATCACGATTGACAATCATAAGAGTAATAATGATCATACAGCATTCACATAACCATTTTTGAAACATGGTCAAGAAGTTTCATCTTCTCAGCCTAATATGGGGGCAAAAGTCAATTATGCTTACCTTGGAAATAATGTTGTTATCAATATGGTTGAACCTTGTCTCTTTGAGCATTGCAATGTCATCACAATTGTGCAAAGAGATAGAGATCATACTTCAACTAATGTAGTTACTCGATCATAGGCTCAGGCACATCTGAATAGACAAATCCCAGATTCATCAAGTGTCCCTAAGATGCCCTTCAATCTTTCTTCTACTTCCAAATAGAAGGCTATTTCTAAATCTTCCAATCCTAAAGATATGAGGCCAACATCCTATAGCATTGTTCAAAAACTCCAACACACTAATGCAAAAATCTCCATGTTTGAGTTGCTTCGGATGTCTCCAACTCATAGAGCCATTTTAGACAAAGCTTTGCTCGAATCCAATGTTCTTGATGACCTTGATTTAGACAAGTTCTAGACTATGGTTGGACATCTTACATCTCCATAGTATATATCCTTTTCAGAGGAAGATGAAAACTCCTTGAGTCACCCACATAACCAGCCCTTGCATATAGAAGTCTTGATCTAGAACCATAGAGTCAAATGTGTGTTGATAGATGGGGGCGCTGGCCTAAATATTTGTTCTTACAGCTTGGTCACACAATTGGGATTTTCTGAATTGGCTATTGATCCTAGAAATAAAATAACTATAAAAGCCTATGATGAACAAGAAAGATCTTCTAAGGGTACCATTGTCTTACCTATCAGAGCAGGTCCAGTTATCAAAGATACTATATGTCAAGTTCTTGATCTACCTTTAGCTTACAACATTCTTCTAGGGAGACCATGGATACATGAGATGAAGGCTATTCCTTCTACATTTCACCAATGCTTGAAATTTCCTTATGAAGGAATAGAGGTCACTATTCCAGTAGACATATCCACCACTTGCAATACATTGAAGGAAAGTGCAGATAAACTTGTGCCTAATAACAGAGAATCTTCCATTGAGCCAACCAAAGAAGCATCCACATCTAAAATAGAAGACATTGCAAAAGAGGTCAATATCAAAGACAATGGTATGGGAGAATATACTATAGAGATAGTCTTATCTTTGACATCTCTCCCTATCTCACCTAAGTCTTATGGACAATCTTTAAAATAGTCCAAACCATACTCTAAGGAACCTCTTGAGGCATATAAAAAGAATTTTGTAGCAGAACAAGTCTCCAAGCAGGAATTTGAAGAAGAAGAAGTTATGCTTGCATGGCTATACAAGGATGAACCTAACTCTCAAGATTTTCCAATTAGTGACTCTACAGTATCCAAAATCCCTTCTAAGGCATATGGTCCTGGAGATAAATTAATAGCTAAGATGGGATATTCAGGTAAAGGACCTCTAGGAGTTAGAGGAAAAGGTCTCATAACACCTATTTCACATACTGGTAGGGGACACAAAGATACTATTGGCTTAGGTTTTAAAAAGAAACCCTTCCACCTCAAAGGTAATTATTCTCATGTCATAGAGTAGATCACACCAAGAGAACCTCTTCTTTAGAAGGAAGAAACTGAACCATCAGATAGTGATTCAGATGGCTCTGAACTTGTTCCTTATGAATGTTTGCCTAAAGAAATTAAAGACCTTCTTGATGATAAAGATGATCCAATCAAAAGAATTAATGTAGTAGAAACACAAGAACCTACTATCAATCAAGAGATAGTTGCAACACAAGAACCAACTAATCTCAAAAATAATCCAGAAGAGTAAGGTGGTATTATTCTAAGACAGATTCTCATGAGTATGAATTCAAATTAGAATATGAGGGTAACCCTTCTTGGGGTATTCATCCTGACTTTACTCATGTTCTTTGATTTCCTAGAGGCATAGATGAAGAATCTAATGACTATGAATGGGGAGCCATTCCAGAAGAAGATGAGCTTATTATAGAGAAACATGTTGATGTTACTCACCAATATGCACCTAAACCCAACGTAAGTCTAGAGCGAAATGATGAACCTATCGAGTCTGATCCACCTATGGCTGAATTGGACTCCCACAATGACATTGAGCCTATTCATGAATTGAATGTCTTAAGTTGTAATATCACCTTTGAACTTGAGTGTTAGATTAGGACCAATGATGACAGATCCATATCCGTAAACACTATCTCCCAATCTTTCCCCATTTTGACTATCGAACACCCTGAACTTATTGATCAAACCTCCGAGCCATGGTATTTATACCTTCTTGAATGACTATGCCCTTTCTTGCTACCTCAATGCAGTTGAGCCTATGAGTACTTCCATCAGTGAACTGAGCATTAGCATGACAAAGTCAGACATCAAGTATCTTAGTCAGAAAAATAAGAATAAGAATAAAAAGAAAAAGAGTTCTGAGGGTGAAAACAACTTTGTGGCAGTCTCAGAACCTACAAAAGTAAAAATAAAAGACATATCCAAAGGTGAAAATCTCTTTGAGGTGCCTAAGGATGAGATATTTGATGTCCTTTTGAGTCATGTATAGGACAGATCTCCAGTTCTAATTGAGCCCACTCAACCCATCAATTTGGGAACAGCAGAAGAACCACAATTGATTCATGTAGCACAATCTTTATCAGAAGAAGAGAATAAAAAATTTACAACATTCCTAACTGAGAAGAAGATCAACTTTGCATGGAAATATTCATATATGCCAGGGTTGGATCCTAATCTTATAATGCATCATTTATCTATAGCTCCAAATGTCAAACCTGTCAAGCAAAAATTTAGAAAGATGCATCCTCATGTTTCACTCCTGGTAAAAGCTGAATTAGAGAAGCTCCTAAAAGCTAGATTCATCTGAGTTATTGATTATGCAGAGTGGATCTCTAATATTGTACATGTTTCTAAACTAGATAAATAAATCAGAGTGTGCACAGATTTTAGAGATGTAAATAAAGCATGCCCTAAGGATGATTTTCCATTACCTAACATTGATATGATAGTGGATATGACTGCGGGCTCTGAGATGTATTCTTTAATGGATGGTTTTTCTGGATACAATCAAATAAAAATTGCTCCAGAGGATCAAGAGAAAACTGCTTTCACATGTGCATGGGGCACCTTCTGTTGGAATGTCATGCCATTTGGGCTTAAGAATGTGGGTGCTACATATCAAAGAGCCATGACATCTATTTTTCACAACATGATGCATAGGACTATGGAGGATTATGTTGATGATACTTTAGCAAAATCTATGATTAGAGCTGAACATCTAGATGACTTGAGCAAGATACTAGACAGAATGGGAAAATTTAGTCTTAGACTAAATCCTAAGAAATGTGCTTTTGGTGTCACTTCTGGAAAGCTCTTAGGATACATAGTCTCCAAGAAGGGTATTAAAGTTGATCTGGCTAAAGTAAAGGCTATCATGGAAATGCAACCTCCAAAGAATATTAGTCAAATGAGGACATTGCAAGGAAGAGTTCAATCTATCAAAAGATTCATATCACAGCTAGCAGACATATCACAGCCTTTTACGAAAACATTACATAAAGGTGTGACATTTGCATGGAATGAAGAATTTGAGAAGAACTTTGACCATATCAAATAATATCTATCAAATCCTCCTATTTTGATGCCTCCTATTCATGGGAAGCCATTGATCTTATATGTCTCCGCAACAGATACATCACTAGGGGCATTGCTTGCACAACATGATGAGAACAAATAGGAAAGAGCTATATACTATATCAGTAGAACATTGGTTGCATATGAAAAGAAATATTCAATGATTGAGAAAGCTTTTCTAGCTATGATCTTTGCATCACAAAAACTGATACATTACATGTTAGCTCATACCACACATTTGGTAGCTAAGATTGATCCACTCAAGTACCTACTAAGCAAAGCTGACCTCACAGGTAGATTAGCTAAATGGGTCATGCTCTTAAGTGAATTTGATATTGAATATGTGGAAAGAAAAGATATCAAAGGATAGGTTGTTGTTGATCAATTAGCAGATGCACCTATGATTGATGATACACCAATGCAAATGGAATTTACAGATTCCTCTATCATGACTCTTTCTTCTAAAGAATGGCAGTTATTCTTTGACGGTTCCTATACATAGAATGTATCTAGAGCAAGCATATTGTTCATAACTCCTCAAGGATACTCAATCCCAAAATCATTCAGATTAAAGTTCCCTTGCACAAACAATATTGCAGAATATGAAGCCCTTTTGAATGGCATGCAAATAGCAATTGAGAGGCGAGTAATAGAATTACACATTCATGGAGACTCTCAACTTGTTATCCATCAAGTCAATGATGTGTACCAAACTAAAGATGAAAATCTCATTCCTTACAAGAGAATGGTAGATGATCTAAAGAAGTATTTCCTATCTATCACATTTGAGCAAATTCCTAGAATAGAGAACAAGGTTGTCGATGCCATGGCAATGCTATCTACTTTATTACAACAACCTAAACATGAGCTACGCTATGAGTTCCTGGTGGAAGCACTATCTTATCCTACATATGATTCCCCTAAAACCTGCATGATCTACACTATTGTTGGTCATGACTCATCCAAATACAAAAACCTATTCTCCTATCTCCAAGACCAAATCATTCACGATACCTTCAACTGCCATGAAAAGAGATACCTTATCCGTAATGCCTCCCGATATGTCATCATTGGTCATGATCTATACAAATGAGGTCTAGATGGTATGCTACTTAGATGTTTAGAATGAGAAGAGTCTCAACGTGCATTAGAGGAAGTCCATGATGGTATTTGTGGGTCACACTCGAATGGTTTAACACTAGCTCAAAAACTTATTAGGGCTGGGTACTATTGGCCTGAAATGGAGAAAGAGTCTATCAAGTTTGCTAAGAACTACCAAAAAAGCCAAGTGCATGGCAACTTAATTCATGCTCCAGGGAGAGATCTAATTCCCTTTACTACACAATGGCCTTTTCACCAATGGTAATTTGATCTTATAGGAGCTATACATCCTCATTCTACTAATGGACATACCCATATAATCATAGCTACATATTATTTTACAAAATGGGTAGAAGCAGTTCCTTTGACACAAGCAACTGGAAAGAAAATATCTATGTTCATATTGAACTATATCATATGCAGATATGGGATACCTCATTCCATAATCACAGATAATGGTGGACAATTAAAGAACAAAGATCTAGATGATTTATGTGCCAAATTCAAGATTACACAACATTGGTCTTCTATCTACTATCCTTAAGGGAATGGACAAGCAGAGGCTTCTAACAAGAATCTATTGAAAATCTTGCACTGTACAGTTAATAAAATAGGAAGAGACTGGCATCTCATGATCAATCCAGCTCTCTGGGCCTACAAAATAAGTATCAGAACACCTAATGTGGCTACACCTTTCACTTTAGTTTATGGGTTTGAAGTGGTACTACCTATTGAGGTTGAAATCCCATCACTAAGAATTAGAATGCATGGTCTAGTAACTGATGATGACTACAGAGTGTCTAGTTTGCAAGAACTTGAACTACTAGATGAGTGCAGACAAGTAGCATATGATCATCTCAGAGTATATCAGAAGAGAATGTCTAGGGGTTACAACAAGAAAGTCAGACACAGAATTTCAGGTTGGTGATATAGTCTTGAGAGAATCCTAAAAATCAATCACATCGAGAATGCAAGGGGAAGTTTGAACCCAACTGGTTGGGTCCCTTTGTAATCACTACTACTTCTGGCTCTGGTGCCTATCAACTCTCAATGACTGAAGGAGAACAACTCCGAGAACCAATCAATGTTCTCCATCTGAAGAATTCCTATGTCTAAGGCATTCAGTCTATGGTAAAATGTCCTCAAAAAAATATAAAAAATTAGAAAAAGTCCTAAAAAAATGAACATCTTGGTGAAAACCTAGCAATGGGTGCGTTGATGATTCACAAAAAAAATTCAAAAAATGAAAAGTACAAAAAAAATGAGAAAAAGAAAAAGTGCCTCGGTGAAAACCTAGAAACAGGCGCCTTGGTAGGAAAAATAGAATCTCTACCAAGATGCTGAAAACCCGGCAAATGGGCACCACTTGTTTCAAAATGCTCCATCTATCAGCACAATCTTGGTCTTTCCTAGCTTTCAGTCTTGCTTTAGTTTGTATATATCCTTGTTTCAATAAAGTCGGTCTATACACCAATCAGCTCAAGTGTTTGTATCCCATCAATGTTCAAACTTGGGGGCAATCAAAGTCATATCCTATGGCCTCCAATGCTTCTTAGATGAGTCATATCTAGTCAAAGTCCTTTGAAGCTTCATTCAAGTCAGTTAGTCAGTCTCCTCTCCAAAAAGGATTTTTCATCTACAACAACGCAATCAAACATAAAAAAAAAACTGAAAACAATCTGTGCTTTTCATGCTTTTATCTCCTTGTATGTTTACTGATTCGCATTGAGATTTTTGCATATTATGTCCTTTCAAGCTCTTTGATGATGTCCTTTATAGGATTTAAAGAGTGATGACTGGGGGCATAATCTTTTCTTTGTCTTCTACTTCTATGTAAACATCTAACAACTTTAGAAATTCTGGATTGAAATGGTGTCCGACTGTAAGAGCCTCTATCTTGAATTAGATGCCATGCGTACCTCGACCATTGATACCTAAAAAATTCAAGGAAGTTTGATCTAACTATTGTCTTTTTGAGTGAGTTCTTTCTCCTATTATGAAATGCAATCTTACCTAAGGATGTGAACGATAAAGGGCCACTACGGGTAATTCACATTGGATTTAGAATGATCTCTTGACTACTTGATGTGTTTGTACCGCAAGGTGTATTCTGGTCATCATGATGTTTATGTTTTGATGCTTATACAAATTGCTATATCAAAATGGACATGATATTCAGGTCATCCTGGCATTTATGCCTTGGTGCTTATATCTAATCCGACATTTTGAAAACAAAATCAATATTCATATGTCCATGGTTTCATAATCAGTGGGTGTTGTATTGATTCTTGCGTATACAAATCAATATTCATATGCCTATGGTTTCAACACTAGTGGGCATTGTATTGATTTATCCAGTTACCTAAAAATTTAATGATGAGAATGACCGACACATGATCAGTGACTAGGTCCTAGGTCTTAGGTTGCATTTCATATTGCATGTTTCTTTGCATTTTGCATGTTTGCATGATCTCACAATGGTTGGATAAACTTCAATGCTTAAATGATTCTTCAATCACATCTTCAAATATAACAAGAGTTGAATCTCACATGAAGGTTCTTCCAATGAAATAGCAAGTAGAATCCTTTTTCAGGATCAAAATCAAAATCTGAGATCATTCATATTATTCACTACTTGCATAATCAACATTCAATCATCAAAGAAATCTAGCATTCAACTTAACTAATTATCTTAAATCAAACTATTGAAATTTCAACTTGGTCAACCATGGTCAACTCAAGGTCACACCTAGTCAAACTTGGTCTCCAGGACCTCTCAATGATGCAGAATGCATCCTCTGAATGTGTACAACCAATTCTCAAAATCAATTAACATGCTTCTAAACTATCAACACTGACTTTTCTTGTCGGATTTCAATTTTAATCCCGAAGGGGCATGGTATTGCACATCATTCAAAGTCTGTAATCTAATTGGAAATCATATCTTTCCTCAGTAATTAAGACAAAAACCATGTCTAATTGTTGATTCATCAAAAAGACCTCATCGCTTGAGGCAAATCAATCATCGCTCGAGGCATATCAGATTCATCGAGATCCATATCAATATGTTATTCTCTTAATCTTGTAAATTGTATCAGTTTTTGTAACTATCGGTTCAATTGTGTTATTTCCTTGGTTCTTCGAAAACTGAAGGGTTCAGATGTGATACCAATGTGATTCTTATCAACAATCGGATCTGGAATCGGTCACTCACTTCTTCGCAATCATAAGGTTCGGAATCAGGTGTTTTGACACTTTTTTTTCGCAATCATCGGTTCATTTGTTGTTATAGTTAACATTATCTTTGGTCATTCATGACCTATCATCTTCATATCAGTTTTTGCCTCATATCAATATCAATTTCAACATCTTACACAAACTATCTTTGAACCGCTGCGCTTCGCACAGCAATTCAAAGAGGGGCAAAATGTAATACCCCAAAAATGGGCTATAGGTTCATTAACCTCCTATATCGACACATCGAACAAAATCGACATCAAAGCCCTAACCTAAGGCACATCTGAACATCATCGAATCCTAATTGATTATCTCAAATTCTACATCAGGGAATATTCCTAGTAATATTCCTAATTATCCTAATTATCTTTAATTTAATGATTATTTGGTGATAAATCTTATTTATTCTAAAGTTTGATTAATTGAATATTCTAAATATTTAATTAATTAGATTTAATTCTGCCACTTAATTATTTAATTAAATTTAATTATATTTATTCCTAATTATTATTATTTAAATTTGACAATAAATCAAAATTCCTATCATTAATTGATTAAATTCTTATTTAATTAATTAAAGCAAGTTGTCAGATTTAATGATATTATTTTAGAATAAAAGTTTGATTTAATAATTGATTAACCCATAAATCAATTGTTTTATTTTTAAAAAATCAGTTAAGTTGAGGATAAATCACTTTATTTATTTATTTAATTCATGATTAATTATGCACATCCAAAAAATAGTTAAAACTTTAAATCAGAAAATCAATTCAAGTTGTTTTAAAAATAAAATCAGCTCTCTTTTGAGTTAAAAGCTGATCTCAACTTCTGATTTAAATCAAAAAGTTGTTTTTGCATGTTTTTACATGATTTTGTGAATTAATTATCTTTTATTCTTTGATAACTCAAAAATCAACCTGAGTTTATCTAAGTGATTTATGGCTTTTTCCATGCATCCCCAAAGCCCTGGATTTCTATAAAATCAAGGCTCAGCTTTTCAATTTCATATCTCAGAATTTGCAAATTTATGCTGGCGAATTGGTATCTGAAGAATTGAAGCCTCTTTGCGAATCAACAACTTTGTGAGATCATTCATATTTTAGCATATCATTGTTAGATTAATTGTATTGCATATCATTTTTTCACATAAATTAGATTTCATATGAGATTTCTCATATTATTGCATCTAAAATCTAAAAAAATAGATTAATTTGCATCTAGTTCATATCTAGATTTTGCATTCAAATCCTTCATTTAGGTGTCGTCAAGGTCACTGATCTTGGTCCAATCTGGGAATACATACTCGCATCTACTAGAAGGTAGTAAATCACCTGGTCAACTTAGTTTTCAATTGCTTGCACGATTTTGATTTTTGCTAACCTCTAATGTTTTACTGAAGTGATGTGTCCACAGCTAGGTACAAAATTCACACACACAAGTACATGGTTTATTGACTTTGCATTTTTTTCTACACAATTCTTTATGTTCAAAAAATGAAGCATTGGATTAATAATTGTGGATATGATTGGTTATTTCTTATGTGTGATTTTTAACTATCACATATTTCAATAAATAGTTCATTAAGAAAAAGTGTATCTACATTGATAATGTTTGCATTATCTACCAGTACTGGCTACTTTTGCATATCATGTCTCATGATCGCATATCTTGCCTTGATATTTCTTATATTATATCAAAATGATTTGCTCATATTGCTCTGGATGATTTACCTTTGAATAGTTGTTTGTAGTTCTCATTTCTAATCTTGTACAATTTATTGGATATCTGCATAGTGGTTTGCATTTTGTGCTTGTTAGGGTTCAACTCAAATTCTAGAAAATGGTTTAGGATTTTACACATTTTTAATATCTTTTCATTTTTTTTATTTCTACAATGGATTTTGTGTATACATCCCTTAACAAATAAATAAAACATTATATTTGATGGAATTAGTAATTTTAGTTATCAACCGAAATATGTGATTGTATTAGTTTTTGACAACAAACTGTAACGTTTTGTTCAAATTCTTTAATACACATAAAAAAAGGTTTTGTTAGAATTTGTGCCTTTTTTAATGGAACCTTATAACCTTAATTAGTTTCTTGGCTCAAAAATTCATTATATTTTCGATCAACTGACTATAGCTACCGTATAATCTAGTGTTATCAGTGATTGTTCTTTTTTCGATGGTTGAAAATGTCAATCAGACATTCATATGATATTGGAGCTATTGTAAATTTTGTAACAAATGGTTCAAAATATCAATAAAATTTTGATTGTGCTTCTTCCAATCGTACATTTAGTTGATATTCAAACCCCTGCACTATGTGTTGGGGATGGTTTCTTATGTTCAATAAATTATTTATCATTTGAGTGTCTTCATTGTATAAGATGTTAATAATTTCTTGCCTCGAGGAATGTGTAGCAATGTACTTTGACCATTTTTTGATGCAAACAATGGTACATGTCACCACCAAAAGAAGATTTTCTTCCTCATCTTTGATTATGGTACCTACAATTCAGATAGGGTGGATAGGGTAAAGTTGGAAATGACATGTCCTTTAATTGATCTTTGATTATGGCCTCCAGTTATTTGATTTAGGTGTGCTATTAATGAGTATTATCCTAGACTTATTCCTCTTAGTTTTATTTGCATGAATTCTCATTCCAGAGTTCAATCAATGTTAGGGTACTTCCTTTGTGGGATCATTGATAAACTATATATTTTTCATGTTACCAGCCTTGGCTTAGAATGGAAAAAATTGGAAATAATTATAATAGTGAAATATTTTAGTTCAAAAGCTTTCTAATACAATTTCTAAAATCCATACGAACATGGGTTCACTCATTTTGTGGGTCACGTCTATAGTGTAATCAAATACATCTTTCTTGAAAGAGGAAGTAGATGATTCCACTTTTGTCTTCTTCTTTTTTGATAAATTAAGCTTAAACAAAATAATTTCCATATATGTTCATTTTGTCTCACATATTGGGGTACTTGATTATTTCACTTTGAGTTTGGTCAAAGAACAACATGCTAAATAAGAAGGGTGTTGTCAAGATCATGGGGCTAGAGTCATAATGGTGTGATCTATGTTATGTAACAAATGTTAAAATAGAGAAATGACTACAATGTGCATTATTATTGATTGTTGATATGTAATTAGTTGTTCAACATAAGTTTGATACATATCTTCTTTGCCACACAAGTAGAGAGTAACTGCACTAAACATTTCAAAGGTTTGGATTCCAAACAATGTAATGCTAGGGAAGATGAACCATATTGCATATAACATTGTAGTTCATCATTAATATATAATTAATATTTGTGCTTTAACTATCATCTTTAATCTTCATATTTGTGTGATATTTCAACTTTTCCTTCATAAATGTAATCATTAATAGTTATATATTGAAATTGTTAGAATATTTAATCTTTCCTTGGTTGCATTTATTTATTTGAGTATGAACCAAGGTATCCTTATTTTATTTAATTAGGAGATTATATGGAATCCCTACATGTATTTTTTCCTCTAGTCCAAATGGGAGGACATGTCATATTTTGTAATTCCTTTAATAAGGAAAATAGTTTATCCTCCTTAAGAGGATTTTGACACTTTTCACACACCTATTATGGATGATGGCATTCATAGATTGGTGAGTTACTTAGTAACTCCTCTCCTCATCTCTATAAAAGAGATGCTCTCCTCTCTCATTTTCTCCCTACGAAGTTATTGTAATTGACCTCTCTCTCTCTCTCTCTCTCTCTCTCTCTCTCTCTCTCTCTCTCTCAAGATTTTCCATATTCATAATATCATAAGGGGTTTTTCTTTGATTTTCCCCTTTCAAAATCTTATTATCTTCTTGTCTTAGATTTTGGGTGCTTGCTCCTAGTTCATGTTTTTCTCATGGTAACATCTTGTTATTTATCTATCTCTATTGGATTACTTTCACTTCCTTTTTCTTGTCATTTTCTTTACATGGTATCAAAGATTGGGTTGCTAATCCTTGTTTGAGTGTAGTATTGAAGGTTATCATTCTTTGGAGCATATCTTATTGGACACTCTTGTTTGAGAGAGAAGCTTGAGCTTCATTTACTAAATTTTATGTTGCAAGGTTTATTATTTTATTTAGTTATTGTTTTCTCTAAACCTCTTTGGTTGGCTTGTCACCAGAGAGTTGAGTTTTGAATTTGTTTTTGGTTTTCATGGTTTACCGCCAAACCCATTTCAATCTGTATTTTGTTTTGATAACCTATTTTGGGTAACCGCAAGGTTTATCTTCCTTTCTCTCACATTTCTTGTAGGTTTTATACTAATCATTTTTACTATGTATTAATTTTTCTTTATTATAGTATCCAACAAAAATACCAATATCTCATATCTCTTTTAAATATCTTTGTGCATGCAGGTTTATATTATTTGTTCTACAGGCATATCTTTGTTCTGATTTTTTATCTATGTTATTTTGTAGAAGTTTTTTGGCTTCCCTCACAAGTTCTTTGTTTCCCAGCTTTCTTCTATAGCTTTACACCAAACCTCACAAATTTTTTGGCTGCCTCTACCTTGCACAACTCTTCTAGTTCCTTTTTTCCCTTTGTGTGGCCCCCCTCTCCCCTTGTGCAACTATTCTCTCCTCTTGTGTCTCCTTCCTTAGCATTTTTCCTTGGTATTCTCCTTCTGTTACATTCCCCATTGCTCCCTTTGTGTGGTATTCTCCTTATTTCCACCAAGCTTTATGTGCAATCTTTCACTGGCTTCTCCATACGCAAGCCAGAGCATGCAATATTTTGTCCTCCCTTATGCGAGCCAGAGTACTGTATATTTTTTTCCAACTAGTGTAGTCTTCGTGCATTAGTTCCATTCTCTATTCTCTACCTTTCAACCTTTCTCTTCCTTGCATTTCAATTTACCTACCCATAACCCTTATGTAACTCCAAGCACGTCCCATTTTCTATTCTTTGATTTTTTTAATTCTCTACTACATTTCTTCATTATGATTATTCCTGACTTATTCTCTTATCTTCCCATTGGTTTATTCTTTATCTTTATCTCTTTTCTTTGTTCTCTCTAGTATCATCTCCCATTTGCTAACATTCTTGTGAAGATTCGATGCTAATTTAGTCTCCCTTCACAACTTTTAACCTAAGTTTAGACCCTAGTTTGACCATTTTTAAGGTAGTTTGATTAATTTAAAATCATTTGAATAAATTATTTAAATATGTTATTTTGATATTTTAACAATAAAATTTATTTTTTATTTAATAAAAATATCATTGTTTTGTTTTTAGTATAATCCATTTTTTAAAAAAATAGTTTTCAGACATTGTTTAATTTAGTTATTTAACAAATAATTATTTTAACTTTATTATTATTTTTTTAAAATAGTTTACATTCATTGTTTATACGTTTTACTAATGTTTGAAAATGTTTACAGTTTCCATTTAAAAATTTTGTTTAGAGTTTAACTTAATCAATAATTATCATTTTATCACTTTGTTTTATGTTTAAATTCAAAATTTAATATCATTTCACCATTTATTGATTCATTTAACAAAAAAATAATTTTTAATTTAAGCTATTCAAATCATCATTAACATTAAGTTAAATCACAATTTAACATGACTTGGCATTCACTTATTATTGTTTCTAACTCGTCTTTATGTCCTTTGTTCATTTTAATCATTTCATTTCTTGGTTAATTATTCAATAATGTCTACATTAATCCCTGAAACCAAATTGAATAGTACTAATTACCATGCATAGAAAAACACACATTTCATTTATTTTTTAATTTAAGCATGTTGCTACTAGTGTGACTTCTTCTCCAACCACCACTACAGCTCAATGGTGTAGGAGCACCTAGGGTCTTAGGTCAACCCTAATCTAGTTTTGGCTTGTAAGTGACTTTGTCCAAATCACTATTCAATAAGGACAAAGAATGAGTCCCAAGTTTTTTGTGATGTCTTTAGAAAATCTTTAAGATGTGTGGACAAAATCTTGCCAAGATGTGCCTAGGACTTGTCAACTAATGTCACAAGTTGTCTACATAGTGGATAGTTGGTCAAAGGTCAAATTGACCTCCAAAATGTATGGAATTGGAATGAGAAATGTTAAATGGGTTTAGCTATACTCGTGGATTCATTCTACACTCCTTTGAGTGGTTCATGTAGAAATGACAACAAAAATTGCCAAAGTAACAAAAGTTGTCAATGACAACATTGAGAAAAGTGCTTAAGGAAGGTAAGAAGCAGTTGAGGGTCAGTTTGGATAGTTTTGGCACAAGGAATGGAGCTATTTAAGACCAATCTCAGCCTATGTTCAAGGTTGGCATATTGTATATACAGTTTAATATTATAAACTTGACAAGTGTTTACTGTAAACCCGGTGACAGTCGATTTGAAGTTCAAGCATCCAAGTGTTAATGGATTGATTTAAGAAAGTTTCTTACATGTTTAGATAGGGCTTTGTATATACTTCATTTTTGATGCAAGAATAGGCTTAGGTTTTCTATTTTGATAAGTCAAATAAAAATCCTTCCTCTATGACTGGATCATTGGTCAATACAGAGTTGGAGGGCCTAAAATGGCTCTAGCATGAATTCCACTTGTGGGAACTATGTGCCCTTCTGGCATATGCTAGTGTGTTGTATATACTTTGTAAATATGGACTTTGGGTTCAAGATTTGTAGGTTAACCATTTTTACAATCAAGCCCTAGGTGAGACAAAGTGTACACGGCTAGGAGGCTTGATAGTGTCAAAGAAAAGATGGAGGGTTTAATGGATTGGAAAACACAATCCAAGACCATGGATGGGTAGAGAAATGACAAGAGATTCAGTGTGCAAAAGGAGAAGTGTTGATGAAGATTTGGTGGGGCATTTGAAACCTGAATCTTCATTATAGTCTAAACAGGCTTGTAGCCCTTGAAAATAGGCCTATTTTTAGGAAGGAATTGTATGGATAGTTTGAGCTTGGGGAACCCTAAAAATATTTGAGTTCTCTGAAAAGGGCATTAGGAATTTCAATGTGTTTGGGGCCTTACTTGGAAAGTTACATATTTATTTTATGAAAGGTCAATTAGGAGACCTAATTAGCCCTAAAAGGCTACTAGCCCTATTTTCAAGGTTTTAAAGAGATCATTTGCAAAACCATGAAAGTGGTGAACTAAACAACACCCAAACTAGTGGAAATGGTTAATTTGAAAGCCTCTCCATCTATTTGTAGTTGAAAAGGGTTATGGTGTGTTAGGAGGTGGACTTAGTAAGTTGAGTCCATGAAGGAGAAAGGGGGTAGTTTTGAGTACGAACTTGGTAGAGAGGTCTTGGAGGAAAGAGTAATTGAGGGAAGAGTTACTCTAGTGTAGGGTCATAGAAAGAACCCTAGAAAGGTCAAGAGAAGGACCTTTTAGGAGTCCACAAGGAGGTAGGGCTTAGGAACAAAGATCTACCTATCAAATTGGTATCAGAGCCTAACAAGGTTTGGGCGAAGTCTTTGTTAGAATTAGTGGGTGATTAATCCATGGTGACAAATTTTGAGTTAGCTAGGGAAGTGATAGATCAGAGAGAGGAGAATAGAATTATCAAGGAAGAATTGGTAGCTCTTAGAGATAAGCTAGGAGAGGTGGAAGAAAAGACTAAGATGGTGGGTGAAAAGTTGAAAGAAGATAAAGATATGGTTAAGGTAGTGGATGATGATAATAAAATCCATGAACCTGATCCACCTATGCTAGAAGAACCATTCCTCAAAGCCATAAAGGAAATTGGAGGTAAAGCTCTTGAAGGGGTACCTTTGTTTAGTGGGAAGATGGATCATGAATTGGTGATGGAATGGAAAGAGGGAATGGAGAATCACTTTGAGTGTGAAGGGATTAGTCAGGCTCAAAAGGTGAAGGTGGCTAAATATAGGATGTGGGGACCAACATTGACTTGATGGAAGTTCCTTCAAGATGAAAGAGAAAGGTGGGCAAGAATCCAATAGCTGCTTAGAAATCTATGGTGAAAAAGATTAAGGAGAACTATCTACCAAAATAATTTGAGATTCAATTGCACAAGAAAAGACAAAATCTTAGACAAAGAGACTTGGATGTTGCATCTTATACTGAGGAGTTTCAAAAATTATGTTTGAGGTCCAAGATGAAGGAGGAAGAAAGTGTCAATGTGGCTAGGTACTTGAATGGGCTTAGATGGAGCATTAAGGAGGAGATCAGTCTACTAAGTCCTACTATTATTCATATAACCTATCAACTAGCCCTCAAAGTGGAGGAGAAGAGAAAAAAGAAGCAAGATTCAAGCTCAAGAGGCAAAGGAAGAGGAAGAGACTCAAGAGGGGATCATAGGGGAAGTTTTGGTGGTAGGAGTAATGGACCCAAGAGCCAAGGAGAATCCAAGCTGACTGAACAACACAATGATTCAAGTAGCAGGGGTAACTTCAACAAAGGAAGAGGATTCAATAGTGGTGGAAGAGGTAGATTTGGAGGATTTGGTAGAGGCTCTCACTTTACAAGCATGAAATATTATAACTATGGCCAGTTAAGCCATCCAACATATAGGTGCCCTAATAGGGCATTAATCTCACAAGGAGAAAAGAAAGTTTCCTATGTCCAAGAGGAGGTTGGAAGTGTTAGAACTCTAGAAGTGAACCTTGATTCAAAGAATGGTGAGAACCTTATGTTTATGAGAGTCTTTCTCAAAGAAACTATCAGAGAAGAACCTAAACAAAGAAGAGCACTATTTAGGATTAAGTGCGAGATTCTTGAAAAAGTGTGCAAGGTCATTATTGACTTTGGTTCCATAGACAATATCATCTCAGAAGAAGCCAAAAGTTGAAACTAACTAGAATACCTCACACCAATCCCTATAAGGTTATCTGACTCAACAAAGGACAAAATTTTCTTGTTAATGAACAAGTGTGGGTTCAGTTTTCTATAGGAGAGTATCAATACAAGATGCTTTGTGATGTTTTCCCAATGGATGCTTGCCATTTATTGTTAGGTAGACCATGGAAGTATGACATATGCAATCCATCATGGGAAGAGGAACCTATATACCTTAGAAAAGAATGGTGTCACTTACAAAATTTAGTCACTTGTTGAAGAGAGACCAAACAATTCAATGGAGTCAAATGTACTCATATTGAGTTGTAAAGAGTTCTTGCATGAGCTTAAAGAGGAAGAAGGAGTTTGTGTTGCAATTGTAGTGAAGCCTAAAGAAGAAGGTATATCAAAACAAGCACCTATGCCTATATAAGTGAAGCAGTTGTTATAACAGTTCAAAGACATCATAAGTGATGGGACACCCACTACATTACCTCCTCAAAGAGCCATTAGTCATCAGATATACTTCATACTAGGGGTATCCTTTCCTAGCAAAGCTGCTTACAAGATGACATCAGATCAAAATAAGGAAATAGAAAGGAAAATTCAAGAGTTTCTTGACCAAGGAATAATCATAAAGAGTATAAGTCCATGTGTTGTTCTAGTTGTCTTGGAATCCAATAAAGGAGGTAAGTGGAGATTATGTACTGATTCTAGGGCTATAAATAGGATAACAATCAAATATAGGTTTCCTATCCCTAGAATAGAAGACTTAATGGATTGTCTTGGAGGGTCTAGGTACTTCACTAAGATTGACCTTAAGAATGGGTACCACCAAATTAGGATGAAAGAGGGGGATGAGCGGAAGTCAGATTTCAAAACTATAGAGTGTCTTTATGAATGGTTAGTTATGCCCTTTGGGCTTACAATGCACCTAGTACATTTATGAGACTAATGAATGAAGTCTTGAAGGATTACATAGACAAGTTTGCAGTGGTGTATCTTGATGACATCCTCATCTTTAGAAAGTCAAAAGAAGAACACATGAAACACCTAGAGGTTGTGTTAAGGAGATTGCATGTGGAGAAGCTAGCCATTAACCTAGAAAAGAGTGATTTCTTGAAACAAGAACTAGTTTACCTAGGCTTTTTAGTATCCCAAGGTGATTTGAAAATGGACCCAAGTAAAGTAGAAGCTATCCTTAATTGGCCCACACTAAAAATAGGGATTGATGTTTGGAGTTTTCATGGGTTGCTCAATTTTATAGAAAATTTATTAGAGGGTTTAGTGAGATGTGTGCACCTCTATTAGATACTATTAAAGGTAGAATTAAGGCCAAGTTCAAGTGAACAAAGTGTTGGAAATGTAAATGGGAAAGTAGTACTAAGAGGGGGGGTGAATCAAAAATTACTGAGTTCTATCTTTTAATCTGTTAGAACTTTATGTATCATTTGAGAAAAACTTAAACAATCTAAGTAACATACTTTTTTAAGTAGCATACATGAAATCACACATAACATAATAGATTTTGATAGCCCAGAAACCCTTGAAAGGTAAAACTGGGGTGGGGATGACACCCACAAATCTTCACTACTATAGATAATAAAGTTTTCCTATTAGGGCTACAAATTGTGATCAAAACATGATCTACCCTATGAGAGGTCTACTCTGTTAAAAGCTAAGAAACTTATACAGTCTACCTTGTTAAAGGATTTACAAACTTACAATAAAGTAAGCACTCGGTAAAGAGATTTACAAAAGTCTACTAAGACTACTCAGCTAAGAGATTTACCCTGATACACTGGTCAGAATGTCTCAGCATCTGATCTTTCAATTTGCACTGATATGCTAATTACAGATCTTCTCTTTTCTATATGATTGTGATCTCTTCTATTTGATCTTTCTTGATTTTGTCCTTTCACTACTATGCTCGGTCATTGAACTTTGTCTGAATACTTCTCCTGATCATTTCCTCATACTCACAGTATTCATTTGATCTCAATGTCTCCTTTTTTATACACACACATCTCTAATCTAGATCTTTCCCTTATATAGTAATAAAAACATTTTACTATTACAAGATCTACAATTCAGATATTTCGCTATTGCCACCTAAACTATACAATTTTCTGATTGGCTCTAGGGTTTACATAGGGATCAATGATAACAATATGGATGTGTAATCACCTCCATAATTACCTCAATACAAAACATTATTATCACCAAAAATGGTTTACCTCAATCATTGTGCCATTCCAGACTTGTATGCCAATTCTAGAGAACTCGGCAAAAGTTAATCCTGGCACTTGGCATCAGCTATATTCGGCATTGGTTGAACTTCTTTGTCACTCGGTAATCATTTTTATATGTAACTCGGCATTGGTTATACACTCAGTATATTACAAACATAATGTGACTATAACTTTACTCAGCAGTACTACTGCTCAGTAAGTATACAATACAAAACTCGGCCTTTACAGAATGACTCAGTCGCAGTGATGACCGGCCATTATTGCCTAGATATATGACTAAGTGTAAGACACTAATAGTCAACAAAATTATAGAGATCTACTATCTCCCCCTTTGACATTAGTGGCAAAAACACTTTGTCATGACATTCGTATATACAATTACAAAAATATGTTTGTATTAGCCTAATACTCCCCTTGAGATATATATACATATTCAAAATTGTGTTACCTATCCCTGTTCGCACTCGTGTCATGATAATTCCCCCTTGTTTTTGACATGACTAATTTATTCATCAGTAGGTAAGTTACAAATTTTATCCAGAAAAGGTCTATGTAGCACCATGATCATGTATAATGCATCTGTCCATGCAGTTGAAGTGAGATTTAATACTTTAGTTTGTACTTCTAAATCAATAGCTAGACTGATGAGACCTTCAGCTATAGACAAATGTGAATCACTCTAGATCAATGTGTTAGCCTTAGCTACTTTTCATTGTATAGCCTCCAGATGTGGTGTAAGAATAGTTTGAATAGAGAGTAGGTGAGAATGAATCTTTCCATCATTTTCCATTAGCTCGGCTAACTTACCTTGTGTCTGCATTACCTTAACATAATGTCCAGCACTGGTGCTGGCATCCAAAGTTAAGGACTAACTTGTAGCTTGGATCTCTTGCTTGAGAGTCTCAAGCAAGCATTGGTTCTCGTCTGTGAATAGTTCAACATTGCATAGCTTGGCCAATAAAGACTATCCATCCACAACTAATCACTCGGTCTCTTTTACCAAAGTTGACAACTCAACTTGTTTAACTGCGATCTCGGCAGATATCTTATCCAACATTTTTGTCTCAAATCTGCATTCAAACCATTCAAATAGCTTATCACTAGCACAAGTAACTTCATTATTGACTTTCTGAACAATGTGGACAAGTTATTCTAATATAGGAGTGGAACTATGTACATCCGACAAGTCATATACTTCATTAAATATGTCCTTAATTTCATGAAGAACCTTTTTTTTTTTATGCTCCCTTCGGAGTTCTGCTTGTCTACTTTTCCTTGTCAGCAAATCTTTCATTATTTGTAGCTGCTCGAAAGTAAATTTATCAGTATCCCATTTAGGAATAAAAATTTCTTCATCAATTGTTACCTCATCTTTTTCCTTTGGTGCTCTTAGTGGGGTGCTTCCACTCGGCAGTTGTACAAGAGCTTTGATGGCCTCTTGTTCCTTCGGCACTTGTTCTTCAATGAATTTTCCTCTACTTTTTCCTTCTTCTTTCTCCTTTTCCTTGGCATGTGGTTGAATAGCTTGTTCATCTGATTTTATTGCATTTGCATCTATGTTGTGTCCTTCCTTAGAAAGACTCTAAATTTTATCTTCTGCTTTAACTTCTTCTTCGGCAAAGTGAGTTAATGGTACCGACTTGATTGATTCCTTGATAAGACTTGTACTGACTAACTCATCAATAGTAGAAATTTTAGGTATAGGAGGATTATCAACGACAGATTGTGTGCTCATGATGGTGGGATAATCCTTGACTTGCAATAGTATAGTGTTACTACCTGGCAGGGGTGTTCTAGTTGTTGTTGTGTTCTTTAAATCATCCTCAGTTAAGAATGAGGTCTTAATGGGGCTCTCCTCCAGTATATCAACAATATGAACCTCAAAAGTATCTTGTGATTTCACTTCCTTAGGAGTACCAGTCTCCATTGTAATTTTCTTGTTGTCAGGTTCAACAACTATTGAAGTGGTTGCAACTGAACTGTCATTATTTCCTTCATCCTTGTCTTCTACTGAGGTGGGTAACAAACCAAACACTATCTTCCAAATTTTCAAACTTTCTTGAACATCTTCAATCTTGTGTTGAAGGATAAGATAGGCTCTAAGTTTAGGATCAAATTTGCCTCTGTATTTGTTAATTATCTTTTTGATATTTGCAGGAGTGAGAGTGGATTCAACTTGTACTAATGTATTCTCTCTTATTTCCTTCTCAGTTTGTAAAGCATACTCCCACTTTTGTGTGACTCTGTTGGACAATTCTTTTGGAATCCTATTTTCAATTTCAATCAGCAGCATCTTTAAAGTGAATAACATTTCAAGAATAGCATCCTCAACTTTTTCTTTATCTCCAATACTTAGCGGTCCAAACTTTAATCTCTTCACTTCATCAACTGCAGCTGTGCTAGTAATCTTACTACATAATTCATCAATGGTGAGTTGATGTGAACCCTATTGTGTTGCCTTCCCCTTTATTGCTTCATCACTTTCTATTTCTTCATCATCTTTTGGTAGAAAAAGTTTCCTTCTCGGTGTCTTCATAACCTTGGTCGGCACTGTCTTGGATTGAGCAGATTTTCACTTTGCAGATGCAGGAGGCATCTTAGGAGTCTCAATAGTAGTCCTTCTTGGCCGAGGTCTAAGTGATGGTGTCTCAGACACTTTGCATTTCAACACCCTTCTTTTAGGTGGGGACTCGACAATTATTGGTTTCTTCTCTTCTCCTTCTTCTATCTCACTTCCACTTGTTGCACTCTTCTCATCTTCTCCTAACCCTTGGGTTAACTCTAGTGGTGCATCATTGCCAGATTCTTTAACATATTCTTCCAGATTCTTTACTATTTTCTTTCTTCTTCTCTCAGTGGTGGCAGCCAATAATCCCAAAGAGATCTTGGATTTGGCCTCTTCAAATGTACCAAAGTAAGGAGCCTTATTATCAATTTCCTCAACTAGGAGGGATGTGATTGTAGTAGTAGCTTCATCAATATTGAGTTCATAGGGTAGTGGCATCAACCATGAAACCCTAGGTAGGACTGCTTGTGCATAGGTAAAGTCTGTGTCTACTAGAAAACATATGTCTTTACTATATTTCTCAATTAGAGACACAGGGACTCTAGTCCTATTCCTCATCTTCTTCTTAAACTCAATGAAATAATTGTCCATTATCCCTTCAAAATCATCACCAATCTCCTTTATGAAATTATTTATCTGAATAGTAATGGGTTTCTTCTTATCCCATTTCACATCACCATGTGTAGGAAAACATTTTTTAACATAAAAGAATATATAGATCAGCAAGGAACTGAACTTACACATAGAGTTCTTTGTCATCCTGATGGATTTCAAGTTCTCAGCAAGTTGAGTCAGCTGGAGCTCGGCAAGATCATATGTGTGCCCTTTCTTTATTATCTTCCAAGCTTGGTCCATTGCCATACAGGGGACGTTGTCCAACTGACTGGATTGGTAAAACTTATGCAAGATAACTCTAACAGCAAAGTCAATTTCCAGATCAGTGATGGTAGAAATTGTCATTCTACATTTGTTCTAGACTGCCTGTGTGTTCGCTTGAATATCCTCTTTTCCTGCACATTTCATCATTCTCTTTCCGTCAATGGTAGGATAACCAGTGACATCATGTATCATTTCCTTTGTAATCTTCACCGGTCCATCTTCCAGCCATAATTGCATGTCGTGCACTCGACCCAACATGATCTTTATCCATTCTACCTTGAAATTTTTTGGGAAATTTAGGGCATGTACTAACCCTTGGTTGGAAACAACCTTATGCTCTGGCTTCAGCACTCCGTTGACACATAATTTTTCATATGCTTCCCTGATCTCATAGTCACTGATTTCTCCAATTTTGCACATATATCAAGACCTAACATCATTCATCATTAACACATTTTCCAGAATTGAAGATAGGGCTCCATTCAAATCTCCTTTGATCGCACTTTCAGATATTGCCTTGAATACCCTCAGTTTGCAAACTTCATTCCTTACAAGTTGTACATTGAAAACTTCCATTCCCTGTTTCCTGACTAGTGTGGATGACGATGATGCCATTTCAAATTGTAATTTTTGAAAAGAAAATAATTGCTCAGTAGGGTACCTTTTTGTCAATTAACCCTATAGATGATTTTTTGCCGACGGCACGCTGAGAAGATTTGGAATCACTTTTCTTGATCTAGTTGCACAAATTTTGAATTGCTCTAAAATCTCGAATAGCATGGTGAAATGAAATTAACGACAACTTTCCACTTTATAGAATCCGAAAAAAAGATTAGGGCCTCATAAATGCTCCGTACAAATTTTTAGGTGAAATATAGCTATCTCAACAATACTCATGTTAAACTTGGTTAAACACAAGCTCGATCGATGAAAACCATTGTGATATAGCTCGGCATAGCATTTCGGCAATAACAAGTGCTCAGCAACCATTGATAGCTCGATCATGACATTGATGCTTGACATCAAAATGAAATTTTCTATTTTGCTTAGATATGTCCTAATGCATCTTAATCTATGCAGATATGGACTTTCTCTCAATTCTATGTTAGGAACTGATGTAAAGTAAGGCTCTGCAAGAATTAGTTCCAGACATACTTTTCATGCTTAGTTGGAAGAAGTGTGATCACCTGATCCATCAGACTAGGTGACCTCAGATGTGCTTGCTTCACTTATTATTCCTTCTTCTTTCTTCCTCCATGTCTTTTCCATCTGGTTCCTCATTTTTTCACAGATATCCTCATTCTAGTTGTTAACATTGCTCGGCATAGGTGATCTGCAATCTCTCTTTAAGTGACTGACTTTATTACATTTATAATAGACCATGCTTCCATTCATCCAGCTTTTAGATTTTCCTCTAAAATGAGTCTTCATGCAATTTGCTCCAATGTATCCATACTTACTATAATAATGGCAATTGTACCATGTGTTATAGTCCCAATTGTAACTGTTGTGCTTGGTGACTGGTTTTGTTTGCTCATTAGGTGACCACCTTGGTCTAGATCTGTATTCAAATGCTTTGTGTCCATATTTCTGACAATTGAAACAATTTCCTTGAAACTTGGGTGAGGTGGATGAATTGCTAGCTTTGGATCTACATTCATGTGCTTGATGTCCATGCTTCTTGCAGTTAAAACAATGTCCATTAAAATTAGGTTTAGAATCAGACTTACCATGTTTGCTTCTGCATATGTTGGCTGTATGTCCTAGCTTCCCACAGTGATGACATGTGGGCTTTTTGTTCTTTGGTTTAGCAATCTTCTGTTCTCCATTCTTTGATGACTCTCCTTCTTCATTAGATGAGTGTTCATTCACTCCAAGTCTAGATCTATCACCAGATCTCCTAGGTGACCTTAATAATTCTTCAAAATATTTTGCAGCTTCATTAGGTTTGTTCATCCTTTCATTGATTTCTTTCTCAGTTCTCAACTCATGTTTCAGCTGATCATTTTCATATTTTAGTTGATTGTTCTCCAAGTCTTTCCTACCCAATTCTTGGTTGGCTAGCAATAGTTGATTTACCATATCTAGTTGATTATTAGTCAACCTTTGCATGTCACTAGTTCTTTCATCTAGCCTTATTGCCATTTGTCTTTTATCTTCTTTAGCCATTGCCTTAACATCTTCAACTTTCTTTTTCTGCTCCACTACTTCACAGAGTCTGACAGATTGAATTTCCTTCTCTCTATTTAGAGTCTTGATTTCATCATTCAGTGTGGTATTTTTCTCCATCAGTTATTTCATGGCTTTGTCATTTTCTGTAGAACTACCAATATCAAATAGTCCAGTGATGTCTTCTTCCTTGTACTGTGTCTCACTTTGTTGAATAGCAATTTCTCTTCTTTTTCTCAAAGATTTCTTCAGTTCCCTTGTGGCTGCTTCCAGCTGTTGTAATGCTAGTTGAACTTCAATCTTTTGATTCTCTATGACTTTTCCCAGTTTGTAAACTTCCATCTTTAAGATCTTTTCTCAAGTGGTTAGACTTCCATATGAGAAACCTAGCTCTGATACCAATTGTTGGAAATGTAAATGGGAAAGTAGTACTAAGAGGGGGGGGGGCGAATCAGAAATTACTAAGTTCTATCTTTTAATCTATTAGAACTTTATGTATCATTTAACAAAAACTTGAACAATCTAAGTAACATACTTTGTTAAGCAGCATACATGAAATCACACATAACACAATAGATTTTGATAACCTAGAAACCCTTGAAAGGTAAAACTAGGGTGGGGATGACACCCACAAATCTTCACTACTGCAAATAATAAATTTTTCCTATTAGGGCTACAAATTGTGATCAAAACATGATCTACCCTATGAGAGGTCTGCTTTGTTAAAAGCTAAGAGACTTATACAGTCTAGCTTGTTAAAGGATTTACAAACTTACAATAAAGTAAGCACTTGGTAAAGAGATTTACAAAAGTCTGCTAAGACTACTCAGTTAAGAGATTTACCCTGATATACTGGTCAGAATGTCTCAATATCTAATCTTTTAGTTTGCACTGATATGCTGATTACAGATCTTCTCTTTTCTGTATGATTGTGATCTCTTCTATCTGATCTTTCTTGATTCTATCCTTTCACTGCTATGTTCGGTCACTGAACTTTGTCTAAATACTTCTCCTGATCATTTCCTCATACTCACAGTATTCATTTGATCTCAATGTCTCCTTTTTTATTCACACACATCTCTAATCTAGATCTTTCCCTTATATAGTAATAAAAACATTTTACCGTTACAAGATCTACGGTTCAGATATTTTTCTATTGCCGCCTAAACTATACAATTTTTTGATTGGCTCTAGGGTTTACATAGGGATCAATGATAACAATATGGATGTGTAATCACCTCTGTAATTACCTCAATACAAAACATTATTATCACCAAAAATGGTTTACCTCAATCATTGTGCCATTCCAGACTTGTATGCCAATTCTGGAGAACTCGGCAAAAGTTAATCCTGGCACTTGGCATCATCTGTACTTGGCATCGGTTGAACTTCTATGTCACTTGGTAATCATTGATATATGTAACTTGGCATTAGTTATACACTCGGTATATTACAAACATAATGTGACCATAATTTTACTTGGCAATACTACTACTCGGTAAGTATACAATACAAAACTCGGCCTTTATAGAATGACTCGGTTGCAGTGATGACTGACCATTATTGCATAGATATATGACTAAGTGTAAGACACTAATAGTCAACAAAATTATAGAGATCTACACAAAGGAGGTTGATGAAGGGTTTGAGAAGCTGAAATGAAAGGTGGCTACACAACCCATCTTAGTATTACCAAGCTTTGACAAGTTGTTCATTATAGAATGTGATGATAACAACATAGTTGTGGGAGTAGTCCTTAATCAAGAAGGAAGACCTATGATAGTTTTTAGTGAAAGGTTAAATGAGGCTAAGTCAAGGTATTCATCTTATGATCTAGAGCTTTATGCATTGATTCAAGCCCTTAGGAAGTGGAGACACTACCTTTTTCCCAAGGAGTTTGTAGTATGTACATTGATAATCAAGCCTTAAGATACATAAACACACAAGAGAAGTTGAGTCATAGGAACATCAAATGGATGGAGTTTCTCCAAGCCTGTAATTTTACTATCAAACATAAGAAGGGACTAACAAATATAGTGGCAGATGCACTTAGCCAGAGGTTTCTCACTATCTTGTTGGATATTGCTAATGCATTGGGGAAATGGTTGTTACATTTAATATGTTTAATCACTACGTTGAGTGATTCTAGAGTTGTTGCTATTGTCATTGGTGTTTTGTCACTAATGTCAGCATATGTCTCTATGAAGAGAACGGGCTAGTTGCTACAGTGTACAGACATTGTACGGATGTTTCAAAATGTGCAAAGTTAGATGAGAGTACAGGAAGATGTTTTGATCTTATATCCAATATCACATCATGTAATGTTGCATATTGGATGAGTTACAAATGTTTTGGTAAAGACTAGTTAATAGATTCTGACAGTGGAAGTTGACAGAGTGAGTCTCTGTGTTTCTGGTATATCTTACAAAAGTTATGGATTCAGTGTATGCAACCTTAAGGGATGATAGAAAAGGTACTGAAGAATTTTCATTGGTCAATGCAAGTCATGAAAAGAAGGATGACGTCAGTTGTGGCGTGTGTTTTGGAGAAGACTTTTGGGAGCCGACTTCAGAAGATGTAGCATGTATTTTTTTTGGTGAATGTAAATTAAAGATGTCATTCCTTAATTGTTGTAATGTAATCATTGTATACTTGTTTTATATAGTGTGTGTATCTTAGCAAGGGTTTATGTAATTGTTTGTATATTAGGAAAGCCTAATCGGCTGACCTGATCATTTAGAATGTAATAGGGTATATATGTAAGATCTTTTCTTTGGAAAAGATATGGATGAGATGTATGTGATGTGAAAGAGGATTGTGAAAGCAGTGATATTGTACCTACTAGATGTAGAGTAGAGAATTGTATGTACTTCATTGGAACTGATCAAGAAAAGATAGTTTTTGTTAGACAGTTCACAAGGATTGTGTATTTCCTCATATACACTTGTGTTGCGAATAGTGAGTTATGAAGGTGGATTTAACCTTATTTGGGAAGTGAGCCCACCCTTCTTTCTTGACTCCTAACAGGGTCTATCCTCTAACAAGGATTTTGTACTGTAATGTTTCAATAAGCTCCTAATAGGGCTAGGTCTTCTAACAAGGATACTATACTCTCAGTACATCATTTGTGGGTGCTAATTCCCACTAGGGTTTTTACATTTAACAGGGCTTCCCCGACACCAAAATATTATGTTATTGTGTTGGATTTCATTGTGTTCATTGGATTTGATATTGCTACTATTTAAATTTTAAAGTTTAATATTTTTTCATACAACCAATTCACCCCCCCCCCCTCTTAATTGTATTGTGGACTATTATTCCTAACAATTGGTATCATAGCCATTGGTCCTTAGAGAGAAAGCTTAACAACTTGAGGTGATCTTGGAGATGGTGTTCTATAGGAAAGATAGTTTGAAATTTGATCCTAAAAAATTTGACAGTTGGAAGAACAAGATGCGAACTCATTTTCTATGTTTGGGCATCGACTACTGGTTAATTACAAAGAATAAGGTAGCTATGAAGAATGAGAATGACTTGCCATCAACTACTAATGATGAAAAGAATGTATTCTCATACAACATGGTCACAAGGGAAGCACTGATCAATACACTCTTTGAAGGATAATTTACTGAAGTTAAAGACTTGGATTCAGCACACTAGATTTAGAAAAGATTAGAAGCACTATATGAAGGATACAAGTATACCAAGCAAGCAAAGTTATAGAACTGGAAAAAAAAAATGGAGAAACTACAAATTAAGGATGATGAAAGAATTAGGGCTTATGTTCAAAGGGTTACAGAGGTTGTGGTTGGAATTAGAAATTATGGAGGCACTTATGATGAAGAAGTCATTGTGAAGATCCTTAGATCATTGACACCTATTTACAAGACTAAGGCTATATCTATACAAGAAACTATACCTTTGACTCCAAACTTTAGTAAAGAGATGTTGATTGCAAAGCTAACTACCTTTGAAGTTGCTGAAATGGGAGATTTTGTACCTAAAGTTGAATCTACATTCAAAGCATCTGCACATAAGAGGATAATATCTGCACCTCTGAGCACTAGTAGTGAGAACCTAAAAGAAGATCTTGGTGAATATGTTGAGTAATGGGAATATATACAAGAAGAGGAAAGAAGGATGGATGAACTTGTTGCACTAATTGCTAGAAGAGAAAAGAGAGGTAAGGGAAATTTGAAGGAAAGTTACCTTTGAAATGTTTTCCATGCAATAAGGTAGGTCATTTTGCATCTAGATGTCCTACAAGAGTTCCTAAGTACAAGCCTAAGTTTTTCAAGTCTAAGTATTCAAAGGATAAGGAATTTTATTATGTTAGTGAAGGTATTTTTAATGATGATGATTTAGATTATGAGGATATTGGATTTGTTGCTATTAAAGATGAACCAGTATATGAGGAAAATACTTTAGTATCACATGTTGATAAGAAATTTGAATGGATTATAGATAGTGTTTGTTCACATCATATGACTGGAGACAAAAAACAAGTTTGTTAATTTAGTGAAGTATGATGGTGGTGTTGTGAGATTCAGAGACAATCTTCCTAAACCTATCATAGGAGTAGGATCTATTACTCTAGATGGAAAAACTAATACTAATAATGTACTACTTGTTGATGGACTTAACCATAACTTGTTGAGTGTTGAACAGTTGATGGACAAAGAGCTTTAGTTACAATTCAATGATGGTAAATGTTTTATTAGAAGTAAGGCGGGAAAGTTGATTGCAACCTGCACTAAATCTAGAGGTAATGTATTTGAATTAAATACATCTGGAGCCTCTTGTTTTGTTGTGAAGGTAGATGAAAGTTGGTTATGGCACAAAAGATTTTTTCATGTTAATTTTGATAACATTGTGAAGACAAGTTTGACTAATGCAGTAAGAGATCTATCAAAGATTGCGAAACCATCTAACATTGTATGCAAAGAATGTGTTATGGAAAAACAGACTAGAAGTAGTTATAAAAGAAAAGCATATACATCAAAAGGAAAGTTGGATTTGGTACATACAGACCTATGTGGACCTACAAGGATAAGATCATACTATGGTGAAAGGTATTTTATACTTTTTGTTGATGACTTTTCTAGAATAATGTGGGTTACTTACTTGAAAGAGAAATCGGAAGCATTTGATAAATTCAAGATATTCAAGGCAAAAGTAGAGAATGAATCAGGCTTAAAGATAAAATGTTTGAGGTCAGATAGAGTTGGAGAGTTTACTTTAGACTTATTTAACTCATACTGTGAAGAGCATGGTATACAAAGAAAAACATCTGCTCCTAAGACTCCACAATAGAATGGGATAGGAGAGTGAAGAAATGTGACTATACTTGATGCTACTAGGACTATGTTGCTTGAAGAAAATATATCTCATGTGCATTGGAGAGAGGCTGTTGGGATAGTGGTGTACACATTGAACAAAGTTCAAATCAGAGAAGGTACAAGTAAGACTCCTTATGAATTGTGGTCTGATCATACTCATATTGTAAAATATTTTAGAATATTTGGTAGTAAGTGCTATATCAAGAGAGATGATGAGATAGGGAAGTTTGATGCTAGAAGTGATGAAGGAATTTTCCTTGGTTATTCTACTAAAAGAAAGGCTTATAAATGTTTTAATCTAAGATTAAGGAAGATGATTAAAAGTAACAATGTGAAGATAGAGGAAAGGTTTTAGATATAAGAAAGAATGTATGATTATAATTAGGTTACAAAGATCAAAGAGGTTGTTGCCATGGAAGAAGAAGAACTTGTTGAGACTGAATGTGAAAATGAGACTTGTGATGATGATACAAATGAGTCTACTGAGGTTCCTAAGACTCTGAGGTATGTAAAGATGAATCATCATGATAAGAAAATTATTGGTAATACAAATCAAGGAGTAATGACTAGATCAAAAGCTAGAGAAGAAATTTTTTTGATTTCTCAAGTTGAACCTAAGACTACAGATGAATCTTGTAGAGATGAATCTTGGATAAATGCTATGAAGGAATAATTAGATCGGATAAAGAAAAATAACACTTGGGAATTGGTTCCTAGACATAAGAACAAAAATGTAATAGGAACTAAATGGGTTTTCATAAACAAAATGAATGAAGAAGGAGTTGTTGTAAGAAATAAAGTGAGATTGGTATGTAAAGGTTACTCACAACAAGAAGGCATAGATTTTGAAGAGACATTTGCTCATGTTGCTAGAATAGAGGTTGTGAGATTATTCTTGGCTTATGTTTCACATAAAGACTTTGAGGTATATTAGATGGATGTGAAATCTGCATTCTTGAATGGGGATATTGAAGAAGAAGTGTATATAAAACAACTTGATGGATTTCCTCTATCTGAAGATGGAGACTGTTGGCATTAAGTATGATTGTCATTAGTGACAACACTTATTTAGACTCTACGTGCTTACCAAGCAGAACAGTGTTTATCAAGCAAAACAGTGCTTACCGAGCAGAACAGTGCTTACCAAGTAGAACAGTGTTTACTGAGTGATGAGATGAGTAGCATTTACCAAGTGTCAGCATGGTAAATAGGGAATTCAGTCTCTACCGAGTGACACTATATCTACCGAGTCTCCAGTATATACCGTGTTTGAAACTACAACCGAGTGGTTAGTATGGACCGTGCCTCCACTTCTACCGAGTGCATGACAATGCTGAGTAACGCAGTGGATGCTGAGTATCAGAAAGTCACCAAGTTAGTTTGCAGTAACCGAGTCACTATATTTGGGCTGACTCAGTAATATTTGTGTTAGCTTGTTTAAGAGCCGACTTTGTAATTATTTTGTAATTGTTTTGGATTGATATATAAACAATGTTTTATATCATATCCAAGGTGTGAAATAGCAAAGTATGAAAAGGAGAGAAAGGCAGACATAAGTGAATTACAAAGGGCTACAGCAGTATAAGAAGCAACAAAGATCTATCCATCACAGAAGGTGATCAGTACATCAGAGAATCTCAATTAGCAAGTACAGTTGTAAGTAAGAGATCTACTGTTTCATCCTAATAGGTGAATCAGCTTAAAATCCTTTAACCAGGTAGACTTAACAGTCTTTGTAAAATCTCTTAACCGAGTGCATACTTTATTGTATGTTTGTAAATCCTCTAACAAGGTGGACCTAGTAGTCCTTATTGCTCCTAACAGGGCAGATCATCAGAAGTGATCATTGTAAGCCTTAACCGGCAAACTTTATAATATAGTATTGAAGTTTTGTGGGTATCATCCCCACCCCATTTTTACTTCCTACTTGGAAGGTTTCTGGGTCACCAAATCTTTGTGTTCAAAGTGTTATGAATGTTTTATTCTTTCTGTTACTCATGCATGCAGTCAGATTATCAATCTAATATTATTAAGATCTAAATTTGTTAAGAGTTTTGAAGTTACTGATTCACCCCTCCCCTCTCAGTAACTTGGATAGTCTTGAATATTTCCAACAATTGGTATCAGAGCTCCGTGGTTCTCAGAATAAAGTTTGAAAGCTTGAGAAAAGATTCAGGACAATGGAGATATTCAGACTTAACAAAGTAATTGAGAATGAAAAGCTAGATCTGGAAATGGCCATAACTCAACTCAAAGAAGTAAGAGAGCATCTTTCCCTTTCCCTAAAAAGAAGGAAGGAACTTACAAATCAGATTAATGACCACCAGTATGTTGAAGAAAAGATTGAAGACTTTTTCCCTTCAAGCAGCTCAGATGAAGAAAACAATGCAATCAAAGAACTTCTAGAAAATAGTGGATCTCTGCAAGAAGAAGTAAGAAAATTGAAAAGAGAACAGGAAATTTAGTTAACAAGATTCTGTGAAATCTTGGATCAAAGAAACAAGATGAAAGATGAAATAGATGGAAAGAACAATGAAATCCAGAATCATACTCTTCAGCTAGAAAACCTTATTGATCAAATCTCCAATGCAAATGAAGAAATCTTGACTCTGAGATTAGAAAATGAAAATATAAGAGAGGAGTTGAGATCTGAAAAGCAAATCAATTTAAGATTGATGAGTGACCTACATGCTGAAAGGCAAATCAATGAGAGAATGTTGAAATCTCAAGAAGATATGAATCAGGTGTATGAACGAAACCTTCATAGGCAAAAAGGAAAAGCAGGACTTGGATACAAAGAGGAAAGTGAATTCTCCAAACAAGGTACTCAAAAGAATCAGAAACCTACTTGTAATCACTGTGGCAAAATTGGTCATACTTCAAACAAATGTTGGAGCAATGGAAAAGCAAAATTTAATGGAAAATGCTACAATTGCAATTAGCATGGTCATAAAGCAAATGAATGCAAGGAGAAACCAAGATTTAAAGGCAAATGTCACAAATGTAGCAAACAAGGTCATAAAGCATCAGAATGCAGAACTAAAACACCCAATCCAGTAGAATAAATTATTAAAGCAATGTTTGGTTGGGATTACAACACTTGGTGTAGATGTCATTACTATGGAGAATATGGACACATTGGCATGAATTGTGTAAGGCATCACTTGAGAAAAAGGGATTCTACCATAAGATGTTATAATTGCACTAAGCTTGGTCACATAGCTAAAAACTGCATGAATTTAGGCAAAGTTGAAGATGAAAAGAAAGCAAAAGCAAATAGCATTAGGAAGCAGATGAGACAACAGTGGATTCCTAAACCTACCGAGCAAACCAGTCCAAGTAATGAAGTCACTCATGAAGGGAGTGGCTCTATGAACTCTAACTAAGTCTCCAAGAAAGCACTGGAACTGTATCTTCATAGACATATTCCAAAATAGTTCTTGAACTGAAAGGAAGAAAGATCCAAATCAGTATGCAAGATACAGCAGGATCATAAGAAGGTCGGTATCAGTTACCACTGAGCAAGGTCGGGAGTAACCTAATTTCATTTGGTTACCGAGTAAGGTCAAAGAAGTATGAATTTGTATGTTCTCCGAGTTGTGGAATCTTCACCGAGCATTTAATGCATAGTGGATGATAGTTTGTCGAATTCAATACCCTAATTCCTATGGAGCATTAATGACAAAGTTTTAACAAAAAGCATGAAATCAAGTTCATTCTTCACTGCAAATATCAGCATATTGAGCAGAGAAATTTCTAGTGCGATCAAGCGATTCAAAGCAAAAATTTTGAAGCAGAAATTTTTCTACCGAGCTTCAGCCTCCTTCCACCGAGTTGCAGTCTTCTGTACCTTCTTCAAATTTGAGTTTTTCAGTAGTAAGTACTTTAGATTCTACAGTTGTAAATACTTCAATTTTTTATTTATCAAGTATTCTAGTTAGCATCCCATTAGTCGGAAGCTTATCAGTTTTCACTACAAGTCCTACTGTGTCTACAATAATTTCTACTACAAAGGCAATAAGTATAAAGACTCAACCGAGTACAAAATTTATAAGTAAGAGTGTAGTAGAAGGTATAGATCTAGATGAGGAGATACAAATTCCCTAGCTAGATTTTGCAAACCTCACTGCAGATCAAATGCAAACAGTTGGTGAACTCCTCCAGAAGAAAGAAAAGCAGAAGAAACTAAAAGAAGAAAGAGATAAGGAATATAAGATCATTGAGGATGCCAAGAACATTTTGACAGAAGCTATAGGTGTTGAAGTTGATTCCTCTCAACACATTTTGTTGCAGTTGGCAAAAGCAATTAACAAGTTTAATGATGATTCCTCTGGAACAGACAAGTTGCTTGAAAAGGCTGAGAAGAAGTTTGAAAATGAAGTGCTGGAGCACATTGCTCAGCAAATAGCTATCAATCAGGCAAGGTTATCTTCAGTTTTGACTAGCATTGAGTCCTCCTATTCCAAGGTAACATCTCTTTTTGTCAAAATCTGTAATGTTGCTGAGTTCTCAAAGGAGATTAAAGACAAAATAAATAAGATTGATGAGGATCTGAAGATCAGTGCACAAAAGTTGCAACTTGAACCTAGTTCAAGCTCTGCACATTAGATGACAGTCAGATTCCTATCTGATAAGTAGTCAGATTTATTGAAAGAAGATGCAAGGATCAGATTAACATTAATAGATATTCAGAACATGATCCTTCCCATCATGGATACAATGTAGAAGCATATTGCATACTCAAAAATGTTGATCCATGACAATTAGTTTTCAATTGCAGATCACACGATTGAACTCTCTGCAGAAGTCCAAGTTGCACTCCATACATGCAAGATTCTACAAGAGAATTGGGATAGAACTCTAGCACTAATTGGAAAGGTGCATTCTGATTTTCTCTCATGTTTTGGTATCTCCATGTAAAATATTTGTATATACACCTTTGGCATTATTGTCAAAAAGGGGGAGAAAGTATATGAGATATGAAAGGGGGAGAAAGTATAAATAGGAAATATGAGTATGAGGTGAAATAAGATATTTGTATATATACTGTATAAGGGAGACATGAAATGTATATACAGAAGTATGACAAAAATAAAAAAAAATTTGAATAATCAAAACCAGTGTCAGCATGATTGTGTATATAAGTTTTGGGCAATAAGTGTTTTTGTCACTAATGCCAAAGGGGGAGATTGTTGGCATTAAGTATGATTGTCATTAGTGACAACACTTATTCAGACTCTGCGTGCTTACTAAGCAGAATAGTGTTTACCAAGTAGAACAGTGCTTATCAAGCATAACAGTGCTTACCAAGCAGAATAGTGTTTACCAAGTGATGAGATGAGTAGCGTTTACCGAGTGCCAGCATGGTAAATAGGGAATTCAATCTCTACCGAGTGACACTATATCTACCGAGTCTCCAGTATATACCATGTTCGAAACTACAATCGAGTGGTTAGTATGGACCGTGCCTCCACTTCTACCGAGTGCATGACGATGTTGAGTAACGCAATGGATGCCAAGTATCAGAAAGTCACCGAGTTAGTTTGCAGTAACTGAGTCACTCTATTTGGGCCGACTCAGTAATATTTGTGTTAGCTTGTTTAAGAGCTGACTTTGTAATTATTTTGTAATTTTTTTGGATTGATATATAAACAATGTTTTATATCATATCCAAGGTGTGAAATAGCAAAGTATGAAGAGGAGAGAAAGGCAGAGATAAGCGAATTACAAAGGGCTACAACAGTATAAGAAGTAGCAAAGATCTATCCATCATAGAAGGTGATCAGTACATCAGAGAATCTCAATTAGCAAGTACAGTTGCAAGTAAGAGATCTACTGTTTCATCCTAACAAGTGAATCAGCTTAAAATCCTTTAACCGGGTAGACTTAACAGTCTTTGTAAAATCTCTTAACCGAGTGCATACTTTATCGTATGTTTGTAAATCCTCTAAAAAGGTGGACCTAGCAATCCTTATTGCTCCTAACAGGGCAGATCATCAGAAGTGATCATTGTAAGCCTTAACCGGCAAACTTTATACTACAGTATTGAAGTTTTGGGGGTATCATCCCCACCCCAGTTTTACTTCCTACTTGGAAGGTTTCTGGGTCACCAAATCTCTGTGTTCAAAGTGTTATGAATGTTTTATTCTTTCTATTACTCATGCATGTAGTCAAATTATCAATCTAATATTATTAAGATCTGAATTTGTTAAAATTTTTGAAGTTACTGATTCACCCCTCCCCTCTCAGTAACCTAGATAGTCTTGAATATTTCCAACAGGAGACATGGTATGCAAGTTGAAGAAGACACTATATGGACTGAAGCAAGCTCCAAGGGCTTGATATGCAAGGTTAGATAAATACTTACTTCACCTTGGATTCAGAAAAGGTAATGGTGACAGTAATTTATATTTGAGAACTAGTGAAGATGGAGTTTTGATAATAGAAGTTTTTGTTGATGATATTATCTTTGGAGGCGATGATGAATTGTGCAAGAAGTTTTCTAAAGAGATGGAAAATAAATTTGAAATGTCCATGATAGGTGAAATGAAATTCTTTCTAGGATTGCAAATAATTTAGAACAAGAATCACATTTTTATTTCTCAGACTAAATATCTTAAAGAAATGTTAAAGAAGTTTGGAATGGAAGATTGTAAACTAGTTGGTACACCCATGGTGACTGGTAATAAACTATCAAGTAATGATGAGACTAAGTGTTTTTTTCAAACCAAGTACAGGTCAATGGTTGGTGAATTATAATTTTTAACTCACACCAGACCATATATTGCTAATGTTGTTGGAATTGTGGCTAGATATCAGGCAGAACCTAAAGAGACACACCTAGCTACTATGAAAATGATATTTAGATATTTGAAAGGGATAGTTGAGTATGGATTATGGTATGATAGAAATGATATCTTTTAACTTCATGCTTACACTGATGCTGATTGGGCAGTAAATATTGATGACGGGAAGAGTACTAGTGGTGGTGCATTTTTTCTTGGGAAAAAGTTTAGTTTCATGGCTAAGTAAAAAGAAAGATTATATAGCTCAATCTACTATCGAATCAGAGTATGTTGTTACTGCTATTAAGTGCACTCAAATTATTTGGATGAAACAAATGTTGAAAGACATTGGAATAACTTTTGATGAGCCTATGGTTATCCATTGTGATAACACCAGTACAATGAATATGTCAAAGAATCTAGTGATGCATTCTAAAACTAAACATATTTCTATCAAGTATCACTTCTTGAGAGACAAGGTGGCAGAGAAGGAAATAAAGTTGGAGTATATTAGCACAAAGGAACAGATTCCAGACATCTTTACAAAGCCATTGCCAAAAGATACCTTTGAATATCTCAGAGGTATACTTGGGGTTCAGGCCCCTCCTAGTCAGAATCAAATGATGCAGAGATGCATCAATCCAGAGTTTTTTAGAGCCTTATCATATTCTAGACTTGGTGTAGGGATCTACTCCTCAAGGGGAGTGATCGTTGAAGAAAGTTGAGAAGAACAATTGATGACTTATGGCACCCTTTTCCATTGTTGTCAAAGGGGGAGTGTTGCTATGAGAAAATCCCTACTATATGGGGAGATTGTATGGAGGTGTACTATGAGAGTACTATTTGGTTACAGAGCTTTGGATTAATAAAATTTTGGGTTAATGAATTTTCCCATATGTTGACATCAATTCCAAAGGGGGAGATTGTTGGATATTGCTAATGCATTGGGGAAATGGTTGATATGTTTAATATGTTTAATCACTACATTGAGTGATGTTGGAGCTAATGTTGTTATCATTAGTGTTTTGTCACTGATGTCAACATATGTTTCTGTGAAGAGAACATGATGGTTACTACAGTGTACAAACATTGTATGGATGTTTTAGAATGTGTGAAGTCAGATGAGAGTATAAGAAGATGTTGTGATTTTATATCTAAGATCGCATCATGTAATGTTGCATATTGGATGAGTTACAGATGTTTTGGTAAAGATTGGTTACCAGACTATGACAGTGGAAGTTGACAGGGTGAGTCACTGTGTTTCTAGTATATCTTACAGAAGGTATGGTATCAATGTATGCGAGCTTAAGGGATAGCAGACAAGGTACTGAAGAATGTTTTTTGGTCAGCGCAAATCATGGAAAGAAGGATGATGTCAACTGTGGTGTGTGTTCTGGAGAAGACTTTTGGGAGCCAACTTCAAAAGATGTAGCATGCATTTTATTTGGAGAATGTAAATTAAGGATGTTGGTCCTTAATTATTGTAATGTAATCATTGTATACTTGTTTTAGATACCGTGTGTATCTTAGCAAGGGTTTATGTAATTGTTTGTATATTAGGAAAGCCTAATCAGCCGACCTGATCATGTAGAATGTAATAGGGTATATATCTAAGATCTTTTCTTTGGAAAAGATATGGATGAGATGTATCTGATGTGAAAGAGGATTGTGAAAGTTGTGAGCTTGTACCTGCTAGATGTAGAGAAAAGAATTGTATGTACTTCATTGGAACTGATCAAGTAAAGACAATTGTTTTTAGATAGTTCACAAGGATTGTGTATTTCCTCATATACACTTGTGTTCCGAACAGTGAGTTTTGAAGGTGGATTTAACCTTCTTTGGGTAGTGAGCCTAGGCAGTGAGTCCATCCTTCTTTCTTGACTCCTAACAAGGTATGTCCTCTAACAAGGATTGTGTACTGTAATGTTTCAATAAGCTCCTAACAAGGCTAGATCTTCTAACAATGATACTATACTCTCAGTACATCATTTTTGGGTGCTAATTCTCACTAGGGTTTTTACCTTTAACAGGGTTTACCTGACACCAAAATATTATGTTATTGTGTTGGCATTCATTATTTTTATTGGATTTGATATTGCTACTATTAAAAGTTTAAAGTTTAATATTATATCATACAACTGATTCACCCCCCCCTCCCTCTCAGTTGTATTATGGGCTATTATTCCTAACATGTCTAAGAAATTCAGTTACAAAGCATTGGTATTGAAGGGTTCAAAGACCTATATGAGGGTGATGAAGACTTGTCAGAAGCCTACAAGGTATGTATTGATTTCAATAACCATTTTCATTGAAAGTTTGTTGACTTTACACTACAGAATGGTTTATTTTTTAGGGGAAATCAATTATGTGTACCTAAGGGATCTATGAGGGAAAATCTCATACAAGAGAAACATAATGGTAGTCTCAGTGGACATGTTACCTTAAATAAAACATTAGACCTAGTCCAAAGGTTCTACTATTGGCCAAAGGTTCCAAGGGATGTAAGAAGATATGTGGAGCAATATCTAGTTTGCCAAAAATCTAAGGGAACATCTTACAATGCAGGACTGTACTAGCCTTTAACTACTCCTAATAGGCCATAGGAGTGCCTTAGTATGAACTTTATAGTGGGTTTACCAAGAACAAATATTGGTTTTGATAATGTCTTTGTGGTAGTTGATAGATTTAGTAAAATGCGTCATTTCATACCTTATAAGTCAACTCATGATGCTAGCTATATTGCTCATCTCTTCTTCAAGGAGATAGTAAGGATTCATGGCTTACCTATTAGTATATTATTTGATAGAGATGTGAAATTCATGGGGCATTTCTGGAAAACTTTGTGGAAAAGACTACACACAAACTTAGCATATGGTTCTGCATATCATCCACAAATGGATGGTCAAATAAAGGTAATAAACAGAGTTCTTGGATAGATTCTTACATGTTTAAAAAAAGAGTATGGTAAGATGTGGGATCAAGTGCTACCCCAAGCTATGTTTTCCTACAATGATAGTATAAACAGATCTAGTGGAAATATCCCATTTGAAGTAGTCTATGGCATCCATCCAAGAGGAGTACGTGAACTCAAAGAGTTAAAGAGTCATGGAGAGATCAATAGACATGATGAGGAATTTCCTCAGTCTATGAAAGAAGTCCATGAACAGGTGAGAAGGACTTTGATGGAAGCAAATGAAAAACTCAAGTCTAAAGTGGATGAAAGAAGGAAGGATCTATGGTTTGAAGTAGGAGATTGGGTGATGGCACATCTCAACAAAGCCAGGCTTCAAAAGGGAATTCCAATCAAGTTACAAATGAGGATAGTAGTACCATGTAAAGTCCTAGCCAAGTATGGGAAAAATTATTACAAGATAGGTCTTCCCAAAGAACTAGCCATCTCCCCTATATTTAATGTGCAAGATCTAGTCAAGTATAAAGGTCCTCATGTCACATAGATAGAGCATAGTACATAATTTTTTGATGATGTAAAGGAGCTAAAAGTACCTATCCAAGTGAAGCCACAAGCTAAAAAGGTCTTAGACTCAAGGGTTAAGAAAAAGATGAGACATGGTGTTTATATGGATCATCTCATCAAATGGAGACACCAACCAGAATCTGAGGCTACTTGGGTAGCAGAGAATAGTTTTAAGGAGTTGGGCATCAATATTGAACTCTTATCTCCAAGGGTGACATAACTTCCTTGTTGCAGGGGAGTATGGTGTATGAGCACCTAAGGTCTTAGGTCAACTCTAATCTAGTTTTGGCATGTAAGTGACTTTGGCCAAGTCACTATTCAATAAGGACTAAGAATGAGTCCCAAGTGTGTTTTTATGTATTTAGAAAGTCTTTAGGATGTGTGGGCAAAATCTTTCCATGGTGTGCCTAGGACTTGTCAACTAATGTCACAAGTTATCTACATAGTGGATAGTTGGTCAAATGTCAAATTGACCTCCAAAATGTATGGAATTGGAGTGAGAAGTGTTAAATGGGTTTAGCTATACTCATGGAGTCATTATACACTCCTTTGAGTGGTTCATGTAGAAATGACAACAAAAATTGCCAAACTTGCAAAAGTTGTCAATGAAAACATTGAGAAAAGTGCTTAAGGAAGGTAAGAAGTGGTTAAGGGTTAGTTTGGATAGTTTTGGCATGATACATGGATCTATTTAAGACCAATATTGTTTTGTGTTCAAGGTTGGGATATTGTATATATAGTTTGATATTATAAACTTGACTGGTTTTTACTACAAACTCAGTGACAGTCAATTTGAAGTTCAAGCATCCAAGTGTTAATGGGTTGATTTAAGAAAGTTTCTTACATGTTTAGATAGGGATTTTTATATAATTCATTTTGTGTGTAATAATAGGCTTAGATTTTCTATTTTGATAGGTCAAATAAAAATCCTTCCTCTGTGACTGGTTCACTGATCAATACAGAGTTGGAGGGCCTAAAATGGCTCTATCATGAATTCCATCAGTAGAAACTATATGGCATTTTGGAATATGCTAGGGAATTTTATATACTTTTTAAATATGGATTTTGGGTTCAAGATTTGTAGGTTAACCATTTTTACAATCAAGCCCCAGGCGAGACAAAGTGTACCCGACTAAGAGGCTTGATAGTGTCAGAGCAAAGATGGAGGGTTTAATGGATTGGAAAACACAATCGAAGACCATGGATGGGTAGAGAAATGAATAGAGAATCAATTTGCAAAAGGAGAAGTGTTGATGAAGTCATTTGTGAGTTATTTGAAACCTGAATCTTCATTACACTCTAAACAGGCTTGTAGCCCTTGAAAATAGGCCTATTTTTAGGAAGAAAGTGTACAGATAGTTTGAGCTTGAGGAACCCTAAAAATATGAGTTCTCTGAAAAAGGTATCAGGAATTTTAATGTGGTTGGGGCCTTACTTGGAAATTTACAAAATTATTGTCCGAAAGGTCAATTAGGAAACCTAATTAGGCCTAAAAAGCTACTAGCCCTATTTGCAAGGTTTTGAAGAGAGAGTTTACAAAAATATGAAAGTGGTGAACTAAAAAACACCAAAACTAGTGGAAATGGTTAGTTTGAAAGCCCTTCCATCTATTTGCAGTTGAACAGGGTTATGATGTGTTAGGAGGTTAACTTAGTAAGTTGAGTCCATGAAGGAGCAAGGGGGGTAGTGTTGAGTACAAACTTGGTAGAGAGGTCTTGGAGAAAATAGAAATTGAGAGAAGAGTTACTCTAGTGTAGGGTCATAGAAAGAACTCCAGAAAGATCGGGAGATGGACCTTTTAGGAGTCCACAAGGAAGTAGGGATCAGGAGAAAAGATCTCCCTATCACTCAAGCTAACACTGATGCTTTTAATGCTAAAAATGAGGAGGCCCTTGGCCTCATTGGCATTTTTGTCAATCCATAATTATATGTGTTAATTGCTAACTATACTACAACTCATGCCACATGGGACATTTTAAAAAACACATTTGACAGTCTGAATGAATCCAGAAAGATTTAACTCCAAGATCATTTGGAGGATCTCAGGTATATAGACTTCAAAACCATGGATGATTTTTTATTAAATCTTGATTCCATTAGAAGTTAGTTAAATGGTTTAGGGGTTACTATTAATGATATTTGTTTAATTCATATTATTTTAAAGAAATGTCTTCCTAGGAAATTCAACAATTTATAAATAATGTGCATTCTCAATTATCTATTCCTACTTTAGCCACTCAATTAACCTATATCATTTTTCAAATTTTATTGTGTCAAGATAAAGCTGGGTTGATTCAATTTGGTACTCTTAAATCTAATGAACATGTTTTTGTTTCTAAAAATCAAAATCCTAACTTTAGATCTAATAACAATAACAATAATAATTCTCATTCTAAGCCTCATTATAACAAAAATAATCACCACAATAATAATCATAATAATAACAATCAAGATAATGATCCTAATAAAATATCCCATTGTACCTATTGTGGGAAAGATGGTCATGTGACCAACAATTGCTTTAAAAAACAAAATTATAAGAAGCCTATGAATCAAAATAATAAAAAATCTCAAAAAAGTAATGGTAATCAATCTCATCTATTAGAATATTTTAGAATATCTGAGAGGGGGGGTGAATCAGTTATCCTCATGTCCAGATGTACCAATTGAACTTTCTAGCACTTTAACAATCTCAAATCTAATCAGCTATTCAACTCAGTCTCTATAGCATATATCAGAAACATGTAGCATGCAATTCACTATCCAAAAGTAATTAACTTGTAAAATATAACAACATTCACATCAAAACATTCACACAAGTATAACACCAAGATTTATAGTGGAAACCCAACTTGGAAAAAACCACTTTGTAACATGCTACTAATTTTCACTCTTCTGAAGTGAGCTATGAAAAGCCAACCTTGTCAAAAGTTTACAAACACACTATTAGGTGTGACCCTTTTAAAGGATTTAAAACACTCTGTCAAAAGTGGCATGGTTAGAGGACTTAAGAACATTCCATTAGAATGTCACCTTGATTAAAAGATTTATACAATGACTGTTAGGTCAACCTTTATTAAAGGATTTAGACTGATACAATGGTTAGAAATTAACATTAGTTTTTTATCTGAAAAACATACAACTCACTTTGCAAATACAGATCCACTTCACACATATATGTTGATTTATTGACTGATCTCCATTTCCATCTCCATCTCTAGTCTGCTTAGAATTCACTTCAAGCAATCACAAATTTGTTTAGGTCCTTCACAATTTCACCTTCAGCCTTCTACTTAGACTTATCAATCAATAACATCAACCTCTTCTTCTTCTATAACCTCACAATTAGGTTTTCCTTTATACCTCTTCAATTAGGTAGATCCATCTTTTGCCTCTTAATCTCCTTCGTAGATCTTAGGTTTAGGTTAGATTCATCGAATCCTTCCATCGTGATGTTCTTCATCCTTCATTCTAGATACATCTCCAAAATTCTCTTTGAATACATAAGAAAATGATTTACCATGCATTAAATGCTCCATACAATTCATTAATAATGTCAACATATTTTACATATCCCAAGAATTCAACTATGTTGGTTGAGAATCTTAATTCTTTCTTCAAATGTAATTTACTAACACTCGGTCAATATTGTGTTCTTCTCCTCGGTCATCACTGTATATCTTTGTCACCTCTATAAACTATCTTCCTCGGAAAACACTGTCTTTGCTCAGTAATTTCCTGTCGCTCGGCAATTACTAATGTTCGATCAATACTAGATTTACTCGGTATATAATAGTGCTCGGTCGACACTAACATCACTCGGCTTAAACTAGATTTCTTCACTTTTTCTCAGTTAAGCCTACCTTTCTAGTTTTTCTTCTTACTTAGATAAACAATACATTATCTTATCAATGTGCCAACTAATCAAGTACCCATTGAAGTATCAAATGACTCAACCTTTCCTTAGGTTCTCTTATTATCTCCTTTCCCAAATCATCTTCATCAATCAATAGATATGGTACTCTCCTAGATAGCAACGGTCTTACCAGTTAAGGTTTGACATCAATGACAATATAACAATTGTTTCAATTATAGTTTCCAACACTCGCCATGCTTTTATAGTTCATTATAATGTTTCTAACCCTTTATAAAATACATGCCATATGTTTAATCCAATGCATTGCTCAATTTTAATTTGTTCAAGTATTGTGAGTTATCTAACAACATTGTCTTCTTGAGGATTATTATTGATTTCATTGATTAGCATCAATTGCTATCAATTTTTATATGATCTAATGATATGCACATAGTTTCACTTTTATGCTTTTACAACATCTCTTTATATGCACATGGTGGCATTTTATAGTTTTATACCATTTCTTGTTTTGCATTTTTTTTAAGTTGCATCGGGAGCCCAATTTTCAAGGTTAACACAGTTGTCTTATTCTATGAAGGGACCTGTGGAGTTTTTGTCCATCCAATGTTTGGTATGCACTTACTTTAGTTAATGTTTATCAACTTGATCCATTGATTTTTTTTGTCATAGTGAGGATGATGTTCTTGGAATCCTTCTTGAAATTTTTTCGATTTCTCATTTATTTGGAATGCAATATGTTTTTCTCGCTCATAATCTTTAGTATTGTGTGTGTGAATTTTGTACCTGATCTGTAGACACAACACTTCAGTAAAATATTAGAGGTTAGCAAAAATGAAAGCTGCAATGAATTGAAAGCTAAACTAACCATGCGATTTACTGTCTTCTAATAGGTGCGAGTATGATGTTCTCAGATTGTAATCAAGATCAGTGACCTTGACGACACCTAAATGAAGGATTTGAATGCAAAATTGATATGAAATATGAATGCAATTAATCTATTTTTTTGGATTTTCTATGCAATGATATGATGAAAATTGATATGAATCTAGAATCTAAGATGAAATTGATATGCAATAAATTGATCTAAGATGAATTCTAAATGATATGCAATACTAAAAAACAAGAATGATCTCACAATAGCTTGGATTCGCAAAGATGATTCTTCAGTCTCCAATTCGACAGCATGAGGATGCAAAAATATGAGATGATTTGTGAAAAGCTAAGGCCTTAATTTATAGAAATCTAGGGCTTTGAGGATGCATGGAAGAAAGCCATAAATCACTCAAATAACTCGGGTTGATTTTTGAGTTATTTTTAAATAAAGGATAATTAACTCACAAAACATGCAAAAGCAGAGTTTAACTCAAAATAGAGTTTTGATAATTGATAGTTGTCTGCTTTTCTGATTGTGCATGTTTTATTTATGAATTAATTTAATAATAAAGTGATTTATTTCCAACTTAACTGATTTTGAAAAATAAAACAATTGATTTATGGGTTAATCAATTATTTTTCAAACTTTTATTCAAAAATAATATTATTAAAAATGACAACTTGCTTTAATTAATTAAATAAGAATTTAATCAATTATTCATAGGATTCTGGATTTATTGTCAAAATTAAATAATATAATTTAGGAATAAATAGAATTAACTTCAATTAAACAATTAAGTGGCAGAATTAAATCTAATTAATTAAATATTGAGAATATTCAATTAATCAAACTTTAGGATAAATAGGATTTATCACCAAATAATCATTAAATTAAAGATAATTAAGATAAATTAGGAATATTACTAGGAATATTCCCTGATGCAGAATTTAAGATAATCAATTAGGATTTGATTATGTGCAGATGTGCCTTAGGTTAGGACTTTGATGTCGATTTCATTCGATGTGTCGATATAGGAGGTTAATGAACCTATAGCCCATTTTTGGGATATTACATTTTGCCCCTCTTTGAATTACTGTGCGAAGCGCAGTGGTTCAAGGATAGTCTGTGTATGATATTGAAACTGATGTTTGAAATTGATAATTGATATGAGATAGAAGCTGATTGAAGTTGATATGAAGATAATAGGTCCTGAATGACCAAAGATAATGTTAACTATAACAGCAAATGAACCGATGATTGCGAAAAAGTGTCAAAATGCCTAATTCTGAACCTTATGATTGCGAAGAAGTGAGTGACCAATTCCAGACCTGATTGTCCTTATATTGAATCACATTAGTATCACATATGAACCCTTCAATTTCCAAAGAACCAAGGAAATAACACAATTGAACTGATAGTTGCAAAAATTGATACAATTTACAAGATTAAGAGAATACCAGATTGATATGGATCTCAATGAATCTGATATGCCCTGAGTGATGATTGATTTGCCCCAATCGATGAGAGGTCTTTTGATGAATTAGTAACTAGATGTGGTTGTTGTCTTGATTACTAAGGAAAGAATAGATTCAAGTTTAGATTACAGACTTTGAATGATGTGCAATACCATGCCCCCTTCGGGATAAAAATTGAAATCTGACAAGAAAAGTCAATGTTGAATGGTTTAGAAGCATGTTAATTGATTTGAGAAGTGGTTATACACGTTCGAGAATGCATTCAACATCGTTTGGAGGTCCTGAAAACCAAGTTTTGACTAGGTTTGACGATGAGTTGACCATGGTTAACCAAGTTGAAATTTTGATAGTTTGATGTAAGATAATCAGTTAAGTTGAATGCTAGATTTCTTTGATGATTGAAGGTTGATTATGCAAGTAGTGAATAATATAAACGATCTCAGATTTTGGTTTTGATCCTGAAAAAGGATTCTACTTGTTTCGTTGGAGGAACCTTCATATGAGATTCAACTCTTGTTAGATTTGAAGATGCGATTTGAAGAATCGTTTAAGCATTGAAGTTTAGCCAACCACTGTGAGATCATGCAAACATGCAAAAATGCAAAGAAACATGCAGAATGAAATGCAAACTAAGACCTAGGACCTAGTCACTGATCATGTGTCGGTTATTCTCATCATTGAATTTTTAGGTAACTAGATAAATCAATACAATGCCCACTAGTGATGAAACCATAGAGATATGAATATCGATTTGTATGCGCAAGAATCAATACAACATCCACTGATTAGGAAACCATGGATATATGAATATTGATTTTGTTTTCAGAATGTTGGATTAGATATAAGCACCAAAGCATAAACGCCAAGATAACCTGAATATCATGTCCATTTTGATATAGCAATTTGTATAAGCATCAAAACATAAACGTTGTGATGACCAGAATATGCCTTGCGGTACAAACACATCAAGCAGTCAAGAGATCATTCTAAATCCATTGTGAATTACCTGTAGTGACCCTTTATCATTCACATCCTTTAGGCAAGATCGTGTTTCACAGTAGGAGGAAGAACTCACTCAAAAAGATAATAGTTAGATCAAACTTCCTTCAATTTTCTAGGTATCAATGGTCGAGATATGCATGGCCATCCAATTCGAGATAGAGGCTCTTACAGTCGGACACCGTTTCAATCCAGAATTTCAGAAGTTGTTAGATTTTCACATACAAGTAGAAGACAATGAAAAGATTATGCCCCCAGTCATCACTCTCTAAATCCTATAAATGACATCATCGAAGAGCTTGTGGGAACACAATATGTAGAAATCTCAATGTGAATCAGTAAGCATACAAGGAGATAAAAGCATCTATAAAGCACAGATTGTTTTCAATTTGTGTTTGATGTTTGATTGCGTTGTTGTTGATGCAAAATCCTTTTTGGAGACAAGACTGACTGACTGACTCAATTGAAGCTTCAAAGGACCTTGACTGGATACGATACGTCTAAGATACATTGGAGGCCATAGGATATGACATTGATTGCCCCCAAGTTTTGAACATTGATAAGATACAGACGCTTGAGCTTATTGGTGTACAAACTGACTTATTGAAAACTAGAAATGCAGAAACAAACCGGGAGATATGTACAAACTAAAGCAAGACTGAAAGCTGGGAAAGACCAAGATTGCGCTGATAGATGGAGCATTTTGAAACAAGTGGCACCCGTTTGCCGGGTTTTCACCATCTTGGCAGAGATTCTATTTTTGCTACCAAGGCGCCTGTTTCCAGGTTTTCACCAAGGCACTTTTTTTCTTTTTCTCATTTTGTTTGTATTTTTGATATTTTTTACTTTTTTTGTACTTTTGATATTTTTTGATTTTTTTGTGAATAATCAAGGCGCCTATTGCTAGGTTTTCACCAAGATGTTCATTTTTTCAAGATTTTTTCAGATTTTTTAAATTTTTTCAAGACATTTTACCATAGACTGAATGCCTTAGGCATAGAATTTCTTTAGATGGAGAACGTTGATTGGTTCTCGGAGCTGTTCTCCTTCAGTCATTGAGAGTTGATAGGCACTAGAGCCAAAAGTAGCAGTGATAATAAAGGGACCCAGCCAGTTGGGTTCAAACTTCCCCTTGTGTTCTCGATGTGATTGATTTTTAGGATTTTCTCTCAAGACTAGATCACCAACCTAGAATTCTTTGTGTCTAACTTTCTTGTTGTAACCTCTAGACATTCTCTTCTGATATACTCTGAGATGATTATACACTACTTGTCTGCACTCATCTAGTAGTTCAAGTTCTTGCAACCTAGACACTCTGTAGTCATCATCAGTTACTAGACCATGCATTCTAATTCTTAATGATGGGATTTCAACCTCAATAGGCAGTAACGCTTCAGACCCATAGACTAAAATGAATGGAGTAGCCCCAATGGGCATTCTGATACTTGTTCTGATACTGGTTCTAATACTAGTTCTTATACTTGTTCTGATACTAGTTCTAATACTTGTTCTAATACTGGTTCTGATACTTGTTTTGATACTTGGTATACTTGATAGCATCTTTTTCCATTGCAAACTCCCAAGCAAGATCATATTGTGTAGTCCCAATGTCTAGCAAGGTGGAGAACAAGAGGGATTAGCAAGCTAGTGGAAGAGATGGAAGACAAGAGAATGAAGTAGAATGAAGGGAAGAAATCCTCAAGGGTGCCCAAGCTAGGGAAAAATTGTCATGTAAAGCACATTTGGACAAGAAATGAAAGGCCAGCATAGGATAAGTCACAAAAGCGTAATGCCAAAGAAGGAAAGGATGTAGTCCAAAGGAGTAGACATGTCAAGAGGTTTCAAAGCATCGTGTTCTACTCTTTTTATTTTTTCTTTTATTAGATCAAGACCAAAGGGGAAAAGGATAGTGATAGGCTAGAATGAATGGAGGAAAATAAATATGAAGGCTAAACAGGAAGGGAATGAAAGTAAGATTGTTGTAAGATAGCCAAATGTTCATGTATAGATCAACATTGTCAAGATCAAAAAGAGAAGATGGAATGGATGAAATATGTAGAAGAACTACGCATGATGCCTGATTGCTAGGTTTTCATCATGGTACTTATCCAAGGTGCCACAAGGGAGTGGTTTTCACTATAGGATGAATTTATTTCTCTTTACTTTTGCTACCAAGGCACCTGTTTTTAGGTTTTCACCAAGGCACATTTTCAATTTTATTTTTTTTCATTTCCCTTTTTCTTTTCTTTTTTTCTTTTTTTTTTCTTTTTTTTTCTCAAAATTTTTGGAAGAAGGCAAGCTTTTAGATAGTGCTCCTTGAAATGATAAACCATGATATACCAAGGATTCAAAATGATATGTTCAAAGATGCTGATAGGAAAAGGAAGATGGAAGAGGAAAATGGAGGATAAGGTTTTATGTAAAGCGAGTGAGGTTGGAAGATAGGAGGAATAGACAAATGAGGAAAAAGGATAGAAGGTAGAAGGATAATGAATGGAAGGATTGTGAAAGGGTAGATGGAAAGGAAGGTAAGATCAACATCGACACACACCTTGGAGGGTGGTGAGAGGATGGAGGAAACATGAATGAAGGAATACGTGAAGGAATATAGCAAATGGATAGCAGAGGTTGAGGTTTAGGCGCATGAAATGGAAGAATATTTTTGGAAGAAGATGAAGTGGAAGCCTTTGGAAGCTTGAATGTCAACTTCGCTTGTTGTTCAACACTAGACTCTTTCAAGAGAGACTTTGGAATCCATATAGTCATAGGCTTTTTATTTCCTTTTGATGATCTAGAGAGAATATCTTCAATGATGGATTTTGGAACTCATACTTGTCTTGTAGTTTTTTTCTTAGATATCTTTTTTGACTTTATGTTTCCATGTCGATGAGAGGAGACATGGTGATCTTCTTTTTTTGATGGATTCTTGTATTGCTTCTTTTTCTTGTATTGATCATTCAAGTTACTTCCAAAAGACTTGGGACTTGTGGAAGAAGAAGGAGGATATGACTGGTTTAGATGGGTGGGTGGATGAAAAAGATTCAAGGGTATGCATCTATGTTGATCTTGAGGAAAGATGGGAGATGGAAGGATGTAAGGACCCAAGATGGATGGTGAATTAGGAGAGTTAGGAGGGGAAAGTGAAGGGACATAAGGACCCAAGATGGAAGGAAGGCGTGAAGCCCTTAGTTTTGGTGGAGTAGGTCCAAGGATGGACATGGGAGATACAAAAGGATAATCAATAAGTTCATCAACATCTATATGACAACCAAGGATATCAGCATCTTTAGAGTGAGCATTAGAATTTTCACTAGGATCGTTAACATCTTGAATAGGAGCACCTTCTTTGATAGGATTGTTCAAAGCTTGCAAAGACTTAGGAAGAGTAGAAAGTAGAAACGAACATAGAGTGGTAGAATAAGAAGATGGAAAACTTTGATCTTGACAAGGATCTTTGGATAGCACAAGCTCATAATTTTTCTCTTGATTTTCAATAGGCTTAACAACGGAAGTATCATCTTTGGAAAGTGCAAGTGTAGTAAGGTTATTTTGATTGTCAATAAGCTCAACGGTGTAGGTAGCAGCTTGATCTTGCTTAGGAGAAGACTTAAGACATGGTGGAATGAATGGGAAAGGGCATACAGGATCAAAAGAACCATGAAACAGATAAGAGACATCATGAAAATGATTGGATGACATGGAGGGTTCTTGATCTTGATCTTTCTTTACGTTCTTTTCTTTATCATTTTTAGAGTCCTCTTGACATGGAGCCACTTCTAAGGACAAGGAAGCATGTTGGGATTGTATGGAAGACTTTGGAAGAGATGGTGAAGGACTAGCTGAAGTAGACATTATAGCATATAAAAGGCTTAGGCTCTTTAGGTTTAGCATTATTGAAAGTATTTGCAGCCAAGTGAAGGTTAGCTTGAGTTTTTTTAAGAGGTAGCCCTTGAGGATAACTATAGGAAACCGCATGAAAAGTATTAGGGCCTTTGGTGGATGAAGGACTTGTGAAAGATTTGATAGGCTTGGAAGCTTTAGGAAATGTATGGGCATTGGAGGAAGTAGGGGATGGAAGGGAACCATCACAAGACAAAGGTTCAACATTAACATGATCTTTCTTGAGAGTGTAATCTTTATTTTCAAGATAAGAGTTCTTAGAGAGACCCTTGTAGTATGCACGTTTATAATCAGCTCGATAAACTTTCTCTTCCTCAATAGAAGTAGATGTATCATCTAGGTATTGTTCACAAAACTCATCAAAGTCTCTTTCAAAATCAGAATCATATGGATCACCATCATGATCTATCCAATGCGATGTCCCATTTCTAGTAAGCATGAACACATGATGAGAAGGACTCTTAGGAATAAAGGTGTCATAGGTATCATTATATTATCTGTCATCATAGTCTCCAAAGATGGATGTGTCACTCTCCATGGAAGAGGTATCATAAGGGTTGTCACATTGCTCACATTCTGTTCGGGGGCATGGTGACATGTAAAAGTCTTTATTAGATGGAAAAGGGCATAGAGCCTCCATGGAGAACTCCTTAGGTTCCTTTTCTTTCTCAAGTTTGTTAAGCTTGACTTGCATAGCATGCATTTGCTTCATCATAGTGGTGATTAGAATTTCTTCCTCATGTGTACTGATTCTTTGAGACATGTTAGGAGTTTTAGGACTCCCTGGGATAGATCAAGGTAGAGTTTGTTGATTACCTCTGTGAGTTGATGAAGGAGGAATGTAACCAGTTTTCAATCAAAAATTGCCAAGACCGTCATCCTCGTAAAGACTAGAATTGTAAATTTGTTCAAGAGTTGGACCCTGGATATGAGTCAAAGGTAAGGTATGAGATGCTTCTCCTGATTTCTTGTGTGAGGAAGCTCTAGTTTCCACCATTAACCTTGGGTGAAACAAAACAATATGATGAAGACAACTAAAGAATGAATTGATTCAAGAAGATCAAATGACGCAACCTTGTCAAGCTTTGATTGATTAAAGCTTGGATTAGACGTAGATGAAGGAGACTATGCCCTAGATGTATGAGTAGATTCCCAAAAGATAGCGGACATGAGTTCACAACACTTAGCCATTTTGATGATTGATTGAAGATTGATAGTTATGACAAGGTTTTGACACCAGATGAAAAAGACTCAAATTGATAAAACAAAAGGCTAAATCAGATTCAAGAGGCCACTTTAGGAAAATGATTGGATTCTCAATAGTTGTTGCTTTGTTCCTGACACAGTGATTTGTTTGACAGATTTTGGATATAGGCTGGAAAAATTGGGTATCTGACAATTCTGACAACTTTTCAAAAATTTTGAAATGACTTTTGATAGGCTCGTACGACAGTGGGTATAGCATGAAACGACAATTGAAAAACTCATACGACAGTTGATAGCAGGGTTTTGATTTTTGGAATTTAACTAGTTTCCAGACTTGTACGATAATGTACCAGTTACCATACGATAATCAGGTAGTAATGAAATGACTCTTGACCAAAAATCGTATGATGTTTGACTCCAGAAAGGGAATTTCACTTCAATTTTTGCAAATTTTTGAGGTTTTTAGCTTCAGATTGTTTGCATATTTCAATGTCCAAATTTAAGGATTGTAACAGATTTGTTCATTTTCAGTGACCAGATAGATAAACAGGCACGCAAAATAGCAAGTGATTCCAAGCACGTCTAAAAATAATGAACAAGGGCAAAAGCAACCTTGCGCATGAATAATCAAGTGACTTATTTGTGCTAATCCTTAAGAGTGCTAATTGTGTATGTTCTAAAAAGTTTTGCAATAACGCACATATGCCTAGAAAATGAAAATTTGGCCTCTCTAGGGTTTTTAGTAATGGTTTGACTCTGCAACTTTTATGATCCAAAGGGGTGAACTCCAATCCCGGCGCACCAAGGTTTTGACATAGTCCAAGAATTTAATGAATTAGGAGCTACTAGGGAGATCTAACAACCCAACAATGAACCACACCTGTGAAGATTTCTTCCACAAGGACATTTATATAGCGGGTGTCACTACCATGGTGAAAATGGCTATTATCACTTGAGGTTCTGTCAACGTGGTTGACCCAATTAAGGGAATGTCCACTATAGTTAACCCTCTCTAAAGGTGACTCACAAAATATACCACAGGGGGACTAGATCGGATTCAAGGATTTGGGTTTCTGTTACTATCCAAAAAGGAAGTAGAGCATAATCCCCTAGCCTCTTCACTTCACCAAAACAAAGCAGACAGATTAATCTGACATGCTAAGACTAAGATTATCTCATAAAGATCTATGACGTCAACCCCTTATGATCTATCAACCTCTCCAGAGAGAGAATGCATCAATCAAAAGTTGAAGAGACATGGATCTAGTAAAACGTGAGATGCCCTTAGTATCCTCCCTACCTACAAGGGTTCGTTCGTTGAGAAGAGTTTCACTGGAAACTCACTCTCTCAAGAGCCACGAATAGTGTTCATAGGGCCTATTTACTATGTGTAACAAATATGCTGAAAAACAAATCTATGTTCATTTTTAAAGCCCAAATGAACTATGATATGAAAGCAGCAAAGGTCACACAAGCTTGACACGCAAGATGTTCTTTTTAATCCAAATCAAAATGTTATCGGCTGAAAAATATTACCTGAATTCCTTGCAACACGCTTAGTAGATTCTTACCTATTTTTAGCAATTATTGCACTTTTCCCAATCCAAAACTAGTGAAAATCAATCAAAAATAGAAAATTTCAATTGTTAATGTTAGCTGTTAGTCCAAATTTGAAAAGCAAATCTGGAAAACTGCTTGAAAAGATGAAATGACAATTGAAAAATTGGTGTCAAAACTCGTACGACAATGGGTTACCTCCTAGATGATAGTCTAGAAACTCATACGACAGTGGGTTACCTCCTAGACGACAGTCTAGAAACTCGTACGACAGTGGGTTACTTCCCAAACGATAGTCTAGAAACTCATACGACACTGGGCACCAGATCATACGATAGTCGAGATTCCAAATGACACTTTGATCCTGCTAATATGATTCTCGAACAAATCAACTATCGTACGACAGTGGGTATCCTCCTAGATGACAATCTAGAAACTCATACGACACTGGGTATCAGATCATATGACAATCGAGCTTTCAAATGACAATGTTTTTCTAATGATACGAGCCTCAATCAAATCAACTGTCGTACGACAATGGGTATCTCCTGATACAAATTTCTGACAAAACTCGTACGACAACTGTATGGATAGAAATTACAAAAATCGCAGTGTACGGACAATTTTGATAGAAAAAGTGCTAAAAAAAAATAATTTAAACAAAAAATAACATCTTGCAGAGTATACCAAAACCCTTGAAACCCTTAACCTCAAAAGATAGAAAATTGATAAAAATGAAGGGAAACCTGTTTCAGGGCTCCACGGTGGGCACTAGAAATGTGTGTGTGAATTTTGTACCTAATCTGTAGACACAACACTTCAGTAAAACATTAGAGGTTAGCAAAAATGAAAGCTACAATGAATTGAAAGCTAAACTAACCAGGTAATTTACTGCCTTCTAATAGGTGTGAGTATGATGTTCTTAGATTGTAATCGAGATCAGTGACCTTGACGACACCTAAACGAAGGATTTGAATGCAAAACTGATATGAAATATGAATGCAATTAATCTATTTTTTTGGATTTTCTATGCAATGACATGATGAAAACTTATATGAATCTAGAATCTAAGATGAAATTGATATGCAATAAATTGATCTAAGATGAATTCTAAATGATATGCAATACTCAAAAACAAGAATGATCTCACAATAGCTTGGATTTGCAAAGATGATTCTTCAGTCTCCAATTCGACAACGTGAGGATGCAAAAATATGAGATGATTTGTGAAGAGTTGAGGCCTTAATTTATAGAAATCCAGGGCTTTGAGGATGCATGGAAGAAAGCCATAAATCACTCAAATAACTCGGGTTGATTTTTAAGTTATTTTTAAATAAAGGATAATTAACTCACAAAAACATGCAAAAGTAGAGTTTAACTCAAAATAGAGTTTTGATAATTGATAGTTGTCTGCTTTTCTAATTGTGCATGTTTTATTTATGAATTAATTTAATAATAAAGTGATTTATTTCCAACTTAACTGATTTTGAAAAATAAAACAATTGATTTATGGGTTAATCAATTATTTTTCAAACTTTTATTCAAAAACAATATTATTAAAAATGACAACTTGCTTTAATTAATTAAATAAGAATTTAATCAATTATTCATAGGATTTTGGATTTATTGTCAAAATTAAATAATACAATTTAGGAATAAATAGAATTAACTTCAATTAAATAATTAAGTGGCAGAATTAAATCTAATTAATTAAATATTGAGAATATTCAATTAATCAAACTTTAGGATAAATAGGATTTATCACCAAATAATCATTAAATTAAAGATAATTAAGATAAATTAGGAATATTACCAGGAATATTCCTTGATGCAGAATTTAAGATAATCAATTAGGATTCGATTATGTGTAGATGTGCCTTAGGTTAGGACTTTGATGTCGATTTTGTTCGATGTGTCGATATAGGAGGTTAATGAACCTATAGCCCATTTTTGGAGTATTACAAGTACAGATTATTATTTAGCATATGTATATATTTGTTTTTCTTCTCATCTAATTTTGATTTGTTAAGTTTCTCTTAATGTTGGTTTAGATTCTCTTCTCCTTGATGGTTCCTTGTTTATGATACATGAGTGTAGACATGTTTGGAAAATCAAATCAATGTTGATTTGGTGTTTGAGTCATATGTTCTACCTAGATTATGGTTTATTCTCTCTCATATCTCTTTGTAAATTACTAATGTGATGATGAGTTTGCATACTTCATTGCTTAGATCATGAGTCATGTAGGCTATGGAATGATCATCCATTCACATGCAGTGGGATGACTCATTAGTGCACTATCTATATCCATGTGATTGATGTAGTGTTCATGCAGATTTCATTAGTTGGCCTTGTCTGTGGTCATTTCTGCATTAGTATGTTTATTTTGAGATGAGAGCATGGATGATGTTTATGATACTTAGATTGTTCATTTTGGACTTGGAATCTGTGGTTGTATCTTGATTTAATGTTATCTTGATTTCACTTTAGTACAAGCTTATGGATTCATCTCTAACCCTCATCAATTTTATTTTAAAGTTATAAAAGATTCTTTAAATTTTAATTATTTTGAGGCAAATTACGAGTTTATTTTTAAAAGGTTATATTGATTTTGTAAAGGATAAAATGGGAGATGATAACAAAGTGTAAGGGTGTAAATATGTGATGGAAAATGTTATGGACATGCAAACTTAATAAAATAGGAATACTTATCTTGAAGAGAGGCAGATTCAGAAATTGCAGTTTTCTAATGTCTGTGTCCAGTTTTAAGAGATTATGTGATCTGATCCAGCCTAGAAATGTCGAGACAGAGAAAACCAAAAAAAATATTATCTTTCAGAGCAAGGTTGACCTTGACCTTAGAATCAGGGTAAGATCTTACCTCGGGGTACAATCTTGACCCCCACTGAAAGTTGACCTTGACCTAAAATAGCTTTGACGAAAATTCTATTCACAAATCTTGGAAGTTCACCAAAAAGGGTATCCAAATCTGTACAGATATTCATTGTCTTGCACCTGTACCTGCAAGAAAAATGGTTTTGTTGTTTGGATGAGGGGTTTGCCTTAGTCAAACCCCGGTTTGGAATCAACCTTAAAAATGGAATTGAAATAGAGAATGCTAGCAAGTAGTAGAAGTAGATCTAACAATGAAGCTATGATATTCAATAGATATGCAATTGTATTTGAAATGTAAACAAGTATGTTGATATGAAAGTTTGGACTTAACACTAAAAACCATAAATGTAAATCAAAACCTCCACGATTGTATGCTTGGAGTCCACCTTGAGGGAAGAATGAATGGATTTTGAAGATGAACAAAGGATCTTGAAGGAAGATCACACCACCATGATGGATAGATCTAGGGTTTGAATGATGAATCTTGAATACTTGAACCAAATCCCTTCAAAGGCTTGAATGCTTGAATCCTTGATCTTCAATGGGGAACTTGAATGCTTGAATGGATTATTGCTTGAATGCTTGAGAGAACACTTGATGGATTGTGAATATCTCCTTGAGATCTCTTGATGAATAATGGATGTCAAAAGGTGCTTGATTGTGGATGTGAAAATGAGAGAGGAAGGCTTCCTTTTATAGTGATCTAGGGAAAAAACCCCTAGAGAGGATGACATATGAGAAATAAATTCCCATTGAGCCCATACCCCTAGGAATGGACCTAGATTAAATGCAATTTAAGAGTTTACCGTTCCGAAATCTGAAACAGCCGACCTAGAAGCGGGAAAATAAACCTTTCCAAAACTTGACATTCAAAAATCATAGAATATTGAAATTTTGGACCTTGGGTCAAGGTCAAGGTTGACTTTGACCTAGGTTAGATTCAAGGTCGACCTTGACCTAGAAGGTCGACCTTGACTCTGAAGTCTAACATCTCATAATCTTAGTCCAAAATGCTAGAAAAGTGTAGAAAGAGGGTGGAAAAAGGGGCAGAGTGAGGAGAAAATCTAGATTCAAGCTAGGGACCTACCTGAGGCATTTGACATGACCCCACACTACCTACTTGGAGGGATAAACCTATCTTAAATGGAAGTGCTTCCATTTTCTGACGATACATTTAGCCCCCACTTTAGCAATAGTATGGATTTGATGCAAACTCTTCGTAAAGGAGAAGAAAGAAGAGATCCAAGTGGATTCGCAATGAAATAGAATAACACTTAGCTAAGGATGCAAGCCCCCAGACTAAGGATTCTAACTCAACATACATGCACGAGGGTGCAAAAAACAAAGATAAAACTAAAAGACACCAAAGAGGGGTTAGTACTAAAACAAACCCAAATCAACTAGTAGAGGAAACCTTGCTAAGAAATGATTCCTATACTAATATCATATTTAGAAAGCTATCATAAGAGCATAAATGATTACATAAGAAAGACAAGAGCAACACTATAAATAACATAGCTTCATGATCCAATCCTACTAGCATGAAAGCGAAAAGAGAGAAAAGAGAAAGTGATTACCTCACCCAGTAAGATGCCCACCTTACCATGAATCACCAAGGAGGGAGATCCAAACAGGTGACCAAACCTGATAGTTCACCCATAAATCTGTGCCTTGAAATTGTAATGTGTCTTCTGACGGCTTCTGGAATACCCATAGATCCACCTTCTTGTATCACCATGGAATATAAAATGTGTGTCTCCTCAGGATTTAGCAACTTATGTGTGTTACCTTCGAAAGATTTAGCATATTGAAAATTGAAAAATGCGTGTCTCTTCAGGATTTAGCAACTTATGTGCATTACCTTTAGAGGATTTAGCATATTGAAAAATTGAAAAAAAAATGTGTGTCTCTTCTAGATTTAGCAACTTATGTGCATTATCTTTAGAGGATTTAGCATATTGAAAATTTGAAAAATGCATGTCTCTTTAGGATTTAGCAACTTATGTGTGTTACCTTCAGAGGATTTAGCATATTGAAAAATTGAAAAATGCTTGTCTCTTCAAGATTTAGCAACTTATGTGCATTACCTTCAGAGGATTTAACATATAAATAAAAGACTATAGTACAAGGGAGACCCTATATATATGCCTCCCTCCTTATCATGGTTGTCTACTAGACATGATAAGGAAGAGGTAGAGGATACCTACTTCATAATGTAAGGAGATACCCTTTTTAACAACAATGTATACTATATTCCTAGCGAAGGGTATTGACCCCTACATCCAAGAGCATAGATAATCATGAAAAGGATATGTCACTCATGGAAAAAGGATCTTCAAAGAAAGAGATCTTATCAACAAGACCCCCGCCATAAAGGAGTGATTTTAGATAAAATATCATCTTTCAAAGATAATCCAAGCGAGAACAAAGATTCAATCATCAAGCCCCCTAAAATTAAGAGGAAGAGGAATCTTTGACTTGAGGGAAACAACTCTAATCACCAAAGCAAGGGCAAGAGTTTATAAAGAACATAATTTGCAAAATAGAGAAGAGATGATGACCTAGGACACCAACCTCTCATATAAAAATAATATCCATAGTCAAAACATCGATCAGTATAATGAAATAATGTTGCAAGATAAAAAAAATGCCACTAAGTTAAGGAAAGGAGATCCATAGACAAAGAGAAAGAAATAAGAACCTTGCCCCCCAGGGATGAAAGCAAGGGATACCTTTGCCAAACAAATGTCTTAGAAAAGATATCTCAAACAGAATCTATGAATCATTATAAACATAATACAAAACCATAGAAAGAGAGGATAGAAAGAATACTGATTAAGCTCAATAAAAATCCTAATGGATCCTAGGAGACTGGATTAAATGCCTCTTGCCCCCCAGTCATAAGGCGAGAGGATAAAACATCTATATTATGGAAGATTCAAGGGGATGCTCCCTATCAAAGTTATGAAGGAATTGTAAAACTGCACGAGAGTGAGAAAATTTTCCTAAAGAAGCTCTTTCCCTAACATATAACTTGAAATGCACATCAGCAAGTAAATGTGTATTACTATAATGAAATGGACATTTGTACTTAGATAGAGCATCTTTCTACATGGGTCTAAAGATTTCCTTCTTGGAATTCATCAACTGAACATACACCTTCTTAGCCACTACTTGACGAATATTCGGGTTATCTAAGGTAGGTGTAGGGAGAAGAGGAGGGTGATGATCAAAATCAACTACCTTGAATTGAGATTGCGAACAACCAACACCACACATATCTTGTTTAGAGGGTATATGAACTGGATATTTAATACCATGCTCATTAACACCAAGCCCTAAACCTTTATAACCTTGTTTAGTCATCATATTATATCTTGTAGTATACATATCATGTAAGGCTTCTACATGAGGTGATTGTTTGTCATGTTCAGGAGTAAAGGTTGTATAAGGTGGAATAATAGGTTTAAAAGAAGTTTCTTTACCCTTTCCTGTAATATCATCATGAATCAGAGGAGAAGGCAAATCAAAGAATTCTTGCACATTTGCATCCTAAACTATATCTTGAATCCCATCATAGGTATGAGAAGAACAAGGATTAGAAAATGGAGAATTAGGCATATTAGGCATCAAATTAGGTTTAGGAAGGTTAGGAACTAAATTAGGGATGATAGCTGGATTAGGATTAGGAAGATTAGGAGATGGTGTATCATCTACCCAATTTTTCACATAATCCAAAAGAGTAATAAGTCCACCACATAAATCTTTAATGAAAGTTTTGAAGGTAAGAAGACTAGTATCGGTCAATTTCACAAAAGAATAGGCAAGTGCAAAATGAAGGGTCACCAACATAATGAAGTGAATGATACTCTCATAAATATCATAGGTATGGTAAAGAGATGCTAAGAAAAGGGTAATAAAGAACATAATCACACACCAAAGCATCTTAAAAATCTTCATAGTAGATGAAATGAAAGAAATATTTTTGGATTTTGTTGAATATATAGATTTTTTTGTGTTTTGAATGTTAAAATGCAAGAGCATAAAAGAAATCTAATCTTGATGCAAGAAAACAAAAGATCTAACACCAAAAAGAAAGAGTTGTCTAACGCAAGATAATACAAAGGGAAATCTAACATAATAGGGCATCTAAATCCATAAAGATAGGGGGTAAGTTTGTCGGGTTCACCAAAATGTAAAAGGGATAAAAAGGAGGATGATAACAAAGTGTAAGGGTGTAAATATGTGATGGAAAATGTTATGGACATGCAAACTCAATAAAATAGGAACACTTATCTTAAAGAGAGGTAGATTCAGAAATTACAGTTTTCTGATGTTTGTGTCCAGTTTCAAGAGATTCTGCACTTGATCCAGCCTAGAAATGCTGAGATAGAGAAAACTCAGAAAAATCTTATCTTTCGGAGCAAGGTCAACCTTGACCTCTGAATCGGGGTAAGATCTTACCCTAGGGTACAATCTTGGCCCCCATTGAAAGTTGACCATGACCTCAAACAACTCCGATGGAAATTTTGTTCGTGGATCTCAAAAGTTCACCGAAAAGGGTATCCAGATCTGTATAGATATTCACCGTCCTGCACCTGTACATGCAAGAAAAATGGTTTTGTTGTTTGGATGAGGGGTTTGACTCTTAAAAATGGAATTGAAATAGAGAATGCTAGCAAGTAGTAGAAGTAGATCTAACAATGAAGCTATGATATTCAATAGATATGCAATTGTATTTGAAATGTAAACAAGTATGTTGATATGAAATCTTGGACTTAACACTAAAAACCATAAATGCAAATCAAAACCTCCATGATTGTATGCTTGGAGTCCACCTTGAGGGAAGAATGAATGGATCTTAAAGATGAACAAAGGATTTTGAAGGAAGATCACACCACCATGATGGATAGATCTAGGGTTTGAATGATGAATCTTGAATACTTGAACCAAATCCCTTCAAAGGCTTGAATGCTTGAATCCTTGATCTTCAATGGCGAACTTGAATGCTTGAATGGATGATTTCTTGAATTCTTGAGAGAACACTTGATCAATTGTGAATATCTCCTTGAGAGCTCTTGATGAATAATGGATGTCAAAAGGTGCTTGATTGTGGATGTGAAAATGAGAGAGGAAGGCTTCCTTTTATAGTGATCTAGGGCACAAACCCCTAAAGAGGCTGACATATGAGAAATATATTCTCATTGGTCCCATACCCCTAGGAATGGACCTAGATTAAATGCAATTTAAGATTTTACCATTCTGAAATCTGAAACAGTCGACCCAGAAGTGAGAAAAAAAACCTTTCCAAAACCCGACATTCGGAAATCATGGAATATTGAAATTTTGGACCTTGGGTCAAGGTCAAGGTCAAATTTGACCTAGGTCAGAGTGGAGGTCGACCTTGACCTAGAAGGTTGACCTTGACCCTGAAGTCCAAGATCTTAGGATCTCAGTCTAGAATGCCAGAAAAGTGCAGAAAGAGGGTGGAAAAAGGGGTAGAGTGAGGAGAAAAGCCAAATTCAAGCCAGGAACCTACTTGAGGCATTTGACATGACCCCAAACTACCTATTTAGAGGGCTAAACCTATCTTAAATGGAAGTGCTTATATTTTTCGACGATACAGATTTGTATCTAGGGTAGATCCCAATAATGGGAAATCTACTTGTGGATATTTTTTCTTTCACTTCTTTGATTTAGGTGACATATCATGGAACATTCAAAAAGCACAATACACTTCACTTAGATCTATCAAATATGAATGTAAAAGTTGTACCCATGCCTCCAAACATGCCCTATGGTTAAAGAAGACCCTTGAAGACTTGGATTTCTCTCAAATTGAAGACAATCAAATTTCTCTCTTGTATAGAAGATCAAGTTGCAAATATTGTAAAGTGACATTTATTTTTCATTGTAAAAATTTGGGTTTGATGACCATTTTTGTAAAATCCCCAAGTAAAGATTAAGGGGGGGTGTTAGAATATATAATCTTTCCTTGGTTGTATTCATTCTTTTATTTAATTAAGAGATTCTATGGAATCCCTACATGTATTTTGTCCTCTAGTCCAAATGGGAGAACATGTCATATTTTGTAATTAATTTAATAATGAATATAGTTTATCCTCCTTAAGAGGATCTTGACACTTTTCACACACCTATTATGGATGATGGAATTCATAGATTGGTGAGTTACTTAGTAACTCCTCTCCCCATCTTTATAAAAGAGATGCTCTCCTCTCTCATTTTCTCCCTATGAAGTTATTGTAATCTCTCTCTCTCTCTCTCTCTCTCTCTCTCTCTCTCTCTCTCTCTCTCTCTCTCTCTCTCTCTTCCATATTCATAATATCACAAGGGGTTTTTCTTTGTTTTTCCCCTTTCAAAATCTTATTGTCTCCTTGTCTTAGCTTTTGGGTGCTTGCTCCTAGTTCATGTTTTTCTCATGGTAACATCTTCTTCTTTATCTATCTCTCTTGGATTAATTTCATTTCCTTGCTCTTGTTATTTTCTTAACAGTAATGAAAAGTTCTTTCTCAATTATTGTAAAATATGAAGAGAAAGTAACATGTAAGAGATTATCGATTGACAGTACCCAAACTCTTTATATTGTATCCTCCCCATTGTGTTGACATATGCAACCCCCTGCAAGTTTGTTTCCTATATTTATTAGCTTAGTCCTCTCTTATCTTTTATGGTCATGGATTCCCCTATTCATCTGGTTTGCAGAAAATGACAATTGTCTTTTATCAAATAAGTTATAGATAGGGGAGTGCAAGAGATTTTGATGCACCCCACTTTTCTTATCCTACACGCTATGAAAATTTTTTGGCCTGACCTTGCATCATGATCAATCATATATATAGAGTCAACATAAACATGTTTTTGGTGACAATTATCTCATTTGAGGGTTGTAAAATCTTCGTAGGTATTTTATGATAAATATTATTCAAGGATTCATTTTTGGGAGAGCTGGATTTAGTGTTGGTCACCATTGATGAGAATCATTCAATTTTTCTACCATGAGACTACATTGGTGTTTGTCTAGGGGCTAGAGTAGTTACAAGGTTCCTTGATCTTACTACTCAACCTATGTACATTCTTTAGAATCACCAAGTGGAGATTATCAAAAGTTTTTGGTTTCTCCAAAACCTTATTGGTATGAGGCTCATAGAAGACCAAGAGTGGATTAGAGTATACCTCCATAAAGAAGGGCTCAATGCTGACTTAGAGGGGGAACACTTTGGCATCAAAATTTTAGAGGATACATGGACTGTTGAGCACAACGATGATGACAATGTTGGTGTTGGTCAATGCCATGATATAGGAAATGTTGTTGTTGGGCCAACTAGGTTCGATGTGGGGTCCAAGCCTCTTTCATTATCATATCTCCACATACTCTGCAATAAGATGTTATCTTTTTACATTTTTGTTATATCTTTTCACATATTTCTTTAGTGTAAATGAATTATGTAGGTATGTCATGTTTTAGTGGGATTTCATCCATTTTGTAGAAATTTTATATTTTCACAGTCAGATACAAACATAACTAAATAGGGTTTACTTGTCAATGCACAATTTTGCATTTTATGCCATTCTTTGTAAATGTGGTACTTGTCATGAACAGACTCAACCTTCTACATTTTAATACATTTAGCTATGATAATATAATATATTTATGATTCTTGAGTGTTATTAATCAATATGATAACATGTGATCATCTAAATATCTTTTGAATGATGTAATTTATGTTTTTTAACGAATAAGTTTTGATAAGGAAAATTGTCGACAAGCCAATTGTGTAAACTATTTATCTTTCGAGTTGTGGATTACTATTTATTAATGACAACTGATTTTTTTTATGCAATAAAATTTTTTAGGCATTTTGTTTTGACCAATTTTCTTATTCACATATGACAACCCAAGTTTATCTCTACAACGTATGTGTGTGGCATGCATGTATTTTTCAACTGTATTTTGTAGGCACCTAGATTTATGACACACACTTCCTTTAAAGTTTTTGTTTCTTGTAATGACACCAAAATACTTCTGTAACCAATGTTGGCGTTCACCAAGTAATTTTGAACTATGTTTTCAATGAGCCGAGGTTAATCCAACATGACTACTTTTCAAAGTTTTGTAACTCCTCTAAGTGCTTTATACTAAATTCTCTACCTCCTCTTATCAAGATATTAGAGAACCTACCTTCAAACATCCCTAAACTTAATTCATTGTCACAAACAAATCAAACTTGACATTTATTGCATCTAACTTAAACTATGTTTTCGATCCTATCATTCTACAACCAATGTGTGTATTACAAGTTTTGAAGAACGCCTCCAATTTCAAGATGACAAATGTTGATTGACATGATTGTACATTTTGAAGCGTGACTATTTCTAGTTGCACTATTCAAAAAATAGACACAATCATATTAGAATATGTTTAGGATATTTAATGTTTTGATTAAATTAATTATGACATCCCATCTTTTATAGTCGAATAACATAGATAACTTCCTTATAAATACCCACTAGCAGTTAGTTATTGATATTATTTTGTGTGTATTTTCCTTGTAACATTCTTATTAGGTTAAGGATCATAATTTCAAGGAAGAGTTGTAGTAAACTAGGTTATCTAGACTTACATAGTTTGCAAAATAAGGACATACCAATTATAGTGAGATGTATAATGGACAAATTTGGAAAGAACACAAGAACAAACCACTCTTTCAACCCCACTTTAGATTAATATGGTGATGCCTTTGGGGTCTATCATTCTATCGATGTAATTTACATTTGAAGTTTGTATTCTTGTTCTTCTTAGCACTCATCCTTGTTGTGGAAGTTGATGAGGCTTTCAAGATGTTGAAGAAGAAGAAGAAGAGGTAGAAAAAGTATTGTACACACTAAAATATGCACTTCTATGAACCATTACATGCAAGGTTGCTCAAGAATGAGGCCTCATAAAGCGGCTCATAGCTCTCTATGCATGGAGTTGCAAGGGACTATGATAAATTTGCTCTCAGCTAGAGCTACAAACTTGTGACCTTGCTAGTCAACCATACAATGAGAGATTCACAATGAAGACAAGGGAAACAATGCCAATATCTCCAAGAATCAAATATGCAATGCAATGCAAGCTATATGATGATGCAATCTAAACTATGGAAATGAAAATACAATGCAACTAATCTATGAAAGGAAATAGCAATGGATTACAAATCCTTCCTATTTAGACTATGTGAGCTTATTCTATTGCATAAAAGGAAATTAAGCTAATATGCTATGATCATGCAACTAAGAAAACAAATATAAACTAGATGATGAAAGCAACAAGTCTTCAATGTCTTCAAACTCCAAATGCACCTAAAACCTGCAGCATAACATTAGCATAAAAACATGGATATGCAAATGAAGGAGAGAGCTCTCCTTTTATAAGAAATGAGGTGAAATGGACCATGGAGATTAAGAGGCAAAAAGTCTTAATCAGCGGTGGAGCTTGAAAGAGGAGCAATCCATGTGCACAAGTATCCTCCAATGAGAGAATAGGAGTTGACTTTTGTGTCCATATGAGATAAAAAGTGCTTTTCTCCTTTTTATAAAATAGGAATAATGTTTTATTTGTGAAACTTAGGATAAGAGGAAAGTGGGGCTTTTTATTTAATTGAAAGGGGAGGAAATATTCCTTTTAATGAAATAAAGACTTAGGATAAATGGTTAGCCCAAGGATAAAAATCCAATATATGATCGAAATTAAGATTTGATCAAGAAATTGATAATGTTGAAAAATATTGATTATTGATAAAATTGATTCAGGATTGATAGATTGAATAAATGGGGCCCAAAGTCTAGGCGACCATTTTTGGGTGCATACAAGTATCAAAACTAAAATGAATAATAGAAGAAATAGTATTTTTTGTCAACTAGGGTGGAAAAAGAACTAGACCTCCTAGCAATGCTCCATAAAAAAAAAACCAAGAATGAACATAGATCAATTATGTCATGCAACACCACATCTTTCACTTGGCAATGAAAGTTCAAATAAATGATTCAAATGTCATGAATTTGGGTAGCCATCTCATCTCACCCTAGAAAAGTACATCCATATGTTGCTTTTAGCTAAGGACAGACTAATACCACTCTAAGTTAGAATGGACAGAATTGGAAAGAATGTTATCCTTGAAGGATGCAACAATTGATTTGTCATTATAATTTATTATTATTAATATAATATATTAATACATGCTTTGTAGATGTCTTAGTATTTTTTCTTGTGCGTTTCTAGCAAACAATTCTATTTGATTTATATTTTTATGTAATAATTGATGTTCTATTTCATATACTTTCTTATTAATATTTACATCATACAATTTTGTTAGAATATATAACGTAACAAAATCTAAGCTTTATTTTGAACATGTAGCTTTCTTTCTTCACATACGTACAACATTACTTACTATTAAATTACCAACTTCCATTACGATGTGAATACTTTGTTTACTTGGCAAGTTTTGAAAATTGTTGCTCACTTGAGTGTTGCCTTGCTTGATAATGTACAACTTTCTAATTTACAAAATCACCCATCCATAATTGATTGATCTCACTCACCATTACTCACATTAATTCTACATATCTTAAAATAAGGTCCATATTCTACATGAGTGATATTTGGTTGATACCAAGCACAATCTTTTCCATGAATTGTCAAGTGTGCCACATTAATAGCATGTTGTGTGAGTTATTGTTGTTATAAATTGTTTTCTTTTGTGATTTGAGACTCTTGTCAATCTTTGATTACCCAACCTCATTTATCACTACTGATATTGCTTGCACATGTTGGTCATCTTTTTTCTATCATGTCTCTACCCAAAGAGTTTCCTTTACTTTGATCAATATTAACGTCTCATTTGAATAGTTTACAGGTTTCTAATTTACAAAATCACCCGATCAGATTTTAGTTCTCTTTATTATTTTATCTTAATTTGTAATTGACCAATCTCACTGGTCATTACTCACATTAATTCCACATATCTTAAAAAGGGGTCCACATTCAACATGAGTGACATTTGATTGACACGAAGCACAATCTTTTCCACAAATTATCAAGTGTGCCTCATTAATAATGCCCTGCAAAGAACAAAGTATATAAATGTACTTTGATAGTTTTTCTACACAAATAAAGATACTTCTTGTTGTAAAAAATTGATTTGTTTCATGATTTGTGACCTGTGTCAATCCTCAATTCCCCAACCTCATTTATCACTACCAATATTGATCTCACATGTCGACCATCTTTTTGTATCATCTCTCTCCGCAAAGGCTTGTGTGTGCTTTGAATAATGTTAAGTCACCTAATTGTACATTTTTTATCAGTATTTTTTTACCTATATTTTATTTAGTCACACCTTTCAAGTTATGTATACAATTGAATTTCATTACTTGTGCTATTTCTAACCATCCCTTCTATTTAATCACGCCTTCAACTCTTCTATAAACAATAGAAGAGATGTAGAGAATTAATTGTTTGGCCCAATGTTCTTGATTCTCTTCCCCACTTTCATATAAGTGCAGTAGTAGCTTAAGCATGGTGATGTGATGTATTGTTCAAATATCTAGTTATAGACATGACAAGAAAACAATTATGGTAATAGATAGGATAGACGAAATTGGAAAGAATGACAAAGATGACAGCTCAATGGGTGAGAACCCCAAAGAACACGCCATCAACATAGGGATGTAGAACTAGCATCTACAAGAATATTCTAACCAAAAGGCATTGATTGTCATTTTGGTTTGGTCTTCTACTTCTTTAGCCCTTTGTTAATTATCATGAAGCTACAGTCGATGCATTGTGCACCCTTTCATTGTGATTATGATTGCATATTCTTCTACTTTATTAACATTAGGTGGATGATACCACTGTATTATTGGCATTCCCTTGGTAGATTGTATAAGTGCACTGTTAAGATAACAAAGATGATGCCATTTTACTATTTGCCTTAATGCTCAGGATCAAAGAGAGGTAGGTACTCAAGTGATAAATCAATGTGGATTGAAGAACTCCCACATCCACCTATCAACAATCCTCCACATAATTTGGGCTCTCCAGGGTATTACATTGTTGTTGGTTATGATTTGGGTTGCAACCATTCTATGAATGTCCTTCACCATGTCATATTTATCATTAATAGATTTTATTGGAGGACTTGCATAGACAATAACTAAGAATGGAAGGAATTGGAAAGAATATGAGAATAATTCGAATAGTGCTTCTCCAATTGAACATAATCCATTGCTGGTTCCTTATGACTGATATTTGTATTGTAATTTTTCTGTGTCTAATTATGACATCAACTAATATAAGCATCACATATTTTTTTACACACGATCCATGTGACGACTATTTTTGTTTTCATTGTAATGGTAATATTGCTCATCACGATCTTCTACTATATTGTCGCTTGAATATTTTATCCACACATGCTTTGTACCAATTTTACTATATTGTGACCAAGGCTTACCTAAGTGGGGGAACAATGATTATCCATTTCTCAATTTCAATTATTATAACTCTTCTCAAATGTACAATGTAACGCTCTAATTTATTGATGTGCACTCTATTTTTAATCTCCATTCTTCTGCTTCCACTATGCCGTTAAATCAAGAATACGAACAAAAAGTTAGATGTAAAACAATTTGACTTTTGATTTTGTAGTCAGTTATTCCCCGCAATCCATTTTCCCTTGAAACAGTCGTTTTAAAACAATTTCCACTCTGTTAAAAATGTTCAACTATGTCGAACTATGACAACTTTTTTGAATTCCAACTTATACTCCCCTTGCAACATTGTTCCTGAAAATGTTCACCTATGTTGAACTATGACAACTTTTTTAAATTCCAACTTATACTCCCCTTGTAACATTGTTCATGAACTACAAACTAAATCCGACAACTCTTCCAACCAAGTAATTAAATTATTGTCATAATTATACACAACCCTTTAAAAATATAGATCCTATTGACTATTTGTTACCCATCCACAAACTAACAACTACTAGTTTTATATTTATGCTTAACTGACCAAAAACTTTCACCTCCAAGAGTCACATATTCTCACAATCAAAGATGAAGTAAAGAATATTGAAAATAGAATAGGATAAAAGATTTTTAATGTCCACGATTCTATTCTATTTAGTGCCTTATTCACCAAAAGTTTAAAGTGGTACATGTCCCTTACTACGTCCAGCTCAATTAAAGGTAACGAATATTTTTTCGTTGGGTCCGCAACGGGTCTATTTTGCTTTTGGATGATTGCAGTAGCGCAGAGTGGAAGGTGCCAGCTAGCATGGAGTCCATCAATGTGAACTTTAATTTTTTTCCGCTATAATTATTTCTCTGGCTCTTCACATTTTGAAAGCGAGGTGGGTGAGGTAAAGATCCGGAAGTCTGATGTCTTTGTACCCAGAGGATTCCTTCCATCAGAAGGCTCAGGTATGTTGATCTATTCATGCATTCTTTCAGTGTTTTTTTTGTCAATTTGTTTTAATCAATGCGTAGTGAAAGATGTAGAACATAATCATTTTTTGATGGAAAGAAAACCCATGTCAATCCTCTCCAGTGAGAAACTAACAGAATGCTGGGAGTCCATTTGTATAGGGTCAAGCAAGGTTGGATTTCCAGTTGGGCTTGCACTGCCATGGATGGAGGGAGATGTTGGGGGCACCCCCCTCCCTTCTTAGAAACATTTCGTTGTTGTTGCCACTAGGTCATGCTTGAGTGTGAGCTGCCGATATTCATTGAATTTTCAGTCTTAGTTGAGCTCATTCTCCTTTTGGCATATGGACAAAGGGCAATCTGAGATGTCAAATTCTCCCAGTCCTTGTTGAACTTGGATCTTCCTTTGGTATTTCAAAGGGCAATTTGTGCCATCAAAATCAATGCATGCTAGTTGAGTTCGGATCTTTTTGTGGTTTGTGGACAAGGGCGATCTGTGCCATCAAGGCCTCGTAGGCCTTGTTGAGCTGGGATCTCCTTGTAGCGTTTGGATGTAGAGCGATTTGGCATCAAAGTTTCAGAGTCCTAGTTCAACTTGGATCTCTGTTTGGTATTGGATGGAGAAAAATGTGTGCCACCAAAATCTCAAAATCTTTGATAATGTTCAAAGCTCCCTTTGGCATATGGCTGAAGAATAATCCTTGCCAAGAATATGGCTGAAGAATAAACTTTTTGAGTCCTAGAAAAGTTCACATCTCCCTTTGCCATATGGATGGAAGGGCAATCCTCCCCGTTAAAGTTTTCGAGTCCTAGTTGAGTTTGGATGCCTGTTTGGGATATAAACGAAATGCCATCAATATTTCCAAGCCAAAGTTGCCCTCTCTTTCTCAGATGAAAGAAGGACAACCCGTGCCCAAACTTTTTAAGTCTAAGTTGAGCTCGGATCTCCCTTTCACTTATGGATGAAACGGAGTCTGTACCGTCAAAGTTTATCAGTCTAAGTTGACCCTAGAACAGCATTTGGCACGTGGCGAAGGGTAATTTGTGCAGTCAAAATAAGTCCTAGTTTAGATACCATCTCCTTTTGGCATATGGACAAGGCACAATCTGTGCCAACAAAATCTCTGAGTTCTAGTTGAGCTTCAATCTCCTTTTGGCATATGGTCAAGGCAATCGGTGCTGTAAAATTTGATTTCTAGTTGAGCTCCCATCCCCTTCAGGCATATGGATGAAAGGCAATTGGTGCAATTAAAATCTGAGTTCTAGTTGAGCTTCAATCTCCCTTTGGCATATAGCTGAAGGGCAATCTGTGCCATCAAAATCTCCGAGTCCTAGTTGATCTGGTATCACCCTTTGGCGCATGGATCAAGGGAAATCTGTGTCAGCAAAATCACCCAAGACTTGTACTTTTCTCCCCTGCCAGAATGCAGCGGAACTAGCCTTAGTTGAGTGGAATCCCAACCTTTTGAGTAACATTGCTAACAATCCTGGCCATCACAGTAAAACACATTATCATTTGGTTGTCACAACTAGGGTAAACATGGGATGAACTTGTGAAATTACAAAATGAAAAAATAGACATTGTTCAACACCACTTATAACTGAAAATCAAGTCTGCGAGGGGAACTTAAAAGTCTACCAACACAGATTCTATTTCCTTTATTGAGTTTGACAGTTAACTTTCTTAAGCTCATAATCTGGAAAACAATATCGATATAGAAGAGTTGTAGTAAGAAAAGAGGTAAAAGATCAGTTCTTAAATCACAGCCAAGCTGGATTTGCAGAAGTGAATGAGGGAATTTTATTTTTCCATTAATTCTATTGAATTGTTCAAATTTGATACACAGGTTTTGACCATGGTTACCAAATTTGGAAATCTGAAGCAGATTGGACTGATTTGTTATGGATGAGAATTTGGATCCGACAGTATTTGGACCACATTTGGCAGAATTTTGTGTCTGTGATTTGACTCCATGAAGAACCCTACCCACCCAAATACACCCATTTTATGAGAAGAATATTTGTCACCCTAAATAGCTCATGGAAAACTCAGATTTTATAGTGTTGGATGGGAAGTTTTAGATATTTATCTCCAAGTTATGCCAGAAATAGTGCATGCATATGTAAGCAAGTTCTCTGACCTCTCTTATGTGGAGAAAAGGATCAAGGTAATGGAGGGCCTATTTCATTGTTACATGTGTCAATTTGTACTGCTATACAAAGGTATATGTTTAGTTGGAAGTCTGAGTTAACAAAGTGTTGCACGAGGAAAGCACCAAATTCTATGGTCGTGAACTAGAGGAAAGCCAAGAATGTAGAATTTTACACTATCTTCAATGTTTGTGGTTTCACTTTTTTTTTCACCTTAATGTTGATCTTTTGTAGTTCACCTTATGGAACTAGGTTTTGCTACTAAACCTGATTTCAATCTTCGTTGATATCTGCTTGGGCGCACCCATTTTGACCAAATTTTCTCGTTGTGGGCGAGAGTGCTCTTACTTATGCCAAGAATGTAGAATTTTTATACTTATAATTAAATTTTTGTAGTTTCACATTTTTTTTTCACCTAAAAGCTAGTCCTTCATAGTCTACCGTTTGTAACCAGGTTTTGCTACCAAGCCTGATCTTGATCTCTATTGGTAGCTGCTTGGACAAGTCCATTTTGACAAAAATGCATGCAAATGTGAAAGAGGATCGAAACTTAGTCAAGCTTGGCCTTGAAATAACTTTCCATAAGGTGTTTCCGATTGAGGAGAGGTTAGAGTAGCTCTAGAAATGTACCCGGAGGTTCAGAAGTCTCACTCAGATTGGAGTGATTGCAAAGGACTCATTAAAAGGATTAATTTTTTTCAGACAATGGTCCTTGGGGACGTGCCCCCTGCCCTGGAACACCCGTTTCCTAGAGGGGGTGTTATGGGTACTTAGGGATGCCTAGGAAACGCCTCCTCCTTGTCCTCTTTCTCCTTGTCCTCTTTCTCCGTTTCCTAGGAAACATTTCCAAAGCGTTTGAGAAACTTTAGGGGACATCAGGGGATGACTAGCTGTCCTCTAAGACCCAGTGAAGTTTGACATGCTAAAAAAAACACACATTTATAATTAATATTAGATGCTCTAGCAATAGAAGGAAAGATAATTACTATTAATAATTATTAAGGGATTCTTGGAATAGTTTGAGAGGACACCACTTATTTAAAACTCTACATTCCAAATTATAATAAAATATATTTTTGAAGGAGAAAGGGTTTCAAATTATTTTGTGGATCCTTGTACTACATTCCAACATTTGTTTTAGGAATAGTTTGAGAGGACACCCACTTATTTAAAATTTTGAAAGCTCTAGGCCACATTCAATTTAGGCGTCAAATTATATTAGGAGATATTGCTATATAACAATGTTTCTCAATCAACTCTTCTGCCCTGTCAATGTTTCCACTTTGTGCGTGCATATAGCTTTACTTTTTATGAGGAAATCAATCATTTAGGTAAGTGGTAAATAGTAAGTCCCTTGTGGGAATGGTAGAGACAGAAATGTGAAGAATTATTCAAATGATTTGTTGTCTTGACTCTTATATTTGTGCCATGCTTGGCTTAATTCCTGGCAAATAAATCTCATGCATTTTGGGCATCAAGTAGGATTTGATCATATTTATGTTTTTAAGCTACAGGTGGTTGAAGAAATCAAAAGCAATTGGCAAGACTGAAGTTTCAGGCTCAAATGTTATGTTGCAGAGCTTCATTTGAATTTTGTTTTTTGAGTGCATGAGTTTACTTTCAAAATAGCATTGTATGCAAAGAAGATATCACTGAAAGGGTCGTCATCCTTCCTGGTCTGACTATGCAGGTTTTGCAGAATAAATGTGAGTCTTTCATAAGATATGGCATTTCTTTTACTGAACTTTCACAGTCAGACCACTTAGGACAAGGACCATTTCTAGGATGGCCTCTTTGTGTTCAATTCTGAACAGTAAATTCATATAGGAGGATTTGTGAGAGTGGCAAACCTAAAATTTACTCGCCATCAGTGGAGGAAGATACATGGTTATGGTTGCTTGGAAAAACAATACGTAGAAATAACTATTGCACGTTCTCAAATCTACAAGCCAGGAAAAACACATGCAAGCAGGTAGATGTTGTTTATAATCTGCTGTACTTAATTGCATTACAATATTTTAGTGTGTTACATAGCTTTCATAATTTTTAAATATTTTTATTTTTATTTTATTTTATTTTAAATATTGAATAAAAAGCTGCTACACAAAAGCCCCATGAGGTAACTTCATAAACAGATCCACAATTTTTGATAAATTACATCAAGCCTACCATCTACTAATAGTTTAAAAAACTATAAGAGATATCTGATCAGGTTTCGTGGGCCATGTAGATTCAGACAGTTGTTATGAAGGATTAGAATAACAATGCAAATAATAAACAACAATAAACTGCAAATCATACACAATACAAATATCCTAAACCCCAACTTCTGAATTGATTAGAAGGAAATTGCCCGTTATATAGAAAATTAAACAATTTTGAATTGAATGAAAACTACATGCAAATTGCTGATTAACTGGGCTTAAAAAAGAGAAGAGTGTACAATGTGCGCATGCAATGGGCTTCAGTTCGTTCATTCTCACCATACTCACAGCTGGGAAGATTTATAAGAAAATTTTAAAGATTTTGGAACCTGTTATAAGCTATGGGCTTTCGAAATATATTTTCTATCTGATACCCTGCAGGGTGGTACACAACCTTGATTAGTACATTTACTAAACCAACTCTTTGATGTAGCGATTCTAAATCTCAATATAATTAGTCTTGCTATGAAACATTGGATTCTTTGTCATTTGTGTAGTACTTTTGTTATCATAATACAACAAGATAGTTCCATTCTGTATCTGTTGCCTATCCTTTAACAATATTCTCAACCATACCATTTAGCAAGCTGCAAATGCAGCAGCTTTGTACCTGGCCTCTGTTGTAGAAAGTGATACAAGAAACTACTACGAAAGAAAAATTTAAAGTATAACCACAAGTTGACTTCTCATTGGCTGTGGAAACTACTTAATCTGAATTGGTGATTCAGCTAGTATACTGTCCTTTGAATGCTGAAATTATAGACCATAAGTCAATATCCCTCCAACATAGTTGGAATCCTGTTGATTACTCTTCAGTGTGTTATATGTGGTCAAGTAGGTCAAGCTGTCAATCAATTGTCTATATAAAGTGGGGTTCGGTGGAATTGATTTATCTAAATTTGACATCTTAAGTCCAACTTTAATAGGTGTTGCAACTGATTTGCAACCTGGAATCTAAAATCTTTGCTAGATGTTTGCAGCACACTTCTTTTGGGACATGAATATTCCATCCTTTGTTTCCCATACTTCTATAATGAGAATATTGCTTCTATCCCAAATTTGTCATCTTAAATTCTGCAATGACAACTTATCTAAAAACTCTGCAAAAAATGCTGAATTGATTCCAGCATAGAAGATCATCCGCATAGAGAACTGTTTGTTTCTTAATACCACTGTGCAATTTTGTTTCTCAATTAAATTGATGAACAAATTCTTATTAGATGTCATATGAGAAGAACATCTAGAATCAATGTGCCATCATCTTTGAATTGAAATAGAAAATGAACAAAATTTGTTTCTCTTGAACATAAGCATTTCTTTTTCCTGTTGCAAACTGTTAACTCAAGCATTCTAACTCGTAGTGTCCAAACTTATTGCAACGTAAGCTTTCAACATTCCTTTTATAGTTATTAACACATGTACTTTTGTTAAAAAATCATGTACAAATTCATTAGTAGTCATTTATACATTTGCAAAAAGGTTTCCTTTTCAGGTGTTTGCAATTTTGTTGTTGTGCACCTTGATCTGCATTGATAAATATTTCCTATGCTTGTTTAGAACAAATGATGCAACTTATCTTAGGAAATATTGCTTTGTCAATTGCATTTTGATTAAAACAGAGAGCTTCAAATTTGCATCTAACTTCTGTTTGTCTACATACCCTTAGTTTTACAATCTCCCACAAATTTTTATACTTCAGCAGTACTTACATCTTAGTGCACCAATAGTTATTGTCCCCTTTTTAGATGGGAATTAACATACCAAGCATCACACTACCTTGCCATATTGGCTATCACAAAAGATGTGTGTAATCTGAAAGCTCAATACAAAACCTGGGAGAGATCTCTGCAAACAGGTACACCCCATATCCTTTAAAATGGGACACAAGAGCATGGGTGGGAGATACCTCCTGAGTTACCAAAAAAAATGGGACACAAAAATTTGCTCTTCTTTCTTTTTTGGTTTTTTTAATTATTCCTCAGTTACAATAAGGGAGATTGCCGTTCTAAAAAAAATATGGTGAACTCAATGGTCAAAAATAATGATAACAGTGTGTCTAAAATAGCTTCACCTACATTAGTTTCAACTCTTCCCAACAAAGAGTGGAACATCTGTCTCATCCTGTTATGACTAGTAATCAGCACTTGCTGTTTGTTAACTGAAATAAAACTCTTCTCTATGGACCCAGGCACCCATCTGACAGTTTCTACATTCTTTTTATTCATTCCAACTGGATTAATTAGCTCCAGCTCGCAATAAAAAGTGCTGTTTGAATCACCACAGGAATCCCCGTTGGATGAAGAAATGGACATGCTGATGTGAAAAGGTGGGAGCTCAAGGGCAAATGCTTTTGGTTTACTGATCAATTTACTTGGATTAGGAACTGAGCCAAGATTGATGATCAAATTCAAAAGTTTCTCCAATACATCCTTTGGTGCTTATCTGCTGCCCATTAGGTTCTTTACTAGCTTGAGTATATTTCTCAGCAATAGTCATCTGCTCTAAACTGCCTTCAAATCTTCCTGTTTGTGCGCATCCTGCAACTTGATTTATCTCACAAGTTCTCTCGACCTGTATTCTGGATGTTGTCAAGAAAATTGTGCTCTACATCGCTTCCAATGCTCTTACCACAAACAGGATCCCAGTATTCATTACAGGTTATAACTGTCATTTGTTTGAGAGAAAAACTGAATGCCCATTTTCTTTGGTCACTATCAGGATCAAAAGGATATTTTCTTTGAACTATCCCTTTTCGTGGATAGTTCTACTGCTAACCTCTTAAGAGTACTTCTATTGACAAGAGTTTTATATTCTTTACTTTGATAATTTACTATATATTTACATGTATATGAAATCACACTTCACAGTGTGAAACCTTTGAGAAAAGGGAAAACAATCAAAACCTAATTGATGGACATATACAATCCACAAATACCAAAAACTTTTCAAAGTTTAAATGTAATGCCAAGGGCCCAAGAGTTCTATATTCTTTGCATTGATTTTTTGCTAGTATACTTATATATATAAGAAATTGTGCTTCAGTGTGAAGCCTTTGAGCCAAAATAAAACCATCAACACCAAATAGATGGACAGCTTTTAGCTTTTAAGTATACAATCCAGAAATTTCGAACTTTTCAAAATTTAAATGTAATTAAGTCTTCAATAGTTTACAACTTAAATGTTACTTATCTATTCAAAAGCTCTGGGAAGTTATACTGTGTGGGACTGTTGTGGTGATGACTTGACTGTGCAAAATACTCCTACATGTGGAAAAATTCCTATGAAAATATAATAAGTAAATATTGCAAAAGTATTTAAAGTAAGATATACTATACCAACTATATATTCTAATATCAGTAAAACAGAAATACAAATATGTACTACCTGATTTACAATTTTTGCTGTCTATGAAAGTCACTAGATATCTATTTCCTAAACAGACCAGAAAGACTGTCTATATTAGCATCATCTTTGTTACATAGGGAAAGAGATCATGGGAATTCAAGGCCTATTTAATTCACCCATTACCTGTGTCAAATTGTGGGCCACAATAAAAAATGTCTTAATCGAGAAACTGGTTTAGAAGGGAAAGCAAAGAATTTAGTTCACATTTGTAATCTGTTATTTCCTTCACTACGTGTGCACATTTCAACTAAAATATGCTGTAGAATCTATGCATACAAATGTCAAATATGAAACCAGTGAAACAATGAAGCCTTTATCTTTCTCGACCATCATCCAGTGCACATGTGTGAAAAAGAGAAAAACAAATTCCTCATCAAATGAGAGGAATTAACTAAGATTTGTTGAGAGGAATAGACATTGGACTGAACAACACAAACAATTCCTAATTTAATCCACAATGCAAAAGCAGGGATCCACTGTGAGGTCCCCTGTAGGAATGCTAGTACAGAGAACATGAGGTATTATTATAGTAATCTGTTTTCTATTGTTGCTGTGCTTGGTTTAATTGCTGGAGGAATTTTTGTTTAGTTGATTTGATCACATTTATTTATAATGTTGCAGGTCCTTGAAGAATTTGAGATCCTAGGAAACACTGAAGCTTGACTTTTAAAAGTTTTGGCGAAGATTCAAGGGATTTTTTTGACATAGAGGTTGTCTTGAAATAGGATTGTATGCAAAGAAATTATCCATGAAAAGCCCGTTGTCCTTTCTGGCCTGACTATTCAGGTTTTCCAGAATAAATGTTTCTCTTTCAAGATATGACATTTATTTAACTCAACCTTCACAGTGAGGCCACTTAGGACGAGGGATTTTTCTAGGATGGCTTCTTTGCATCCAATTCTGAAAGGAAAACTGAAATGGGATGAGCAAGAGCTGTTAACCCAAAATGGCCCATCATTGGAGCAAGAGGTACCCTTCTGGTTGCTTGGAATGACAATTTGTCAAAATAATGAGTGCACTTACTAAAAGCTAGAAGGCAGTAAAAATGCATATTAACAGCCAATGCTAACAAAGAGAGTGCTGGAAAAAACTGAGGTTTTTAATCAGTGTTTTGAATCTATCAATAATCCATCAGTAGGATGAAAAAATGCAACTAAATATTGTTGGCTTGATCTCAATTTACATGGCTAGGTATTGTTTACAATCTGCTGGAGTACAACTAACCTTCTGGTTGCTTGGAATGACAATTTGTCAAAATAATTAGTGCACTTACTAAAAGCTAGAAGGCAGTAAAAATGCATATTCACAGCCAATGCTAACAAAGAGAGTGCTGGAAAAAACTGAGGCTTTTTTTTAATCAGTGTTTTGAATCAATCAATAATCCATCAGTAGGATGAAAAAATGAAACTAAATATTGTTGGCTTGATCTCAATTTACATGGCTAGGTATTGTTTGTATTGTTTACAATCTGCTGGGGTACAACTAAATAATAAAATATAAATATTCGGGGTACAACTAAATAATAAAATATAAATATTCACAGTCCAAAATTAACTAAAACTATTTTAGAACTTTAGGCAATGGGGGATTCCAAAATATAATATTATTAATAGATTTAATTTTTGTGGGATTTTCCACTGTGCTGGAAATCGTGGATATGTCTTGGGAATTTAAAATACCATATTCTGAAAACAATATACGTATGTTGTTTATAACACTAGTCTTCAGAACTTCTGATTTATAGAACTAAGTTACAAACTAATGAATTTGAATACCTACTTTCTATTAAAGCATAAATAAGGACATTTTGACTATACTTCACAGTCTTTAAAGGGCAGTGAACTGCGCTCTCACTTTTTGTAGCAGGTCCTAGAGGCACGCAATGCGACCCAGATTTGATTCCATTTGACTCTGCAAAGCATAGATTTTAGCTCTCAGCTTTGGCCTGAGAATCACAATGGAATGGAAAACCAAGGTTCAAGGAGACTATGCTGATAATTATTGCCTTCCAAAGTGCTGATTTTGCTATTGAAGTGGTCTTCATTCTTTTATAATCCTTTAAAGAATTAAAGTACTGCTGCAGGGTGGCAAATAAGGTCACAGATGCCTTGTTCTACATGCTACTTTTCCACCACCAATCTAGGATTAAAAGATAAGTTTGTTTGTTGATGGGATGGTGGACTGTGTTGGTTTAAAGGAACTTAGCTCACTATCTGAAAAGGAGCCAGTAGCTTAAAAGGGCTGGGTAATTCAACAGTAGAGCAGCCAAGTATGGGAGGTCCCAGGTATTGATTCTACCTAATCCATGGAAGATGAATCAGACCAGGCAAGCATAGAAACATGGTTTGAGAGGTGTTCTTAGACAAAAATCAAGAGCAACTGCAATGGAATAGTACCTCAGTGTTGGGGCCCCAAACATACCCTTAGGAGGTCCTATCTGGTCTTACGTTTGGGTCCTATATGATCCATATAAAACCAGTGGAGAAGTAACTTTTAAAAACAACCTCACTCTTAGGGTGATTCACTGAGTGGAAAGAGTCGATGATTGGAAAAATAAAAGAGTCAAAAGGTGCCTTCCAATGATGAATACAGTCCAAAAAATCAATGTTGTTTTCTTCAATACTTATATTTCAATAACAGATGCTAGAGGCCTTTTATCTTCCTCACACCATCATCTAGTGTACACACACCAGAAACAGAAAATCAAATTCTTATTATATTTCAATAACATATGCTGGAGGCCTTTTATCTTCCTCACACCATCATCTAGTGCACACGCACCAAAAACAGAAAATCAAATTCTTATTATATTTCAATAACATATGCTGGAGGCCTTTTATCTTCCTCACACCATCATCTAGTATACACGCACTAAAAACAGAAAATTAAATTCTTATTAAAATGAGATAGGATTGCCAAGATTCCCTGATGCAAAGAGGCAGAAAGTAGGCCTCAAATTGAGCAACAAAAACATTTTCTAATGTAATTTACAAGGCTAGTTGCTACACATCCCTTAGTAGTAAGTTACTTGTACGAATGCTAGGGACATAAATGCAATGTATTATTAGTAAGCTGTTGTCTATTGTTGCCATGCTTGGTTTAATTTTTGGGGAATTATTGTTTAATCCATTTTTGGCGTCAAGGTGGATTTTGATCATATTTGTTTATAAAGTTGCAGGTGGTTGAAAAAATTGAAGCAATTGGAAAGCCTCAAGCTCTGCTTTTAAAAATTCTGGCATGGAGATCCAAAGGATTTGTTTTGCATATGAGGTTAATTCTTGAAATAGGATTGTATGCAAAGATGTTATCCCTGAAAAGGCTTTTGTCCTTACTGGTCTGACTATTTAGGTTATGTAAAACAAATGTTTTTAATAAGATATGATACTTATTCTACCAACCCTTTACAGTGAGACCACTAAGAACAAGGGGCTTTTCTAGGATGGCATCATTGCATTCATTTCTGAAAAGTAAACTCAAACAGGAGGATGCACAGGAGCTGTTAGCGTGAATGTATTGGCCATCAATTGAGCGCACCCTTCTGGTTGCTTGGGAATACAATAAGCAGAAATTTGAAGCTGTTAGCCTGAATGTACTGGCCATTAATGGAGCAAGAGGTACCCTTCTGGTTGCTCAAGAATTTTTGTTTAATCTGTTTTTGGCATCAAGGAAGATTTTGATAATTGATCGTATTTGTTTATAAAGCTGCTGTTGGTTGAAAAATCTTAAGCGATTGGAAAGTTCAAAGCTTTTCTTTTAAAAGTTCTGGCACAGAGATCTAAAGGATTTTTTTGCACGAGCATATGAGTTTACTTCTTGAAATAGGATTGTATGCAAAGATGTTATCCCTGAAAAGGCTGTTGTCCTTCGTGGTCTAACTATTTAGGTTATGTAAAACAAATGTGTCTTTCATAAGATACGATACGACATCTACCAAACCTCTACAGTGAGACCGCTAAGGACGAGGCTTTTCTACAATGGCATCTTTGCATTCATTTGTGAAAAGTAAACTCAAATAGGAGGATGTACAGGAGCTGTCAGCCTCAATGTATTGGTCATCAATGGAGCAAGAGACTCACTTCTGGTTGCTCGGAATACAATATGCAGAAATTTGAAGCTGTTAGCCTGAATGTATTGGCCATTAATATAGCAAGAGGTACTCTTCTGGTTGCTCAGGAATTTTCCTTTAATCCATTTTTGGCATCATGGAGGATTTCGATCATATTTGTTTATAAAGCCTGCAGGCGGTTGAAAGTTTTGAAGCAATCAGAAAGACTCCAGCTCTACTTTTAAAAGTTCTGGCATGGAGATCCAAAGGATTTTTTTTTCGCATGAGCATGAGTTTACTTCTTAAAATAGGATTGTATGCAAAGATGTTATCCATGAAAAGGCTGTTGTCCTTCCTGGTCTAACTATTCAGGTTATGTAAAACAAACGTGTCTTTCATAAGATACGGTACTTCTTCTACCAAGCCTTAACCGTGAGACCACTAAGGACAAGGGGCTTTTCTAGGATGGCATCTTTGCATTCATTTCTGAAAAGAAAGGTCAACTTGGAGGATGCACAGGAGCTGTTAGCCTGAATGTATTGACCATCAATGGAGCAAGAGGTACCCTTCTGGTTGCTCGGGAATATAATAAGCAGAAATTTGAAGCTGTTAGCCTGAATTATTGGCCATTAATGGGGCAAGAGGTACCCTTTTGGTTGCTCAGGAATTTTTGTTTAATCCATTTTTGACATCAAGGAGGATTTTGATTGTATTTGTTTACAAAGTGGCATGTATTTGAAAAATTTGAAGCAATTGGAAAGACTCAAGCTCTGCTTTTAAAAATTCTGGCCTGGAGATCCAAAGGGTTTTTTTGCATGAGCATATGAGTTTACTTCTTGAAATAGGATTGTATGCAAAGGCGTTATCCCTGAAAAGGCTGTTGTCCTTCCTGGTCTAACTGTTCAGAATTGTAAAACAAATGTGTCTTTTCACAAGATGCTATACTTATACCAAACCTTTACAGTGACACCACCACTAAAGACAAGGGGCTTTTCTAGGATGACATCTTTGCATTCAGGTTATGTAAAACAAATGTGTCTTTCATAAGACACTATGCTTCTTCTATCAAACCTTTACTGTGACACCACTAAAGACAAGGGGCTTTTCTCGGATGGCATCTTTGCATTCATCTCTGCAAAGTAAACTCAAATAGGAGGATGCACAGGAGCTATTAACCTGAACGTATTGGCCATCACTGGTCACTTGGGAATACAATATGCAAAAATTTGAAACTGTTATTCTTAATGTATTGTCCATTTATGGAGCAAGAGCCTTCTGGTTACTTGGGAATTTTTGTTTAATCCATTTTTGGCATTGAGGAGGATTTTGATCGTATTTGTTTATAAAGCTTTAGGTGGTTGAAAAATTTGAAGCAATTGTAAAGACTCAAGCTTTGCTTTTAAAAGTTCTGGCATGAGCATGAGTTTACTTCTGAAAAGGCTGTTGTCTTTCCTGGACTAACTATTCAGTTTATGTAAAACAAACATGTCTTTCATAAGATACGATTCTTCTTCTACCAAACTTATACAGTGAGATCACTAAGGACAAGGGGCTTTTCTAGGATGGCATCTTTGCATTTATTTCTGAAAAGTAAACTCGAATAGGAGGATGGATATGACCTGTTAGCCTGAACCTATTGGCCATCAATGGAGCAAAAGGTATACTTCTCTGGGTTGCTCGGTAATACAGTAGGCAGAAAGACTTATTGCACATTCTTAAAGCTATGTGGCATGAAAAGGCATAGACAAGCAGGTATTGTTGATACATAATGTTTCTGGGAAAACTGAGAGTTTTAAATCAAAGTCTTGAATGACACTCCGTGATCTATCATTGGGATGAACTCAATCCGTATTTTAACAGTAAATGTTATTTTACAATCTGTCACAGTCCTAGTAAACATAAATATATCAGTCCAAAGCTGATAAAATATATGTTAAACCTGTAGGAACTGCGGGTTTCCAAAGTGTAGCATTTTTTATTCATTTTACTTTTGTGGGACTTTTCAGTAGGCAGGGATATTGTGGTTATGTCTTGAGAATTTAAAATACTTTCTCAGTGTGAAAAATCCCACAAAATAAAATACACGAATATTTTGTAACTAGTCCCAAACTTTTGTACCAACTACAAATTTGAATGTTCTCTCCACTAAAACAGAAATCAGGATATTTTACTGTACTTATAGTCTGGTTGCTAATATGCGAGAAAAACTTAAAAGAATGAACTCCGCAATGAAGTACTTTTTCACCTAGGAAACAAGTTTCTCCTTCCTTCATTTTCCCCTTTTCCCTTATTTTCTACTCAAATTTGCAACTTGTTGAGTTTGTTGACTAGCTCCAGCATACGTCACACATACATAATGTCTCACTCCAACATATGTTACAACACAAGGACTAGCCATAATGAGGGCAAGTAGATTTCCACAATCTATGAGATCATTGCAAGCTATTTTTGGATTTGATTGTGTAAGTACTTTTGCATCAATGCTTTGGATCACACTCCTTGATCCATCATCAAGATGAATGATAGGGAGCACAAAGATAAATGGAGTATAAGGATGAAAAATTTCTCCTTGTGCTTTTTATCTTTCATCGCGATGATGGATCATGGAGTGTGATCTGAAACGTTGATGCAAAAATACTTTCACAATCGAATCTAGAAATAACTTGCAACATCCATAATCACTAACTTTTACTTGCCCATAACGCTAACTTATACATTCCTTTTATTTGAGATGCACTATGGGCAAGTGATAGTTAGCCATTGTGGACGTGTCAGTTTCTCACTATGGCTAGTCCTTGTGTATATGTGACATATGTTGGACCTAGTCATTGTGTGTGTGAAGCGTTTGCTAGAGCTAGTCAACAAACTCAACAAAATACAATTTTGTGTAGAAAACAATGGAAACCCTGAATCTAAACCTAACCTTAATGTAGTACCTTCATATTTTGCTTTCAGTTTTTCAGATGCCATACTCGTTTAGGCCACATTGTTGTGTGCAGATTTTATTATGTCAGTAACTATTGATGATTTGGATTATGGTTTTGATTATGTCATATGATGCCATGTTTGGATATTGATATATTATGTTGAGATGTTTCATATTTCAGTTGAATTATGATGTACTTACCCCATACTGGCATGTGTATGGTGTTCATATGTATGTATCTGTTTTATGTGTCTTTATGATAAAGGGCGGAGGCGTAGTTACTTGCTTTGTCGAGATCCACATGACTGATTGTACCCTACCATTGTTTGTTATATGTTGTATGTACATGCTTTGATTTGTGATGACAAGTTTGTAGGTACAGGGCATTGTCTTCCTTGAATTGACAGGAGTGAGCGTGCCCAAAAATATACTTGTCTCAATGGTAAAGAGGAGAGGTAACAGATGGATCCAAAAATTCTAAATTTAAGCTCAATTATCCTAATTATTGGATAAGTATTCGTTGACCACCTTACCCCAATTTGTTAGGTGACAAAGTTCGTGGATTCCATCTCTGTGTTGGTATGTTTATTTGATGGTCCTTATTTATTGTTGTTTGTATGTGTGATTTTCTATAGTAATAAATTTAATATTATATTGGAAAATAATATTAAATTTATTTCCTATGTTATTTTATGATCGTTAATTAATTAAAAATCAAATATTAGGATATTTGATATTAATTAATTAATTTTGTGAAAATATATTTGAAATTGTCTTTTAGTTATTAAATTAATATTTATAGCATGATTTAATGATGTTAGGAATTTTAAATTATTTAATAATAGATTTGATTATTAACATGTGCTTTATTTAGTATGAAAGTGATTGGTTTGGGAAAAGTGACTTGTCTTTAAGAGACTAAGTTGAGTTGTGCATAATTAAATTTATTTTATTTTATTAATTAGTATTTTCTCTCAACAAAAGAGAGAGTTTTGGATTAGAAGTTCTATGTATGAGTCATCTAGGGTTTGCTTAATTGTTGGAGTTGAACCCCTAATAGGGGGATTTGACATTCATTTTGGTTAAAGAGTTTTGTGAGAGCAATTTTGGAGAGAGCTTTTGGGAGTTTTATGCTTTATTTATATTCTTGAGCTTTTGGAGATTGTGCATGAATTCTGGGTGAAGATTGTTTGCTTTGGATTTAGGAATTTCTTGCATTGTGACTTAGAGTCTGCAGGTTGAGCTTTTCTATTGGCAGTTCTGGATTGAATTCATCTCACAAGTATTTTGTTTCAGTATTTAGCATTGGATTGAAGTAGAGTTTGAATTGATCTTATTGTAATTTCATTTACAAAATTATCATGATTTAGATGTGCTCGATTTGATTTATGGATGTGGATTTGTCTTTCAATTATGTTTCATTATGGGTATTAGAAAACCCTTTGAATTATGTCTTTTATTTTATTTTGTGACTTGGCATAGTAGTGTTATGCTATTGAAATTTCGGGAGAAAATTCATCTTAAGGCACTTAGAAAACGAAAAATTAAAATCTCTATAGTTAATTCTATAGTATGAATGAATTAAATTAATGAGTTGTTAGGAAATCAATTTGAGTGAAAATTTCTTAATCTGGAAAAAAAAATCACTTTCTTTGTGTAAAAATATTCAGTCAAAAATATTTCAGAAAAGACAAAAAAATTAGTGCCCTTTATTCTAATTGGTTGAGGTTATAATCAATATTGTTTAGAGGAAAACACACATTAGAGGAAAATAAATTATGTTTTCCCAAATTTTTATCTTGCCAAATTTTTCCATTTCTGGAAAAAAAAAAAGTTAGTCTGTCATTTCCATTTTCGAAAATGAGCAGTCCTGTCAAATCAAGAAATTGACATTTTGTTAGTATTTTATTTATCAAAATTAAAATGGGTTTTAAGAGATAAATATCTTGTAGGTGAAATTTTTATACTATTAAAAAAACTAGCAAAGTAAAAAAAATTTAATTGAAAAGTTTGTATTAAAAAAAAAATTGTTTTAAAAAAATTTGATTTGAACGGGAAGTGGGGGCCACCGCATCCCCCACTGTCCCCGAGGATGACAGTCCCCTGCCGACCGATACTTAAGGTATCGTCGTCAAGGCGTACCCTGTCGGCGATACTTTGGGTACCGTCCACTGCAGTGGCCCCCTCACTCTGCGCAGTGCCTCGGAATGAGGTAAAGTGATTTCTTATTCACTTTTTAGTTTTTATTTAAACAATTTTATTTATTTTTAAAACAGTCGTTTTGTTATATATTTTATTTTAATATAGATTAATATCATTATTATGTTTTATTTAAAGATTAATAATTTATTTTAATATAAATAAAATTTATATCTGTGATTTTAGTGTGTTAATTAATTGAAATATATATATATATATATATATATATATATATATATATATATATATATATATATATATATATATATATATATAAAATTTGTTAATGGATTAATTTCTTTCTTTATATATATAATTTCATTAATGAATTTCATAATCATTATAGGCAAATTTTGTTAATGAATTGTGGAAAATGGATTTTATTAGATAGTTCTCATAATTCTGTCTAATCAATCGAACATATGAGTGATATTGTAGGGTTTTCAAACTTAAACTTGCAAACTTAATTATTGCCATTCATAGAATAATATTTTGGTGATTTTCTATTGAAATTGGGTATTTCTGTTAAGATGGATTCTATGACACTATTTAGGTAAATTGACTTATGATATTGTTGGACATGATTATTGTGAAAATTTTCTAGTAGACCCTTTTCTTGAATTCATTTATGATGAATATGGAACATATTGGATTATGGTTTTATTTCAGTTCAAATTGATGTGATTGTATATTCTTCGTGTCTTTTTTATATTATGGGATGTCGGGTTCTAGATGATCTAGGAGAATATAGAGGCTTGGGTATGTGTTAGGTATTCGTGCTTTTCAGTTATGTCTGGTGTGTGTGCACTCTATCTGATTATCATTCCTGTTGGACCATTGGGCTCATGATATACTATATTCTGTTTGTGGTATCTCTGTGACTATATCTAGTTCTTTTGTGTGAATTTGGATATGAGGTTACGTAGTTGTATACTTGATTTGATCTAAGAAAGATCTATGAGCGTAGGGTAGTTTACCTAGTTATGTGATAGGAGGTGGCTTGCAATAAGTGTCGGGGCCCACAAGTGGTTGCCAGGATCACTTATTGTAAGTTATTATAATCAAGTGATAACCTAAAATAACATTGAGAGATATTAAAATGAACCTAATAAGATAGTTTTTTCTCTCATGCTTGAGTGCTAGTACAAACAGATGAGGATGAGATGATGTTTGCCGCCTATTGAGGTGTGTGTTCTGGCATAGTTAGTGGCTTCGTCAGTACGAAAAGTCATTGATTCTGTGTATGGTCACTTGAGTGTCGGGATCCAGAGTGATTATCAGGATGAGACTCAAGGGTTAGATGTACATGATGACACCTTCCTACACGTAGTCTAGTTATCTTACATGTGTCAGTTGCCTCTGGAATAGTGAGTCATACATTTTACTATACTTGTTGACCTTGAGTTAGTAAGCTATCAGGATTCTTTTCTTAGTGGTGTTTCCTGATTTGACTTGATTATCTGTTTGGGGTCTGATGTTATCTCCTCAACACAGTGGGGTAGACCTTTGTGGTTCTACACGGACGGGTGGTAGTGATTCTTTACCATTCGAGATTTGACGTCCTGGTGCTAGTGCTTGATGGTGTTTTGCAGTTGGATTCCTTATGTTACTTCATTTTTTATGTTATTTGTTTATGTTTTTTTTATTGTAAATCTTGAATTAGAGTATCGCATGTGATACCTAATCTGGATATTGTAATTTAGTTGTTAGAGTGATTATTGCATACTCTGCGACATGTGCAGTGGATGTATGTTTATTAAGTTTATGATTATTCATGAGATGTAATCATTTTGATGTAATTGTTGTATTTAATTTATGGAATCATTTGTTGATGTTATTTAATGAGTTATGTTAGAAAGTAATACTACGTCATGGGATCCATTAGTTTTGTAACCTATGTATGCGATGTGTGTTATGTGAGATAATGGTTAATGCATTCATGTGATTGTATATCTTAATTGTAAATTTTTTTAAAAAAAATTATTCACCTAAACTTAGTATCATGTTCTAGGTTAGTTTCTTTTGGGTTCCCTGGCGGGGCGTTACACTTAAGTTATATTATATCGCAAACCTTGATCCTACCACATCTCTAAACCTTTTTCTAACCCCAACACTAATTGTAAACATAACTCTTAAGCGTGACCTTATCCCTAATGTTGACTCTAATTTTAACACTTATTCTAACTTTAATCCTACCTCTACCTCTGGCTCTAATTCTATATCTAATCCTAACAATAATACTAATTGTAACTCTTATATAAACTTTTAATCATAACCATAAACTCAATCCTAAATCCAAATTATCATGTATTATATCTCTAATCCTAACCCTAACACTAACCTTAGCCTTAACGATAATACTATCTATAATTGTAACATTAATAAATATTTCCAACCATATTCTATCTAATCTAATTGAAACTCTATTCTCATTTGTTAATCTAACCCTAGCCAATATATCTAACCCTAATGTTACCCCAACCCTAATTCTATCTCTAGCACTAACCATAGCCCTAAATCATATCTTAACTATAATTCTATCACTTATCCCTATTGTCAATCTTAAATCTAACCCTAACTTGAACCCATATTCTATCTCTAAACGTTACCCCACCACTAACCCTAATTCTAACCTTACGTCTAGCTCTAACCTTAATCTTGAGCTAAACCTACCCTTGTGATATGGTTATTAAGATTCAACTATGTGGTTCTCAAGTCAAATGTTTCATGAGTAGTGGCTCACAAGAACCTATCTTTACAAGAATGAGTTGAACACTTAGTTCTCATTACATCTAGGTGATGCTCACAAGGGTGAAGCATGAGACCTTCCTAGGTCAACCATCCCAGTATTGCTCCAACTCAAGTGTGCTTAACCATAGAGTTTATTCCAAGGTTAAGCTCACTTAGCTCGTTACTCTAATTGCAAAGCCTTCAACAAGTGTTTTGCCTTGTGAACCATTCATTATAAAGCCCCTTTAGCTCCTCAATTGAAAAGTAGGACGTATATTCCACATGTCAAATTGTGATATTGCCATTAGGATTCAACTATGTAGTTTTTGAGTCAAACTCATTGTCCATTGACCCATGTTTCATGAGTATTGTTGTTCACAAGAGCCCATCTCTCATGAGAATGAATGGAACACTTAGTACTCATTGCATCTAGGTGATGCTCACAGGGGTGAAACATCAAGCATTCTACTTATAAACCTATCATTTATAACTGCAATCTTAACCTAAACCTAAGGCTAATGTAATAATGATCATAAACCAAACAATATTTCTAAACCAAACCTAATTAATAACTGTTATATCTCCAATATCATTTCTAATTGCAATCTTAACCTAAACCTAAGCTTGGCCTAATAATAAGAGGTGGATTTTAAAAACATGATGCTGACTACAGTCACTTTCGCTAAGGTTCCTCTTGCTAATGGTTGTGGTGCAACGACTAATTTGTTGTGGCCTAGCAAGGGAGGCATGAGTTGTGTTCAAAACATTGGCGACATCTTTGGTGATGGTGACTTATAAGGGGTTTCCCTTGTGTACACAAGGGAGGAACAATGGGTAGGGAAACAAGGGTTGCAGAGACGACATGTTGATAGGGGGTTTATTCCTGTCTCAAGTGCCATTTCCATTAAGTTGAATGCAAAGACAAAAGAAGAAATGGATTATAATGTTTATGTTTTCTCCACACAAGGTGTGATCTGTCAGTCCAGGGGTTTTTGAACTAACCTGATGCAGGGGCATTCTTGGGTCCTCGGTGAATCTGCATGGTGTTGTGTTGAATTGGTCCTGTGTTACTTGGTTGCAGCTTTAACTGACAGTCTCGGTTATTGAAGGAAGCTCGGTCGCTGAAGGAACTTGGTAAACTCTGGCGCTTAGTGGAACTTGTGCTCGGTGATGCTTCTAGTGCTCGGTCGACGTACTTGCTCGGTGATGCCTAGCGTGCTTAGTTGTTTTACTAGTGCGTGGTAGTTCAGGTTTACCGACTGGAGTTCTTGGAGTTTTTATGGGCCGAATTGGTGCATTTATTGTTGGTATCTTTTGTTGTATTCTCCTATGTAGATCTAGAGGCCGACATGGGGAATTAAATATTTGTAAGGGTTTTTGAGAGCCGACTGTTGTTGCATTTAATATTTGTTTGTAGTAGAAGCTGACTTTGCTTAGGAGTTAATTATTTCTTTCAACCGACTTGTGGTTGAGGAAAGGTATTTAAGGAATGTTTGGGTAGATGTTTAAGGAGGCAATAAGTGTCAAGAATAGATCTGGATCCTACGAGATCTTGTAGATCAGATTGTTTGTCTGATAAGTTGTGATAGCAGAGCTAGTGGTTTGCATGCTTGGAGACAAGGAGATTGCTTGGAGGCTTGCGACCTCAAGTTCAGATTTGCCTTAGTGTTTCCATCAGTTGTTGATTTGTTTCAGAGTTGGACTAACTGGAGGATTGCAAAAATACTTTTGATTGTATTTGGCCCTAACTCGGAAGGCCTTACAGCCAAGCATGTTAATGAAAATTCAGTTGAAAACATTGTCTTGTTGTGTTATTTTGCATTGTGGTGTTTGGCTGCATGTTTGGATTATCCTTAATTGGATCCTCCTTACATGTACTACATTAGGTGGTATCAGAGCTTGAAGTTCTTGAGTGTGTAAACCGATCTCCGAGTTGAGACTGTTTGCACCAGGACCTGGTTGGTGATTTGTTTCTTTGGGTTTTCGAAAATCTTGAAGAATGCCTCCGAGAAGATTGGACTCTAGAGCGATTGCAAATCTCTGTGATGTTGTGGAATCGAAGATTACAGAGAAAGTTAAAGTTGATTTCAGATTTGAGATGGAATTGATGAAGAATGACATGATCGCTGAGGTCATGAGAGCTATTGCTAGTATGTCGAGGAATCTTGGTACTGAAGATGGTTATGAGGACGCTGCTTAAGACTTCAAAGCTGCTGGATCTAGTGGAAATGACCGGAGAGATAGATCTGGTGAAGACAGAACTGGTCGGTTACATAGATTTGGAGCTCGGTTAAGTACTAGTTACTGAATGGAAGTTTCTGCTTTCTCTGGTACTTTGAGACCTGAGGATTTGATTGATTGGATTGGAGAATTAGAAGACTTCTTTGAGCTTGAAGAAATTGAAGATCCTCTTAGAGTAAGATTGGCACAGACTAAGTTGAAAGGACATGTTGCTCTTTGGTGGAAAGAATTACAAAGAGATAGAGAAGATAAAGGTGAAATGAAGATCAACCGGTGGAGGTTGATGGTGACTAAATTGAAAGCTAAGTTCATACCTTCTGACTATGAGCTTGACTTGTTTAAGAAGTTGCAGAATCTGAAGCAAAAAGATTTGACTGTGGAGAACTATACCAAGGAGTTTTATAAATTGACTATTTGGTCTGGACACAGAGAACTTGGTAAAGAAAAGGTAGCTCGGTATGTGAATGGTTTGAGATTCAATATTCAGGATGAGCTTGGTATGTTGGAGATTGATTCAGTTGGGGATGCTTATCAGTATGCTTTGAAGGCAGAACATAAGTTGAAAAGGAGACAACATGGTAATTCTTGAGGGAAGGAGAAGCTTGATCACTCGGTGAAGGATAAATTGACTGGTGAAGATGAACTGAAACCTATGGAATTGAAGAAGAAGACAGGTAGGGTTATCTTTAAAGGCACTTGTTATAATTGGGGTGAAGGACACCGATCTTTTTAGTGTACAAATAAGAAGTTTGGTGACCGAAGGACTACTATGGTGAATGAGAACATACATAATGAACCTGAATCTAAGAACTTGCTAGTTTGGAGAACATTGCTCAGTGCAAAGGAGGAACCTTGTCAGAGGAGTAACTTGTGTTGGTGCTCAAAAATGATGGACCATTTTTGGCCAACTGATAGGCACACACTAGTGCCTCTACAATTCTGGCTTGACTGAACCAAGGCTGGTAGGCTTGAATTCACAAGTGCCCTATGCTGCACAATTGCATGCGCAGACAAATGAAATTCCTTCCAAAGGGGTAAACAATCCTCGGAGGAAAATGAAATAATCTCCTAATAGCTGTATTTTCTAAAATCTAAACTAAAATTGAATTATCTCTAAAACCTAATTGCTAATGCTTATAAAGAAAGAAACCAGATTAATTTGTAAACTACAAAGAAGAACCAAATAATAATTTTCAAATGAAATAAGATTAGTGCCTAATAAAAATTTGGGTAATAGAGTCAGATATCCTACGTATAATCAGAGATAATTTTAAGAGAACTTACTTTTAATAAAGCAAGACTATCATTCCACAGGCTTTTGCTTGATTCACAATTCAAAAAAATTCACACAACTAATCCTATCAAGTTTAACTCAAATTAAGAGACCGACAAGAACAATGGTAGGTTTACAGACCATACAATTGATATTCGAGTTGCATATATTAATTTTGAACTATAAAAATCAGGGAATATAACACAGTAGAAGACCCTGGTACACATAGTATCTGAAAAACTAACTGAAAATAAATGATATATAACCTCAAATAAACATGAAACAACTTATCTCACATAACATTTGAAAAATTTGCATATGTGGTCCGAATCTGTAGTTGCAGGAGTTTTTCTCCCAATTGTGTCGTGTCATTTTTTGATCACAAACGATTCAATATAAATATATTATTCAAAGGTTTCTTGTGAAAAGGCATACCTTTTCACAAAAACCTAATCTCAAAAACTAACCCTAACATTTAAAAATTTAACCATATAAATGGTTTTAGGGAAAAACATTTCCTGTATAACAAACACAATTTGTCATATCTTCAGGTATCTTGCATGAAAATTCTCATGTTTAACTCCTGCACACAAACATTCGATATTAGATAATCTTTCAATAAAATGTAAAATTAAAATCATTATATTTAATAATGTTTTAGACTTTCAAAATGATCCCTATTTAAGATTATTTATTAATTAATTAATAATATATCAAAATAAAACATTAATAAAATCATGATTTTAATTTTATAAATATTTTTGATAATATAAATGCAAATACCAATAAGTTTAAATAATTAATCATGAGTACCCACTTTTAATTATCAAAACATAAAAAATCCTATTAATAAGATATCACCTAAAATCATTAAAAAGGAATATAATCTTATATTTTAAATTTAAGATTTTACTTTCAAACTTTAAAACATAATATATTCCCTTCTCAAAAAGTTTTTTCCAATATGTGATATAATATAATTCTCAAATAAATGCGTTTTTAAACCATTAGGGTTCCATAATTAAAAACATTATAGCTCACCCTAGAAAAAAGGGGGAACACTTAGCCTAAAGTGATACATTTTAAAAAAACAAAAAATTATATAGGGTAAGGGTATTAGTGTTTTAGAAGAGGATAAAAACAATTAACCCGAATATCAAGAAATTCTTTCTAATGTAAAAACAAAATAAAATCTCACAACCATTTTATAAAAATGCATTTAGGTCTTAGGGAAAAATAATTTTACCTTCTAAACAAAACCCTAAATAAAATATAATAATAAGGGCATACATTTTCAAATCATTTAATTAGTAATTGCAAAAGTGAAAATACAAATCTAATAGGGTAAAACACAATTCATTATACCCTAATAATTTAATTTCAAAATTACCCAAAGGTAAAGTGAAATTATTTTAAGTATTTGGAAACTCAATTCATGTCAATTATTAAAATTATTTCAAAACACATAAATAATGCAATTTACCAAAATGAAACATATTATTATGTTGTTTTCTTTTAGTAATTTATGGTAAATGAAAATAAGCCCTAAAAGAATGCATAATGAAGACCTAATTAAAAATGTACAATCTTTTAAACACATAGCATGAAAGACATTCAATTGCATTTTTTAACCTAATAATTTATCCCTAAATCACTAAAGGGAAGAAAATAATCTAGAATTTATCCCTTTATCTCTACCCATATCCTCAAGGAATATAATAGGACAATCGGTTAGGGTAGGATGGGTAGTTAGGATAGGAAGAAAGAGTGGGTTGAGAGGTCGAGTGTTCAACTCCCTCTCCCCACTCTTTTTTCTTAAAATCAATAAAGTAAATAATATATAAGAAAGAAATATTCATATTTGAATTTTAAAATTATTTTGGCAAGAAATAGTCCCTGTGTGAAAATTTTGTATTGATTTTTCACCTACAAATGAGAATGTAAATAAATTAATTCCTCTTCTAAATCCTCTTGAAGAATAATAGTAGACTAATTGGTTAGAGGGTAGAAGGGTAGGCAGGTAGGAAAAAAGGGTTGGCTTGAGAGGTCGAGTGTTCAACTCCTTCTCACCACCTTTTTTACCTAACCACCCTATTATTTTTTATAATTATTTTATTTCAAAATACACATGCATTAAATTCATTGAAGTAAAATAACAAAAAACTTGCTTAATGAACATAGAATAATGATGAGTATTTATGCCTTTTTAATCATTTAATTTTTTACATAGGGAAATTAGATGAAAATGAAAATAAAGATTATACTTCCCTGATATTTTGCATATTTACGACCTGAATTTTCAGGTGTCAACAACTTGTTCAGAACTCAGTGCAAGTCAGGAGGTAAACTTTGTGATGTAATTGTTGATAGTGGTAGTACTGATAACCTTGTTGCTAAGGACATGGTTCAGAAACTTGCTTTGAAGAGAATGAGACATCCTTATCCTTATATGATTGGCTGATTGCAAAATGTTCATGCTCTAGAAGTGAGGGAACAATGTCTTGTTGATTTTTCAGATTGGCCAGTATAAAGATCAAGTGCTATGTGATATTGTGGAAATGAATAGTTGTCATATATTGCTCGGTAGACCTTGGCAGACTGATTGTAGAGCTATGTATGATTGTGTCAAGAATGTGTTTACTATTGAGAAGAATAATATGAAGCTTTCCCGGATGCCTTTTCTGGATACAACACTCAGTAGGAGAAACGTGAGCTTTGGTAGCCGAGATGAGTTGAGAAATTCTGAAAGGATGGATCAGTATGGAGAACAAGCCCATGTGTTATCAAGGAAAGGTTTCAAAAGATAGAGGAAGCTGAAGTGGAAGAGTATGCAAGGTGAAGAGTTGAAGGGCTTGTATGTGAAGAACCAGTTCAAGGTTTATGTGCTGAATCTTGGAAGATGTTCTTCCAGCCTATGAGAACATCTTTTCGAACCTAGGGTGTCTGATGCAAGGGCATTCTTTGGTCCTCAATAAATCTACAAGGTGGTGTGTTGAATTGGTCCCATGTTACTCGGTTGCATCTTTAACAGAGGGTCTCGATTATTGAAGGAAGCTCGGTCATTGAAGGAAATCGGAAAACTTTGGCGCTCAGTGGAACTTGTGCTCGGTGATGCTTTTGGTGCTCGATCAACATTCTTTCTCGGTAATGCCTAGCGTGCTTGGTTGTTTTACTGGTGCTCAGTAGTTTACGTTTACCGACTGGAGTTCTTGGAGTTTTGTTGGGCCGACTGGGTGCATTTATTATTGGTAGCTTTTGCTGTATTCTCCTATGTAGATCTAGAGGCCGACATGGGGAATTAAATGTTTGTAAGGCTATTTGAGAGCTGAATGTTGTTGCATTTAATATTTGTTTTTTGTAGAAGCCGAATTGGCTTAGGAGTTAATTATTTCTTTCAGTCGACTTGTGGTTGAGGAAATGTATTTAAGGAATGTTTGGGTAGATGTTTAAGGAGGCAAGAAGTAATTGTCAAGAATAGATCTGGATCTTGCGAGATCTTGTAGATCATATTGTTTGTCTGATAAGTTGTGATAGGGGAGCTAGTGGTTTGCATGCTTGGAGACAAGGAGATTGCTTGGAGCCTTGCAATCTCAAGTTCAAATCTAACTTAGTGTTTCCATCAGTTGCTAATTTATTTTAGAGCTGGACTAGCTGGAGGATTGCAAAAATACTTTTGATTGTATTTTTTCCTAACCCGAAAGGCCTTACAGTCGGGCATGTTAATGAAAATTCAGCTGAAAACATTGTCTTGTTGTGTTATTCTGCATTGTGGTGTTTGGCTGCATGTTTGGACTGTCCTTAGTTGGATCTTCCTTACCTGTAGTGCGTCATAACCTCCCTGAGTTGCATTCTTAGATCTCAAAACATTGGGTGCCACTCCTTACTAGTAAAGTTCATATTTACCCTATGGCAAAAAGGTTTTTTATTGCAAAATTTGACAATGCCCAGGACAAATAATTTTTTGTGTGATCATTATTTTAGTTGGGAGGACTATTTTTTGTTGATGATAAAACCTTGGCACTCTTATTTCAATCCTTCTTCAGAAACATTTAACAAGATCCTGATTTCGGTTCAACTTCCTAATCACCCACTTCATCTATGCGTTGATCCTCTTTTAGAGGAAGTGGGAGAAGCTCTTGGGGATTATTTGATGGTGGATGATGAATTGTCCCATATTCTTCATTCCACCTTTGTTTGTATTGTGGTTGAAATGGATGTTTCAAAAGGGCTTCTTGCTAAGATCTTAAAAAAATATTCAAAGGGTTGCTAGGTTCAAAATTTGGACTATGAAGGGATTCCCTTCAAGTGTAGAAGTTGTTTTAAAACTGGTCATGTAACTATACAATGTGGATTAGAGAAAAATAAAATGACAACTTCATGGTGGAAAGGTGCTTCAAAATTGCATTATACAGTTGAGAAGAAAATTGAGAAATAAAGGAGTTTCTCTCAAGTGGTTGTGATGGATTCTTAGTGTAATGCAACATCCTCTTAGGATGATCTGGTTACAAATGGAAGGGTTATTGAGGCTAGAGTGCAGTTGTAAGATCTTCATATTGATTCCCAAAAGAGAGAGGGAATGTTCCTCAAGATGCAAATTCCTATGATAGTGTTAAGGCTATCAATTCTGGTGGCATCTGTGATAGTGTATTGCATGTAGGGAGGAAAATTGTGAATGCCCCTGATATGGTGGATGTTCTCTCTACAAGCGACCTTTCTCAAGATGATGGTGGACCATTGATGTGTTCATTGGTTTGGCATGGCAAGGCAACAAAAGTGGAAGATGGTTGGATCTGTTAAGGTTTTAGGATCATTGCAAATGTAATAGCACTCTTGATTGTATGTGGTTTTCCAAATGCATCGATCTCTTGTATATATACATGACAAAGACAAGAAGAGACATGTCCCTTCATGGGACATGTCTATTCATTAATCCAATTTATTAATTTAACTATATAGTTATTATAAGAATAAATATAGATTAACTTTATATATATATATATATATATGTAAATATATATAAAATCATATCAATTATTATATATATTAATATATATATGTATATGTAATAAATCATTTCTCATAATAATCATATAGTTAGTTTTATTTATCTGATCGATGCTACATACATCAACACTCCTTCTTAGCTAGGGAGGATAAATCAATCCAATGTCAACACTTATGACACCTGATAGCATCAACCCTAAGATGTAAGCAATAGAAGCATCATTCTCATGATGTAATCAATAGAAACATAGTCTCAAGATGCAGATTGCCTCCATCGGTGATTCTATCCACAAGCTCTCGTGTGTATTGCCTCATGTGGATTGCCTCCATCGACGATTCTATCCACAAGCTCTCATGTTGATTGCCTCCATCGGTGATTCTATCCACAAGCTCTCATGTGGATTGCCTCCATCGGCGATTCTATCCACAAACTCATGAGCTTTAGTGTGGATTGCCTCTATCAGTGATTCTATCCACAAGTTCCCAAGTGGATTGCCTCAATTGACGATTCTATCCACAAGTTCTATCTATTATGATTTGTTTCAGCCATCACAAGATGTCTATCACAATAGAAAGTCAAGTTATTGTAAGATCGTCACCTTCCAATAAATTTTACAAATACAAGTGATAATCATTTGGAAGTCATCACTTCCTCATGATTTAAATAGGGCCAAAAAAAAAATCCATGATTCATTAGTATAATAATCAATTATATCAAGTTTACCTCAGAAGTGTTTCACCTTCAATAGTGAACTCCCTCTCAATCAATATGATCAAGATTATCAAAAGTTGATTTAACCATATCCTCTATCTGCTCCCTCTAAAGCTCAAGTTCTTGTATCAACCTCTTGTCTTCTTTTGAAATGTTAGACTCCTTCTGCATCTAGTCTCAATCATCAATTCATTTGCAAGCATTAAGTTCTTTCTCCCTTGAATGCAATTTTTGTGTGCTTCCATCCTGAAGGTATGTCAGAGAGAGAGTACAAATAGCTCACTAAAATATCTCGACCAAAAATACCAATGATAGAAGCATACAAGATTTTACTAACCAATAGTATAGCATGAATTACAAACTTAAAAATTATGTGCATTAATAAAACATGGAATACTTATCTTTTATAAATTTCAAGTATTTCATTTTGTAAGGTGAGCCCATAAAGAAAATATATGTCACTAGCTCCAACATATGTCACATGTACACAAGGACTAGCCATAGTGAGAAACTAAAACACATCCACAATGACTAATTATCACTTGCCCATGGTGCATTCCAAATCAAAGGAATGTTGGTGCTTTGTCCACTACCTCATGGGTCACATTTCTTTTATTTGAGATGTACTATGGGCAAGTGATAGTTAGCCACTATAGAGGTGTAAGTTTCTTATTGTTTAGATTCCTTGTGTATACCTGACATATGTTGGAGCTAGTTACTGTGTGCATATAACATATGTTGGAGCTAGTCAACAAACTCAACAAAATACAAATTTGATTATAAAATGAGGGAAACCTTGAATCTAAAAGTAACCCTAACCCATATTCTATCACTAAACCTAATCCTACCCTATCTCTAATTCTATCTAATCCTAACCCTAACACTAACCTTAGCCCTGAGTTTTTCAATGAAACTAGGTTTTGAAGGGACCCCAAAACCCTATACAAGATAGGTTTTAGGAGGGACCTGAAACCCACACTAAATATATTAAAAAATAACCATAAAATGAATCAGAAAGAAGACGAGGCAGAACAAGGACAAGAAAAGGGGAGAAAAACTAGAGAGCCCCCCCCCACCAAAACTAAGGGTTGCATGACAAATAAGACCATGAGAAACCAACATGCAACCCAACACAATGAATACCTCAAAAAACCTATAGTCTAGAAACAGTGGGCATACAATGTTCCAACTGCCTGAAGGGGAAAAAATAGGGTCCCTTTATTATGACCAACCGTCCAACATTAGGATTTCCCTCTAGATCTCTTCTCGTTAAGAACACTTTGGAGTTGTGAGTTTAATCTCTCTTAACATACCATTAGAAGCATTGGCATCAACCAAAATGTGAGCATAGGTATAATGAAGAATCTCATAAGACTCTGCATCTACCATAAGAAAATCATCAAGAGATTGATGCACTTCCTCTAGGAGCGAGTCCACCCAGAGATGAAGTGGGAGGTAAGCGAGTCTAACACAAATTGGAATTTTACATAAGGATTCAGATGAAGGGTTGAAGTCCTCATGCCAGGGTTTCATCATCAAGTGGGACCGATTCTCCCAAGTTAAAAAATGCTTACAAAGAATAATATCTCTATTTGCCACATTTTCAAACTTGGCAATAAAGAAACCCTTGGCCATAGGGAAAATCTGGACTGAATCTAGAATAATGGGCTCCCAATACTTAGAGATCCAATCATGGAGCCTTGGGATATTGGGCCAAAAACCTTTAAACCGAGAAATAATCAAAAGGGAAGAGAGGTCAGAGGTTACCAAATCAATCTCAGCAACCATCTCCTCAAACAACCTAATAGAGACCGACAGTCAGGATATAACTTAGAATTGACCAAAGTTAACCCTAACTATAATAGTATTTATAATTGTAGCTGCAATCTATATATTTAACCTTAACACTAACTAAACACTAATCTAACCTACACTACCTAATCTAATTGAAACCCTATTCCTAATCGAACACTAACCTTAACCCATATTATATATCTAACCCTAACTCTGATTCTTAACTTATTTTCTAACCCTATCCATGTCTATAATTTTATCTAATCAAATTGAAACTCTATTCTCAATCCTTAATCTAACCCTCACCAATATTCTATCTCTAAACACATCATTACCCTAACAGTAATTCTATCTCTAACACTAACCTTAACCTTAGCTCTTAACGTAACTTTAATTCTATCACTTGTCATAACCATGTTTCCAATCCTACATCTAACCCTAACTCTAACCCATATTCTATCTCCAACCCTTTCCCTACTACTAAACCCTAAGACTAACTCTAATGCTAATCTTGAGCAAAAACTATCATAATTATTATTCTATCTCTAATATTATTTCTAATTGCAATCTTAACCTAACCTAAACCTAACTTAATAATGACCCTAAAACCTAATCTATATCTATAATATTAACCCTAACACTATCCTTAACGCTAATCTAACCCCAATCTTGTTAGAATAGCAATGTCCTAATCAATTGAGAGGGGGGGGGGTGTCAATCATTTGATGCCAATATTCAATTCTTTAATTTCACTTCCAATCTTATTGCTTAAAGCATAATACATAACTGAAAAGTAAATGCAACAATAACACACATACACATGAACATCAAGATTTGTTCTCAAGGAAAACCTTGTTAAGGAAAAATCCTCGGTGGGGATGGTACCCACAAATATTTGCACTATGAGTATAATAACACTATTAAGAGTTCTAACCCTATTAGGAGCCAAGTATTACAATAGGCAGGTCCTGGTTAAAGGACATATTCTGTTAGGAACCTTCACAATGTGATCCTTGTTAAGGAATCACCCTTGCTAAGAATCTAGCCATGCTAGAGGCAATAAACCTATTAGGGGTGTATAATATATCAACTTGATCAAGAGATTTGAGAGTTAAAGCCACCCTTAAGTTCTCCAAACCTCACAACTTCAAGATTGAGACAATTTTATTCTAAAACTACTTCCAGCATTCAACCACTCCCAAGAAAGCTCCACCTTGTGCCCAAGTGCACAATTACTGTTCTCCAAACAATAACCAATACATCCTTAAGCTCACATTCACCTCTGCAATTCACATATGTAGTATCATCACATATTTTCCAAGGATTTCAATCCTTATATACAAGTTACAACGATTAAATCTAGGTCAACCTTCATAGGATAAATCATATTTACTAAATACAAATGGACCCATGCAAAGATGCACATGACACCTCTTACATTGTTACAACATAACAATTACATCAATTAATCATTTAGATCCATCAATCAAGCTTGCTCATCAAATTACTTGAAACGTGTTCCAAGTCATCCTCCAAATATGTCTTCGCCAATACACATGCCATAGCTGACGTCAACTATACGATCATAGTTTCATATGATCATGGCACAATAAGCTCTCCAGTCAGTTTCCAACACGAACCTATGTTTTCTCATCATGATTTAAACAATCATGAATGCTATCCACAAATTTTTGCAACCAACTCTGTGAAAACCTCAATTTCTGTCTCCTAAAACCTAGTCATCAGTCAATCGGCCATAACTATGTCAGATCAATTCATAAGCATGTTCTATCACAACTAATGACCTAAGACAGTATGTGGATTCTTCATCTTAGTTCACATGTGCTAATTCATTGTACGGTGTCGTACAATTCTCAGCAACCTATCTGCAAGCTTCTGAACAACCAATCAGTAACATATGTTGACATCAATGAAAAACTCTAACAAGAATGCAACACACAATCATTGTAACATGCCTCCAACACTGCTAGGATACTCCCCCATAGGAATACCATCAGCATTCATGCTAACAATCTCCCCCTTTGGCATTGATGGAAACATAGATGAAAAACATCTAAGTTTCATAAATACGAAACATACCTCTATTGCATCTATTACTCTCCCCATACATTAACATCTTTTCAAATCCTCTTCATCAATCAGTATGGATCTTTTTGAATATTTCTCCCCCAAGGGATGATCCTCTCATACTATTTTTCATGTTTTATTCTCTCCCCCGTCGACATCAATGGAAAAGGTGTCATTATGTCTCCAAGAGTCCTGAGTGACTAAGCTAAAATACATATACTCCCCCATAGGAGAAGCATCAAGCATTCAACCTAGATAACGAAATCGTGCTTTGATGTTTCTGGACTAATACAATTTCTGTATCAATTATTCAAAAGTAGGCTGGGGCATAGCTCCTAGCATACCTCTCAAATATTGAAATGTATCCTTCGGCAAAGGTTTTGTAAAAATGTCTACTATTTTTTCCTTTGTGTTCACATATTCTATCTTCACTTCTTTCTATGCAACCTTATCTCTCAAGAAATGATACTTTATTGCTATATGTTTTGTCTTCAAATGCATAACAAGACTCTTTGACATATTTATCTTGCTAGTATTGTCACAATGGATAGTAACTGAATCTTCAAGACATACTCCAATGTCCTTCAACATTTTCTTCATCCATATGATCTGTGTGCAATTGATTGTTGCTGCAACATACTCTGATTCTGCTATACATTGAGCTAGCAATGCAATCCTACTTTTTGCTAAGCCAAGAAATCAATCTTTTACCAAGGAAGAATTCTCCTTCACTTGTAATCTTTCTATCATCTACATTCCTTTCCCAATAAGCATTAGTGAAGGCATGAAATATAAAGTCTTGTGATCTATCATACCATAGACCAAACTCAATTGTACCCTTTAGATATCTGACTATCCTTTTTATCACCATAAGGTGGGATTCTTTAGGATCTGTTTGAAATCTTGGAACAATTCTAACTGCATTAGCAATATCAAATCTAGTATGTGTTAGATACTAAAGACCTCCAATCATTGATCTATACATTGTATGTGGTACATTATTTGCTTCATCGTCTAAAAATAGCTTAGTCCCAATTACTATAGGAGTTCCAATAGGTTTGTTGTCATCCATGCCAAAAAATTTCAACAACTCTTTAAGATATTTGGTCTAAGATATGAATATCCATTTCTTACTTTGACTGATCTGCAATAGAATGAAGAATTTCATCTCCCCAATCATAGACATTTTAAATTCACTTTTCATCTCATCTGCAAACTTATTACTCATTTCGTCATTTCCTCCAATGATAATATCATCAACAAAAACTTCAATAATCAAGATACCTTCTTCATTAATTCTTAAGTACAAATTGTTGTCAACATTACCTTTCTTGAATCCCAAATGAGTTAGATACTTATCCAATCTTTCATACCAAACTGTTGGTGATTGTTTCAATCCATACAAATCCTTCTTCAATCTACAAACTAATCTACCAGGTTGCTCAATGTATACTTCTTCTTCCAAGTCTCCATTAAGAAAAGTTGATTTCACATCCATCTGATATACTTTGAAACCCTTATAAGCAGCATAAGCTAAGAATAATCTTACTGCCTCAATCCTAGCAACAGATGCAAAGGTTTCTTCAAAATCAATTCCTTCTGTTGTGCATACCCTTTACACACCAATCTAGCTTTGTTTCTAACAACAACTCCTTCATTCATCTTATTTCTAAATACCCACTTAGTACCAATTTGTGTGAAAATTGTACCTAGTTGTAGACACAACACTTCAGTAAAACATTAGAGGTTAGCAAATCAAGAAATCTGCAAATGAAACAAATGATGCTAACCAAGCGATTTACTGCCTTCTAGTAGGTATGAGTTTGATATTCTCAGAATTAGACCGAGACCAGTGACAATACAATACCTAAACAAAGGATTTAATGATGAAAGATGGATGAAAATTGAATGCAGATTAATCTATTTTTTTAATTTTTCTATGCAATATGTATAAAAAATGGTATGAAATTGATCTAAAATTGAATGAATGAATGCAATTTGATTTAACAATGATATGCTATGCTATGAAAGATGAATGAAAACAAGAATCAAGAAGTAGCACAATCTCACAATATCACCAGATCGCACAAGCCAGATTCTCTAAATTCCAGGTGTGTTTTTGAAGGACTGAGCCTCGTTTATATAGAAATCCAGGTTCTGTGAGGACTCATGGAAAACCAAAAATCTCTCCCCGATCAACTCAGATTGATTGTTGAGTTATCAGAAAATCAGAACTAGTTGACTCATAAAATCATGCAAAATCATCTCTTTAACTCATATCAGAGTTTAGATCACTTTTTCAACTCACAATCACATGTTGAGTTTGAAAAGTTAACAAATTGAATTGATTTGTTGATTGAGAGTTTAACCGCTCTTTTGAATGTGCATGGATAATTATTAATTTATTTAATAATTCAAGTGCTTTATTCTCAACTCAACTTATTTTTTAATAAAAATAACTGATTTATGGGTTAATCAATTATTTAATCAAACTTTATCCCAAAACTATATCATTAAATTTGAAATTTTGATTTAATCAATTAAATGAACATTTAATCAATTATTTCTAGGAATTTGATTTATTGTCAAAAAAAATAATATTAATTAGGAATAAATTTAATTAAATCTAATTAAATTAATTAATCAAATATTCAACACATTCAATTAATTAACTTTAGGATAAATAATGTCATTTATCGCCAAATAATATTTAATTAAAGATAATTAGGATAAATTAGGAATATTAGGAATATTCTCCGATGTAGAATTAAGATAGAATCGATTAGGGTTTTTGATAATTCAATGTGCAAATGTGCCTTAGGTTAGGACTTTTATGTTAATTTTGATCGATTTGTCGATGTAGGAGGTCAATTGTCCTATAGCCCATTTTTGGGGTATTACATTTTGCCCCTCTTTGAATTATTGTGCGAAGCGCAGTGGTTCAAAGATTAATCTATTTTTGATGATGATGCAAACTTAGTTATGTGATAGAGAAACTGATCTTGAAAGATTAACCAATTCTGAGACAGAAACCTATTGAAAGATTTGAAGATGTTAATAGTAGCAACAATGAATCGATGATTATGAAGAAGTGTCAAAATGCTTGATCCTGAACCTTATGATTACGAAGAGATTTCTGTCCTGACTCCAAACCTGATTGTCCAAAGGAATCGAAAGGATGTCAAATCCAAACCCTTCAGTTACGAAGAACCAAGGAAATGACACTAATGAACTAATGGTTATTAAAAGCTGATACAGTTTACAAGTTGTGAGAGAACACCAGATTGATATGGATTTTGATGAATCTGATATGCCCCAAGCGATGTGCCCCAAGTGACGAGGACTTTTGATGAATCAACAACTAGACGTGGTTGTTGTCTTGATTACTGAAGAAAATTTGATCGACAGATTTGATTAATGATGTGTAATACCATGCTCCCTTTGGGATGAAAATCAAAATCTGGCAAGAAAGCCAACATGAATTGGTTTAGAGGTGATGTAATCAATTTGAGAAGTGGTTATGCACGTCCGGAGACACATTCTACATTGTTTGGAGGTCTAGTTGACCAAGTTTGACTAGGGTTGACCATGAGTTGACCATGGTTGACCAAGTTGAAATTTTGATAGTTTGATGTTAGATAATCAGTTAAGTTGAATATTGGATTTCATTGATGTTCTGAAGGTCAATTATGCAAGTAGTCAGCCGTCTTGGGTCCGAAAATTTTAAATCATGATTTTGACAAAGTAAACCACGATCTCAAATTTCAATTCTGATCCCAAAAAAGGGTTCAGAATGTTGAAATTAGCCAGGGGTGCAATTTTCATGCAAAATGGAGCACTTTGAAAAATTAGGTCAAAACTTATATAAGGCCCAAAAGGGTCATTTTCAAATCATTTGAACCTTTGACCTTTAGAAACCTTTTGGAGCCCTCTGAGTAGAAAATGAAGGTTCATGTCTCCTTGCACCGATTTGACCGTAGCCGATGGTACCAAAGACCACCACAATATGAGAATCCAGTAAGTGGACCTCTGTGCCTCTCTATGAATTCAAAATTTGCATCCTTTTATGCTTTTTAGGATCTTTTAGACATTTTTTGAATTTTTGAATTTTTGCTTCACGTTAACTCGTGACAGTCTGATTGGACTCGTATGAGTTTTCAAGTCAACTTTTAGTGTCATATGAGACATATGTGTAACTCGTATGAGAGGTACCCATTTGTCGTACGACATTTCATCGGGTCCCTCAAGTGTCGTGTGAGAGCATTTACAATGTCGTATGACCATTAAGTATCGTATGGAACCTAGTATATTGTCGTACAACATTTGGTACTAGTCTGAATTGTCGTATGGAAAATAGTGACAATTTTTGAGGTCCTTAGGTCAATTTTTCAATTTTTCTGATTTCATGATGAATGTTTTTCTTGGTCTTTTATACACCTTCTGAAGTATTTACTTTCTCGTTTTCCATGCTTATAGCCTAATTTTTGTCCAAGTTACTAATAGGTTATCCCATTTTTATGTTGTGTAGGTTCATTACCCAGATGTACATCTTCGCATTTCACACCCTATCACCCAAAGGCTCTGTTTGTCACTGTCTGACGCCATGAGAGTACACCTTACAACATGTGGGTTCAAGTTTCTGATCTGGTTACCTGATATTCAGGTTAACCATGGCCTTCTTACTGTGTTGATTGAGTGGTTTCATTCAAAGACCCAGACATTTCACTTGCCTACTAGGAAGATCACTGTTACCCCAGAGGACATATATAGGATCCTCCATATCCCTTTTCATGGCCCATGTCTAGATTATATCAGTGTGGGAAACAAAAGATTGCAAGCGTTTCAGACTCTATTTGGTGTTGATGAGAAGATAGCGCAGCAAATCTCATGGGAGATCCTGGTATAGAGATATGATGTATCTCATGGATTAGAGTGCATTATAGCGGGGATGATCGGAGGGATCATCATGTATGACCATCAGTAGAATGGTATTTTGATGGGCTAGGCTCCAATGGTTGCACGATTGATGATGACTCTTTTTGAGCTCAGATGGGGTCAATGCCTCTTGGCACATATGTTCTCTGAGATGTACAAGATTGTCTACCATGAGGCGAAAACATTTGCATCTGGTGCATTGGTTTTACAGATTTGGGCATGAGAGCATATCCCTATATGCCGATCGATATGCGATGATGAGTGATAGCCATAGGAGCCACCGATTTACAAGTATTCTGGATACATCACACCAGTCTCGATGGGTTGCACAAAGTACTGGCAGCGTGTGTTGGATGACATGACCTTTGTCATCTAGAGGCCTTATTTGCAAATTGAGGCATGGCTAGCTGCTCATGTTCAGTTTGGTTACTTCTGTTAGAGCTAAATTTTGATAGGGTGATCCACCACAGTCCTTGAGAGATTCATCATTACACATTTATGGTGTCAGTACGACATTATTCAGGATGCACCCCAGGATTTTGTAGCTTACGCACGATTGGTGCGAGAGATAGGACTAGGATGGCCATCTAGACTGTCTTATGCAAAGTGCAATCTCGAGTACAGGGGGCTTGTTAGCTGTGATTGGGATTACAGGCCAAAGGTGGTTGATGTTGGAGTCACAGATGCCTTCATTACATACTTAGCAAAGCATCCGATGAGGAATTTCTCAAATCCTACTGAGCTTATTCCCACCATGGAGGATGCGGAGGATGTCACAGGTGCCCCTATGGGTAGAGGTTAGAGATGGCATGAGGTACAAATCTCAGTGGTGCAACCGACACCACCTAGGTTGCGAGCAGTGATGACCCCTCCTAGGCCATCGAGATAGATGAGACCTCCCAGGCCACAAACATTTCCAACAGGGAGGCCTGCAATTTTGCATCGTAGATATACCGGAGGTGAGGGTGGTACCTTGGGTGGGATTGGTAGTGTAGATGAGGTTCTAGGAGCTCAGTAGGATGCTCTGATGGAGGAGCCACAAGATGGTCCTGATTTTGACTTGGGTGCAGAGGTTCGTCACTGCAAGGCATAGACTAAGGCTAGCACATATCAGCCTATGGAGGAGGCAGAGGTAGTAGTAGCTGAGGCAGATCCTGGATTGAGGCAGACTCCACAAGATGTTATCAGATGACTCCAGCAGCAGATACAGGATCAGAGGATTCATAGCACAACTTTGGAGGTCCAGCTTCGAGATCATGAGAGACAGCTATGGGAGTGGGAGGCTGATGTTAGATGATTGTAGGCTGAGGTGATCCACCAGATGGGTCGCACAACCTATTATGTTTCAGCGTATTATTCTATTGTGCCACTTGGGCAGAGGATGACATCCTACTCCCAGTATATGATAGACTCTGAGGGAGCTAGGGCTCCACGTGCTGACCCACCTCCAAATGCACCTGCCAAAGGAGGAGTTGCACCATATGCTGAGGACCAGGCAGATAGCTAATTTGTGATTCTCCTCTATTTTTGTCTTTTTTATTATACCTCATAGCTCATTGTAGCTCATTCTTTTGTATACAGTGCCATAGTGCACCCCTTGTACTATTCTAATATTCTGATATATATGAGATCAATTTTTTGGTTGTGACTTCATATGCACTTGTCATTTTAGTTTATGATGTAATATCATGTGATGCAAATGTATGAAATGCTTCTTTTATTGTGGAATGTATGGATTATGTAATGAATGTTTTTTTTTCAAATGTATGAATATGTAATGCAATGATAAATAGTAGATGAATAAATGCAGATGTATGTTTTTATGGATGCACATGTATGTATGCAATGGATGGATGAAATGTAAATGTAATGTAAATGCAGCAATACACATGATATGTTTTTGCAAGTATTTGAAGAACACAAGTGCCTAGTCATTGTCAAAATGGGTGTTTAACCCAGAACGGTGACTACTTGTTGTTTAGTTAAGGGGACCTTCATACGATGTTCAGTCCTTTTATTGTGTTTAGTGCAAATTTGGAGAATTCAAGCATTGATTGATACTCAAGTCATGCGAAATGTAACCATGCAAAGTGCAAAATGCAAAATGAAATGCAAGACCTAGGACTTAGTCACTGATCATATGTCATTCTTTTATCATCATCGAGTATTTTTAGGTAACACCAAGTTATCGATACAATGTTCACTAGTTATGAAACCATGAATATATGAATATTGATTTTTATTGTTATATGTCAGATTTAGATATAATCATCAAGGCACAAAAGACAGGATGACCTGAATATCATGTCCATTTTGATATAGCAATTTGTATAAGCATGAGAACATAAATGTTGTGATGACCTGAATATGCCTTGTGAACAAACACACCAAGCAGTTGTATAAATCATTTTGTTTCCAATGTGAATTACCCATAGTGACCCTTTATCGCTCACATCCTTGGGTAGTAGCTTGTTTCATAATAGGATTAAGAAATCATTCAAAAAGACAATAGTTAGATCAGACTCCCATGAAGCATCCGAGTATTGATGGTCAAGATACACATAGCCATCCAATACATGATGTTGGCACTTATAGTGGACACCAATTCAATCCAGAATTTCCAAAGTTAGATTTTCACATACAAGAAGAAGACAAATAAAAGATTATTCCCCCAATCATCACTCTCTAAATCCTATGAAGGACATCATCGAAGAGCTCGAGGGGAAAAAATATGCAGAAATCTCAATGTGAATCAGTTAGCATACACAAATATTTAAGCATGTTGCAAAGATTGTTTTCAGTTTGTTGTTGTTGTTTGTTTGTGTTGTTGTAAGGTGCAAAATCCTTTCCTGGTGAGGAGACTGACTGACTAACTCAGACATAGCTTTGGAAGGACCTTGACTAGAAATGACTTGTCTGAAGATACTAAGGACTTTTGGAATAAGGCACTGATTGCCCCCAATTTGCAACTTTGATAGGACACTGACTCTTTTATTGGATGGTGTTTAGACTGACTTTATTGAAAATAGGATGTGAAAGCAAATCAGGAGATATATACAAAATAAAGTAGTACTGAAAGCTGGGAAATACCAAGATTGCACTAATAGATGGAGTGTTTTGATACAAGTGGCACCTGTTTGTTGGGTTTTCACCATCTTGGTAGAGATTCTATTTTTGCTACCAAGGCTCCTGTTTACCAGGTTTTCACCAAGGCACGTTTTCTTTTTCCTCTTTTTTTTTGGATTTTTCATCTTTTCAATTATTTTGTACTTTTGTATTTTTTTTATTTTTATGCTTTTTTAGGACATTTAACCATAGACTGAATGCACTAGGCGTAGAATTTCTTCAGATGGATAATGTTTATTGGTTCTTGGAGTCATTCTCCTTTAGTCATTGAGAGTTGATAGGCTCCAGAGCCAAAAGCAACAGTGACAACAAAGGGACCCAGCTAGTTGGATTCAAACTTCCCCCTGCATTCTCTATGGGATTGATTTTTAGTATTCTCTCTCAAGACTAGATCACCAACCTAAAATTCTTTGTGTCTGACTTTCTTGTTGTAGCCTCTAGACATTCTTTTCTGATATACTATGAGATGATCATATGCATCTTGTCAGCGCTAATCTAGTAGTTCAAGTTCTTGTAACCTAGACACTCTGTAATCATCATCAGTTATTAGACCATGCATTATGATTCGTAGTGATGGGATTTCAACCTCAATAGGTAGCACCGCTTCTACCCCATATACTAAAGTGAAAGGAGTATCCCCAGTGGGCATTTTGATACTTGTTCTATAGGCCCAAAGAGCTGGATTTATCATCAGGTGCCAGTCTCTTCCTATCTTGTTGACTGTGCAATGCATGATTTTTAGTAAGTTCTAGTTATTGGATGCTTCAGCTTGTCCATTCCCTTAAGGATAATAAATGGACAACCAATGTTGAGTGATCTTGAATTTAGAGCATAAGGAATCTAGGTCCTTGTTATTTAATTGACCTCCATTGTCTATGATGATGGAGTGTGGGATACCATACCGAAAAATGATGTAATTCAGGATGAACATTGAGATTTTCTTGCTGGTTGCTTGTGTCAAAGGTATTGCTTCTACCCATTTTTTAAAGTAATATGTTGTTATGATGATATGGGTATGACCATTTGATGAATGTGGATAGATAGATCCTATGAGATCAAATGCCCATTGTTGAAAAGGCCATTGTGTTGTGAAAGGAATCAAATCTCTCCCTGGTGCATGAATGAAGTTACCATGGACCTAGCACTTCTGACAATTCTTAGCATATTTTATGGCCTCTTTTTCCATGTATGGCCAATAGTACCCAACCCTAATGAGTTCTCGAGCTAGTGTTAAACCGTTGGAATGTGATCCACAAATACCTTTGTGGACTTCCTCTAATGCACATTGAGACTCTTCATGTTCTAAACACCTAAGAAGTGTACCATCTAGACTCCATTTGTATAGATCATTACCAATGATGACATACCATGATGAATTTTGAATAAGGTAACATTTTTCATGTTGATTAAAGGAATCAAGAATGATTTGATCATGAAGGTAGGAGTAGAGGTGTTGGTAGTGGGAGGAATCATGACCTACAATGGTGCATATCATGTGGGTTTCTGCACAATCATAGGTAGGGAATGGCAATGCTTCCACCAGGAACTCGTAGGTAGCTCATGTTCGGGTTGCTAAAGTAAAGATGACAGCTTTTCCATAGCATCAAAAATCTTGTTCTCCATTCTAGGAATATGTTCAAACATGATAGATATGAAGTATTTCTTTAAGTCATCTACCATGCATTTGTATGGAACAAGTTTCTCATCTTTTTTTTGATACACATCATTGACTTGGTGTATGACCAGTTGTGAGTCTCCATGAATGTGTAATTCTATTACTCTCCATTCTAGTGCTATCTTCATACCATTCATTAAAGCTTCATACTCAGCTATGTTGTTGGTACAAGGGAATTTGATTCTGAATGCTTTGGGAATGGAGTAACCTTGTGGTGTTATGAACAATATGCCTGCTCTAGATCCGTTCTGTGTATAGGATCCACCAAAGAATAGTTGCCATGTTCTAGAAGATAGGTGCATAATAAAGGAATTAGGAAATTCCATTTGCATTGGTTTATTCTTGAACATTGGTGATTCAGATAACTAATCTGCAATGACTTGTCATTTGATAGCTTTTCTCTCAACATATTCTATGTCAAATTAGCTCAATAGCATTACCCATTTTGCTAGTCTACCTGTGAGGGAAGCTTTTCTCAATAAGTACTTCAGTGGATCAATATTTTCTATTAATTATGTAATATGAGCTAACATGTAGTGTCTCAGCTTCTGTGATGCAAAGATGATAGCTAGACACACTTTTTCTATCATGGAATAGTTCTTCTCATAAGCTACCAATGTTCTGTTGATGTAGTAGATAGCTCTCCCCTTTTTGTTTTCATCATGTTGTGCTAGTAATGCCCCCAATGATGTATTTGTGGTGGAAACATACAATATCAATGGCTTCCCTTGAATAGGAGGCATCGGAATAGGAGGATTTGCCAAATATTGCTTGATGTGATTGAAGTTCTTTTCACACTCCTCGCTCCATGAGAAGGTCACACCTTTATGTAATGTCTTTATGAAAGGTTTTGATATATTTTCTAGTTGAGATAAGAAGCGTCTGATTGATTGTACCCTTCGTTGTAAGGTCCTCATTTGAATGATGTTTTTAGGAGGTTGCATCTCCATGATTGCGTTGATTTTTTCTGGATCTACTTCAATTCCTTTCTTTGAAACAATGTATCCTACATTTTTTCCTAAAGTGATGCCAAAGGCACATTTCTTAGGGTTCAGTCTAAGAATAAACTTTTCCATCTGATCTAGTATTTTGCTCAAGTCTACTAGATTTTCTGATCTTTTCATTGATTTAGCTAAGGTGTCATCAACATAGTCCTCCATGGTTTGATGCATCATATTGTGGAAGATAGATGTCATAGCTCATTGATATGTAGCACCAACATTCTTAAGACCAAATGGCATGATGTTCCAGTAGAAAGTACCCCATGCACAAGTAAAAGTTGTTTGCTCTTGATCTTTTGGAGCAATCTTGATTTGGTTGTATCCAGAGAAACCATCCATTAAAGGGTACATTTCAAAGCCCGCAGTCATGTCCACTATCATATCGATGTTTGGTAGTGGAAAGTCATCCTTAGGGCATGATTTTTTTACATCTCTGAAGTCTGTGCATACTCTTATAGATTTATCTAGTTTTCAAACTAGAACTATGTTTGAGATCCACTCTACATAATCTATGACTCGGATAAATCTGGCTTTTAGCAACTTTTCTAGCTCAGCTTTGACTAGGAGTGCAACATGTGGATGCATCTTCCACAACTTCTATTTAATAGGTTTGACTCCTAGAGCTATAGAAAGATGTTGCATGATGAGATCAGGATCTAATCTAGGCATATTTGAATAATTCCATGCAAAGTTGATCTTCTTCTCTGTTAAGAATTTTATAAATGCTTTCTTTTCTTTTTTAGACATAGATTGAGCTACATGAATCAACTAGGGTTCCTCTGTTGTACATAAATTGATAGACTGAGTTGGTTCTATCAACACTGGAGATCTTTCCTATAAATGACTTGGAAGGACATCAAATATCTCATCCTTAGGCACCTCGGAGAGGTTTTCACCTTCGAATACTTCTTTTGTTTTTACTATTTTAGGTTCTGAGACTGTCACATAGTGGTTTTCACCCTCAGGACTCCTTTTCTTTTTACTTTTGTTCTTTTGACTGAGATATTTGATATCTGACTCTATCATGCTGACACTAGGTTCATTGATGGAAGTCGTCATGGGTTCTACTACATTTAGGTAGTACACGAGATCATAGTCTATTTGGAAAGTATGGATGTCTCGGTTAGGATCATTGGATGTTTGGTCAATAAGCTCAGGATGTTGGATAGTAAGCTCTGGAAAGGATTGGATGATTGTGTTTACACATACGATATTGTCATCATTAGTCATGATTTGACTTGTGAATTCAAAGGTGATATTACTACTCATAATATTCAGTTTGTTAGTCATCACAATGTCATTATTGGACCCATCGTTGGTGATAAGTGAATCAGACCCACAAGGTTCATCATTTAGTTCTAGACTCATGTTGAGTGCAGGTGTGTATCAGTGAATGCCATATGTTTTTCTATGATAAGCTCATCTTCTTCTGGAACAATTCCCCATTCACAGTGATTTGATTCTTCATCTGGATCTCTGGGAAAATCAAGAATATGTGTGAAATCAGGATAGATTCCCCAAGTGGGTTTTCCTTCAGAGTCTGAGCAGAACTCATATTCATGGGAGTCTATCTCAAAATCAATTTTGTATCCCAAATGTTTAGCTATTGTGATAGGTTCACCTTTATCTTCTTGTTTGTTTTCATGATCAGTCAGTTCTTGTGTGGTGATTGTCACTTGTTCAGCAGTAGGTTCTTGTGTATCTACTACGTTGATTCTTTTAGGTTCATTTTCCTCTTTGATAATGTCTAAGATATTTTTAGGAATGCGCTCATAGAGAAAAATGTTTGTAGCATCAGAGACATCACTATCTTCTTGGTGTGCTTCCTCTTCCCTATTGTTGTCTATTTCTAGTTCTATTTGTTCTAGCACATGAGAAGAGTTTCCACTGAGATGGAAAGGTTTCTTCTAATAACCTAGACCTATAGTATCCTTGTTTGTTTGACCATAGTGTGCAATGGGTGATATGAGACCTTTGCCTCATGTTCCTAGAAGTCCTTTTCCAGTATAGCCCATTTTAGTCATCAGTTTGTGTCCTGGTCCATATGATTTTGAATGAACTTTTGGTGTTTTAGAGTCACATTTTTTAACTGTCTGGGATTGAGACTCATCCTTGTATAACCAGGCAAGCATAGCTTCCTCTTCATCAGATTCTTTTTTTGATACTTTTTCTATGATAAAGCTTCCATTGAAGATAACCTGAGGTTCTTTAGTTGATAGTCTTGTTTTCTCATAAGGTTGTCCATATGATTTTGATGAAAGAAAGATAGATGTGAGAGATAGGACTGGTTCCATAGTATATTCTCCAATGCCGGTATTTTTGATCTTGACTCCTTTTGATAGGTCTTCCATTTTAGATGTAGATGCTATGTCTATTTGTTGGGTGGAAGACTCTCTGTTATGTGGAACCAGTTTATCTGCACTTTCTTCTAAGGCATTGCAAGATGCTAATGTGTCTGTAGGTATAGTGACCTCCACTCCATCATAGGGAAATTTTAGACATTGATGGTACGTTGATGGAATATCTTTCATTTCTTGTATCCAGGGTCTTCCTAGAAGAATGTTATAGGCTAGTGGAATATATAATACTTGACAGGTGATATCTCTGATGACTGGTCCAGTTCTAATAGGTAGCACAATGACTCCTTTGGAATTTTTTTTTTTTCATCATATGCTTTTATGGTTATATTCTTTTTAGGATCAATAACATCATCTGACAATCCCAGTTGTGTAACCAATTTGTAGGAACAGATATTTAGACCAATGCCTCCATCTATCAACACACATTTGACATGATAGTTTTGGATCAAGACTTTAATATGCAAGGGTTGGTTATTGTTTGTGTGAAAATTGTACCTAGCTATGGACACAACACTTCAGTAAAACATTAGAAGTTAGCAAATCAAGAAATCTATAAATAAATGAAATTAAGCTAACTAGGTGATTTATTGCCTTCTAGTAGGTGTGAGTATGGTATTCTCAGATTAGACCGAGATCAATGACAATGCAACACCTAAATGAAGGATTTAACGCTAGAAGATGAATGTAGGATGGATGCAGATTTAATCTATCTTTTTGTATTTTCTATGCAATGATATGAAAAACTGATATGAAATTGATCTAAAATGGATTGAAATGATATGCAGATTATTCTAACAATGCTATGAATTGATATGAAAATGAATGCAAAGCTATGAAAAACAATGAAAGATCTCACAAATCACCTATTCGCAAGAGCTTGATTCTTCAAATGCAATTTTGCCAGAGTAATTGTGCAAATTTGATAGATGTTTTGTGAAGAGCTGAGCCTTGATTTTATAGAAATCCAGGGCTTGAGGATGTATTGAGAAAAGCCATAAATCACTCTTATAAACTAAGGTTAATTTTTGAGTTAACAAGAAATCAGGAATAATTAACTCACAAAAATCATGCAAAAGCACTTTTTGACTCAAAATAGAGTTTAGTTCACTTTTTCAACTCATCATCAGATGTTGAGTTTAGAAAGTTAACAAATTGAAATTAGCAGTTGACTACTTTTTTGATTGTGCATGATTTAATATGAATTAATTTAAAAATAAAGTGATTTATTCTCAACTTAACTAATTTTAAATTTAAAAACAATTGATTTATGGGTTAATCAATTATTTAATCAAACTTTATTCTAAATTAAATCATTAAATATTGACAACTTACTTTAATCAATTAAATAGGAATTTAATCAATTGTTCATAGGATTTTTGATTTATTGTCAAAATTAAGCAATATAATTTAGGAATAATTAGAATTAAACCTAATTAAATATTTAAGTGGCAAAATTAAACTTAATTAATTAAATGTTTAGAATATTCAATTAATCAAATTTTAGGATAAATAATGACATTTATCGCCAAATAATATTTAATTAAAAATAATTAAGATAATTAGGAATATTCCCCAATGCAGAATTAAGATAATCAATTTTTGATAAACTAATGTGCAGATGTGCCTTAGGTTAGGACTTTGATGTCGATTTGAGGATGTAAGAGGTTAATGAACCTATAGCCCATTTTTGGGGTATTACATTTTTCCCCTCTTTGAATTACTGTGCAAAGCACAGTGGTTCAAAGATTAATCTATTTTTGATAAAGTGGTGGAAAAACTGATCTAGAAAGATTAACCGATTTTGAGACACAAATCGATTGATAGATTCGAAGATGTTTGACTCAGGTCCTGATTGACCACAGAATCGAGATGATGTCAACTATAGCAACAATGAACCGGTGATTATGAAAAAGTATCAAAATGCTTGATTCTGAACCTTATGATTACGAAGAAGTGACTGTCCTAACCCCAGACTTGATTGTCCAAAGGGAATCGAAAGGATGTCAAATATGAACCCTTCAATTACAAAGAACCAAGGAAATGACACTAATGAACTGATGGTTACGAAAAGTTGATACAATTTACAAGATAGATTAGGATACCAGATTGATATGGATCTTGATGAATATGATATGTCCCAAGCGATGTGCCCCAAGCGACGAGGTCTTTTGATAAATCAACAACTAGACATGGTCGTTGTCTTGATTACTGAAAGAAAGATTTGATTTACAGATTTGTTTGATGTGCAATACCATACCCCTTCGGGATGAAAATTGAAATCTGACAAGAAAAGTCACCGTCAAATGGTTTAGAAGCATGTGAATTGATTTGAGAATTGGTTGTGCATGTCCGGAGACGCGTTCTGCATCATTTGGAGGTCATGAAGACCAAGTTTGACCAAGTTTGACCATGAGTTGACCATGGTTGACCAAGTTGAAATTTTGATAGTTTGATGTAAGATAATCAGTTAAGTTGAATCTTAATTCATTTGATGTTTAGAAGGTTGATTATGTAAGCAGTCAGCCGTCCTGGGTCCGAAAATTTTTAATCGCGATTTTGACAATATAAACAATCTCATATTTTGATTTTGACAATATAAACGATCTCATATTTTGATTTTGACAATATAAATGATCTTAGAGTTTGATTTTTAACAATATAAATGATCTCAAATTTCAATTTTGATCCTGAAAATGGATTCAGAACGTTGAAATTAGCTAGGGGTGCAGTTTTTGTGAAAAATGGAGCACTTTGAAAAATTAGGTCAACACCTGTATAAGGCCAAAAAGGGTCATTTTCATTTCATTATTCACTTTTGTCTTTTGTGAGCCTTGTGGAGCCCTCTGAGAAAATGGACAAGGTGCATGTCTCCTCTCATTGATTCGAGCGCAGTCGATGATACCAGTGACCTCCCCAGTATGAGAACCTGGTAAGTGAACCTTTATGCCTCTCTAGCATTCAAATTTTTCATGTTTTTATGCTTTTTAGGATCTTTTTCGTACGTTTTTAGCTTTTTGAATTTTTGCACCACGAAAATTCATACGACATTCCCCTTGGGCTCATACGAGTTTTCAATTTCATTTTGATTATCATCCTAGAACTACCTGAAACTTGTATGAGAGAGACCCATGTGTCGTACGACATTTCGTTGGGTCCCTCAATTGTCATACGGGAGCCTAAATATTATCGTGTATGCATGGAATGTTGTACTGGAACTTGTAGAAACTCGTACGAGTTTTGACACCAGTTTGAAAACTCGTATGGAAAAAAGTGTGTGTTTTTCACATCCTTAGGTCAAATTTTTTATTTTTCTGATTTCATAGGCTGATTCCTTAGCATTTAATGTACCTTCTGAAGTAGTCAACTTTTCAATTTCTATACTGATAGCTTGATTTTTGACCAAGTTACTGATAGGGTACCCTGTTTCTGTGCTGTGTAGGTCATCTATCTTGATGTGCATATATGGATTTATCACCCGATGACTCAAAGACTGTGTGTGTCACTACCTGATCTGATGAGAGTGCACCTAGCGTCATGTGGATTTGAGTATCTTATACGGTTGCCTGAGATTTGAGTGAACCATGGATTACTCACTGCTCTGATAGAGAGATTCCATTCTGAAACATAGACTTTCCACCTACCCACTAGAGAGATTACATTTATGCCTGAGGACATGTATAGGATATTGCAGATTCCATTTCATGGCCCTCATCCTGATTATGTCAGTTCGGGGAATGTTGGTCTTCTTGCCTTTCAGAGAGTGTTTGGTAATGATACTCAATTGAATCAGTCTATCTCATGGGAGACTTTAGTTCAAAGATATGGGCAGATCCCATAGATTAGAGTGCATTGTAGTAGGGATGATCGATGGGATCATCATGTCTGACCGTCAACAGAACGGTCTTTTGATGGGCTGGGCCTCTATGGTAGCTCGATTGATGGCTCATCCTGCTGAGCTCAGATGGGGACAGTGTATGCTTGTGCACATGTTCTCTGAGATGCACGAGATAGTGTATCAAGAGAGTAAATCTTTAGATTCTGGTGCTTTAGTTCTACAGATTTGGGCATGGGAGCATATCCCGATATGCAGACCGATATGTCAGTCGCAAAGACAGCTACACACTAATACATTTGGGGGCATTTTGCGACTGCTATGTGTCGCAATAGCCACACCCATAGACGTCGCTATTTTTTAGTCACAAATTGCGACGTCTATGGGTAGCCGTCGCAATTGCGACGCCCTCCCGTCGCAATGTCGCTAAGATTTGTTAGCGGCATGGGCATCTCCCCCCCGTCGCATGGCTTCGGAGGGCCGTCGCAATTGCGACGGGTGCCTGCATCGCATTACGACGGGAGCCCGTCGCAATTGCGACGCCTGTGGGTGGATAAAAAATAAAAATTATTTAATACATTGCTAATGAACCACATTAATGCTTTTTTCTTTCAACAAATGAGGACAGCCACTGTAAAGACAACATGATAATGTACACTCACTATAAGGATAGTCACAAATGAGGACATCTCACAGTGACTGTCCCTTGTGTAATTGCCACTTGAATGTATTGCTATTCAGCCACATTAATGCTTTTATTCTTCAACAAATGAGGATAGTCACTCTAAAGACAACATGATAATGTACACTCACAGTGAGTGTACATTATCATGTTGTCTTTACAGTGACTATCCTCATTTGTTGAAGAAGAAAAGCATTAATGTGCTGAATAGCAATACATTCAAGTGGAAATTACACTAGGGACAGTCACTGTGAGATGTCCTCATTTGTGATTGTCCTTACAGTGAGTGTACATTATCATGTTGTCTTTACAGTGAGTGTACATTATCATGTTGTCTTTACAGTGTCAATATATGCATTATTACTTAAACTGAAGAGTACTCTAAATAATATGTCATTGTGGAGTTCTGATTGCTTCCAATTTGATATACGCTTGTTCTACTTATGTATCCAGCATCATGTAAGAAAAGTTGATGCTTTTAAAATAGATTCATTTAGCCATGAAATGCCTGTGCATGTTACATACAAGATTCCAAGGCCCAAAGCTGATTACTCATTATAATTCATGTACAGAATGATAATCAACCACAATGAGGCATGCGTAGGCGCTGCTTAGATTTTGAGGCATCAGAAGCTCGTAGAAGAAACTTGACCAATGGCTCATGGAATGCAACAAACTTATTGCCTAAAATAGGAGCATTGGTAACCACAGATGATGGTTCTGAAAAGAACACTTCACCATCAATGTCACGTGAGGGAACTGCAATTTTTTATGGCAAGCAACTTGTAGTATATAAGAGAGATGCAGGTACAGATGCTGGGAGAAGTTCCCAATCTTTATCTGTTGGACAGTTTTCATCTTGCTCTTATAAAACATCTGAGGGTAACTCAGACAAGTCTAACAGCTCACTTAGAAATAATGGGCATTCTTCTATGTCAATGGGTATGCCAACTGGGATTGGTTTGCATTTAAATAGCCTTGCCTCTTCAATGTCATTAAATTGTGGAACTGGGCTGCTAACAACTTCAAAGGGAGCTGTTGGCATGTAGGGAATGCTGACTTCGTCTGGAGTGAAGGAGGCTCCCAGTGATAGTTGAACAAGTTCTTTACTTCCTGTAAGCTCAGGTGGAAATATTTCAGTATCAACAAATACAAGCATGGCTCCTGGAATGCTTGTGTCAATTGTGGAAAAGACTAGAATTGATCAACAGGAGGTGCAGTCTTCTGGAAACACACAGATTGGAGTCAAAAAGTCCACTACATGTTTCTGATCCCTAACAGTTGGCATAAAGCCATTGCAATGTAGGCAACCTTTTAAAATTGAATATATGAACTCAAGTCCACTTGACAAGAAGAGGCCAGCGCTACAAGATATTTCTCGACAACCTGGATTTGGTATAGGGGAAGAGTATAATCAGAGCAGTCCTAAGAAGAAAAGGTAATTGTAGGATTTTATCAACTTTATAGAGATTTGTCTTCATTTGTAATGCTTTGTTGTCTGGATAATTTTGAATTCACTTTTGCATCCTTTTCTTTAGCTTTGACTTTTTCTTTGAATGCCCAGAAGAAAGTCTGCCACAACTGGGGATAAAGAAGGCTGCAAATGTTGCAATTGTAAAAAGTCAAAATGCCTTAAATTGTGAGTCTTTGTGCACTAGAGTGGGTTTATTATTTGGTTCCTATGTCTTTTCTATTTGTCTCGGAACTTGAACATTGCTATGAAGGTCTGTGTGTTAGCACTTAAGAAAAGCAAATTGCAATCCAGAACATTCTACGAACCTCTTAGATGTAGCAGATCAGATAATTAAATAAATAGATGTTTTTGGATTTTTGCATTTCAATTCATGTATTGACATGACTAGATTTATAGTTTTAATTTAAATGAAATTCTTACTAGTACTCTTGCAGGTATTGTGAGTGTTTTGCAGCAGGAGTATACTGCGTTGAGTCCTGCACATGTCAAGAGTGCTTTAACAAACTTGAGTATACAGATATGGTTGTTGGCACACGCCAGCAGATAGAATCATGCAATCCACTTGCTTTTGCTCCTAAAATTGTTCATGGTGCTAACTCTCCACCAACTAATGGGGTGAGAAAATACTGAGAGGTTTTCCTTTGTTCTGGTGTTTTCTTTTTATAGTATCACTATTACTTAACTATCTATGGAGAGTTCTTATCTTTCTCGCTATCTTACTTCAGCAGAGAGAGTGCACCGAGACTCCAACATCGGCAAGGCACAAAAGAGGCTGCAATTGTAAGAAATCAATGTGTCTGAAGAAATACTGTGAATGCTATCAGGTAGATATCTTCAATTGATTGCTTAATTTAAGGTTAAAGGCTGGAGAGTAGTTTATGTGTATTCTGATTAGTGCTCATATCTTTTATTTTAGGCAGGGGTTGGCTGCTCAGATGGCTGCAGATGTGAAGGTTGTAAAAACATGTTTGGCAAGAAAGAAGGTATCCGATCACTTTTTTCAAATATCGAATGCATCATATTATCTCAATCTATACATGAACGATAATACAAATATTGAATGCATTATATTCTATCATTCTATACATGTACGATGATTCAAATATCGAGTGCATTATATTATCTCAGTCTATACATGAATGATAAATTTCATTTGCAACTTGTATAGGAGGATCAGATGACACAGAAGACAAAGAATCTCAGGATGAGGTATGGGAGAAGGCTATATCAGAGGAAAAGCTAGGGCTTTGTTACTGTCCCTTGTGACAGTAACAAAATTTGATGAAAATAATTTTTTTTCACTCAACTTTGACATTCACAACTTCCTCTTTTATTATAATAAGAAAAAATACAGTGACTTTAGAGAAAATAATGAAACTAATACAATTGCAATACGGTGGTATTTAGAACAAACAGAGCTTCACAACCATCAAAGAAGAAAAAAGCACATGCATATATCGAGTACTCCTCAATCAGAGAGATAGAGAAGAATTCAAAACATACCCAGACTAAACATGGCCATACCAAGACCAGCATCAGACAATATTCTTATTGACTGCTCTAGGATAGCTGGCATTTCAACTTTCCATCTACAAAATAGATTATAAAAACATGAAAATATATCAGAGATGTTTGATATTGATACAAAACAACACAGATTCATTTCTTCATACACCTTTATATCATAAAAATCCTTGCACACTTCAAAAAATTGTATTGCCTTTTACTTACTCAAAAGTAATTTACATAAAGCAGTCATTTGATTAACATGGATCCTAATATTCACAAGTACATGGTCATGTGCTCCATCGTAGCATCTTATAGATTTAGATCTGTTCTCTAAAATAATTCAATGTTTTGTTTACAATCCACAAAAGAAATATTTTCCCTCGTCTACTTAATCCTAAACAAAAGGCCATATAGCAATATAGATAGAACTATATAATAGAAACCATAAACAATGGTAACCTTAGCAGCAGCAAGAAATTGTTGCAAAAACTTTACCTTATCATACCCAGATTGTTGCTTTGCCTGGCAGAGGGAAATTTGATCAGTAAAATTGACATAGAGTATGCTGTCTCCATTGTCATGATGGATAACAAAACACCAACTTTAATGGGCATGTACTGTCCCTTGTGTAATTGCCACTTGAATGCATTGCTATTGAACCACATTAATGCTTTTTTCCTTCAACAAATGAGGACAGTCACTGTAAAGACAACATGATAATGTACACTCACTGTAAGGATAGTCACAAATGAGGAAATCTCAGAGTGATTTTCCCTTGTGTAATTGCCGCTTGAATACATTGCTATTGAACCACATTAATGCTTTTTTCCTTCAACAAATGAGGACAGTCACTGTAAAGACAACATGATAATGTACACTCACTGTAAGGATAGTCACAAATGAGGAAATCTCAGAGTGACTATCCCTTGTGTAATTGCCGCTTGAATACATTGCTAATGAACCACATTAATGCTTTTTTCCTTCAACAAATGAGGACAGTCACTATAAAGACAACATGATAATGTACACTCACTGTAAGGATAGTCACAAATGAGGACATCTCACAGTGACTGTCCCTTGTGTAATTGCCACTTGAATGTATTGCTATTCAGCCACATTAATGCTTTTCTTCTTCAACAAATGAGGATAGTCACTCTAAAGACAACATGATAATGTACACGGGCTGTAAGTGTACATTATCATGTTGTCTTTACAGTGATTGTCCTCCTTCAAGTGGCAATTACACAAGGGACAGTCACTGTAAAGGCAACATGATAATGTAGAGAAACGTTGTCATTTGTATTTTCAACAGTGCCGAGAGAGATTCCCTCCGCGAAATCACAGCTACAATTTCTGAGTACGTTGGGTTTATTTTTCTTTTGTCATTATTATGTAATCTGGTATTCAGCTGTTAGAGAGCTAAAATACCCAGAAATGAGGACATATCTATGTTGAATTTATTGTTAGCGGCTTTGGTTATTTAGAAGTTTAATTTTATTTGTTCATCTTTCAAGCACAAACATTTTGTGGACCGTAACATCTTCATTGTTTCGGGTATGCAATGAAACAGCCCTAACTTGCAACTACCTTCACGGTACTTGTGTACATTATCATGTTGTCTTTACAGTGACTGTCCTCATTCAAGTGGCAATTACACAAGGGACAGTCACTGTGAGATGTCCTCATTTGTGACAAGGATAGTCACACATGAGGACATCTCACAGTGAATGTCCCTTATGTAATTGCCACTTGAATGTATTGCTATTCAACCACATTTATGGGCCCGTTTGGACCATAGCACACAGTAGCATCTACAAAGAAGAATATCCCAGGTGTAACAAGTTGTAAGAATATACCAACAGTTCTAAGAAGTTCCCTAGCACATAGTAGCATCTACAGAGAAGAATATACAACATGAGGGAAGCCACTGTAAAGACAACATGATAATGTACACTCATTGTATGTGTACATTATCATGTTGTCTTTACAGTGACTGTCCTCATTCAAGTGGAAATTACACAAGGGACAGTCATTGTGAGATGTCCTCATTTGTGACAAGGACAGTCACACATGAGGACATCTCATAGTGACTGTCCCTTGTGTAATTGCCACTTGAATGTATTGCTATTCAACCACATTTATGGGCCCGTTTGGACCGCGGCACATAGTAGCATCTACAGAGAAGAATATCCCAGGTGTAACAAGTTGTAAGAATATACCAACAGTTCTAAGAAGTTCCCTAGCACATAGTAGCATCTACAGAGAAGAATATGGGTCAACGAGGTTGACTTCAAAGCCATGCAATCTAATGGTAATAGTAATATCATAATTTGACATACTATCAGAAATACTTCCTAAATAGACTATTCAATCTTATAAGAGATGGATTCATGAGAACTATTATTTATGAAATATGAGTCAATGACTTTAATTAAAAAAATTACACAATCTAATTCTTGTAAAAATATCAAAATTTGACACATTGAAAATACCTTCCAAAAGTATCGTTAATTGATTAATATGAATCACTACTCATGAAATATAATTTTATAAACCTAATCTAAAAACTACACAATAAAAATCTTAATAGCAATATTGTAAGAAACTATTCCCAAAAGAAAGCCTAACAAAATTTGATGAAAATAATTTTTGTTTCACTCAACTTTGACATTCACAACTTCCTCTTTTATTATAATAAGAAAAAAAATGTCTTTTTAGATATACCTCATGAACCATACTCGAATAATCTATCATTTTTCTTCTCAAAAACATATTTGCAGAGCCTGCTTCTTTTACTTGTTTGTACTTTTATCTCTCTGATGGAAAGGGTTCCTTCAGGACACATTTTTCCAAGTTCACTTCTTGAGATATTTGAGGAGGGTTCCCCTGCTTGAGTATCCATCCAACCCATATTCGAGTAGTTCTACAATTGCACAGTCTAAATTAATAATACTGACAATTGAATGACGAATGATGATACATAGAATTGATATAAACTAATCCTAAAAACACTAAAACATTATTAATATATTTATATTTCATAAATAAAATTGATATAAAAGATCTGGAAAGATACATTAAAAAATAGAAAAACAGTAATTTATAATAGAAGGAAACTTAAATTGCTATTTAAAAAAAAAACAAGAGTCTTAAATCTTATCATTTTGTTTCATTATCATCCATAAGTACACACCTCTAGCATAATAATTATATTTTACCACCCATAAAATGAAAAAAAGATTTTCACAAGAGAAATTGAAGCTAGATTATAAAAATGAACCATCTTATTGGAAACTGGAACTGTTATCATACCCAAAAGGACTACAAAATTTCACCTTATCATACCCAGATTGTTGCTTTGCCTGGTAGAGGGAAATTTGATCAGTAAAATTGACACAGAGTATGTTGTCTCCATTGTCATGCTGGATAACAAAACACCAACTTTAATGGGCATGTACTGTCCCTTGTGTAATTTCCACTTGAATGCATTGCTATTTGATGCAGGGGCATCCCTAATGCAAGCCAAAGACACCATGATTGAAGGAAGTTTCCATGAAGCCAAGGAGTCAAATCCTATCAATTGGAACATAAGATTTTCACCTTGTTTTAGTGCATTTCTGGTGAAAAATGAACTCTGTACGACTGTACGGATCGTGGTTGGATGATAAAATTTTCCTGGAAGTTGTAATAGTGACATCTGATGCTTTCGAAGTTGGTTTGATTGATTCTCTTTGTTTTATATCTAAGTTATTTCAAATTTTCTATGCATTGTTTACAAACCCTCATTTTCAGGGTTTGACTGATGTAAAGACCTTAACTCACATTTCAACCATTGGAATTCCTTCTTCCTTGGTGGAATGAGAGTTAAGGATGTATATTTGTATATTCTAAAAGCCCTGAGGCAGGGGGTTGCATCTGCATTTGTTGAGAGCGAGCCCTAGATCAAAAACTACCATGTTTTTGGCTGGGAAGATGGTAATCAGAATAAAATCAGAAGCTTGCATCATATTGAGGACTTGAAAACTTGTGCAGTCTTGTTTATCTGGATTAGGAGAACACTCCAAAACTCTGATCTTGGTTTCATACACCCATTTTCAATGCTTTTTTTTGGAACCCACACCTAAAAGCATGCATTAGGTCTGCGGACTCAATGAAGACATTGATATGCTGGAGTGGAGTCAGGGTCTAGGAGTTGGTGGTCTGTTAGAAATCCAAAAAGGGTACTCAGAAAACATATAACTTCTTAGAGTCCTTTGGCAAGTTGCAGAGTTATGGCTGCAAAGCAGGTTTGGGAGACCTACTAGGGTCACTAGGTCAGTTTGTTATTTTGATGTCTTGGGTTGTTTAGATCACAACCAATGCATGATTCTTGTTATTTAGATGATATCTAAGGGGTTTCTAAGTTTTGCTGCAGGAAGTAAGATCTAGAACCTTAAAAGTCTCTTTTGATAGAAAATCAGGGAACTTGTCCCTAAAAGGAAATTTGTTATTGAATGGGATTGAGTCCATAAGTTGTTGTGTGATCCTTGAAACCATCAAATTCATTACTTTGCAGAGTTTAAACATTAACCTATAGAAATCAGAGCCTAATTGATTGGTTGAGTCATTTTGGTGTCTTGAAGTGGGTTGGGACATAGATCCAAGTTTCTTGCTGACTACTCTACATCACTATTGAACCACATTAATGCTTTTTTCCTTCAACAAATGAGGACAGTCACTGTAAAGACAACATGATAATGTACACTCACTGTAAGGATAGTCACAAATGAGGAAATCTCAGAGTGATTATCCCTTGTGTAATTGCCGCTTGAATACATTGCTATTGAACCACATTAATGCTTTTTTCCTTCAAGTGGCAATTACACAAGGGACAGTCACTGTGAGATGTCCTCATTTGTGACAAGGACAATCACACATGAGGACATCTCACAGTGACTGTCCCTTATGTAATTGCCACTTGAATGTATTGCTATTCAACCACATTTATGGGCCTGTTTGGACCACGAAACACAATAGCATCTACAGAGAAGAATATCCCAGGTGTAACAAGTTGTAAGAATATACCAACAGTTCTAAGAAGTTCCCTAGCACATAGTAGCATCTACAGAGAAGAATATACAACATGAGGGCAGCCACTGTAAAGACAACATGATAATGTACACTCATTGTATGTGTACATTATCATGTTGTCTTTACAGTGACTGTCCTCATTCAAGTGGCAATTACAGAAGGGACAGTCATTGTGAGATGTCCTCATTTGTGACAAGGATAGTCACACATGAGGACATCTCACAGTGATCGATTGTCCCTTGTGTAATTGCCACTTGAATGTATTGCTATTGAACCACATTAATGCTTTTCTTCTTCAACAAATGAGGACAGTCACTCTAAAGACAACATGATAATGTACACTCACTGTAAGGACAGTCACAAATGAGGACATCTCACAGTGACTGTCCCTTGTGTGATTGCCACTTGAATGTATTGCTATTCAGCCACATTAATGCTTTTCTTCTTCAACAAATGAGGATAGTCACTCTAAAGACAACATGATAATGTACACTCACTGTAAGTGTACATTATCATGTTGTCTTTACAGTGACTGTCCTCCTTCAAGTGGCAATTACACAAGGGATTTGTGTTTTCATTTGTGTTTTCAATAGCGTCGTAACCCTCCGAGAAATCACATCAGGATATAAGGGCAAAACAAACAAGAACGTTGTCATTTGTATTTTCAACAGCGCCGAGAGAGATAAACAAACTTAAAACTTAGACTTAAGAAAGATGAAGGCAATGCTTCAAAAGGCCGATGCCCTAAACATGGGAAAACACAATACCACCATTAAACGATGTCCTAGTCACCGTATCAATGCTGCCAGCTCCGTACCAGTATGCTAACTGCTCACTTTCATCCTGTGATAAAGGTAACTTCATTAATCATACTTGAAATGGCAGCATACGAACTAAAGCTGATGAACATTTATAAACTAAAAGTTTAAAACTACAGATTACAAATGTAGTAGTTTCATACGAAAAGAACTTGATGTCTGAAATTTACCATTAGAAGTATCCAAAGGAATACCACAGTACTGTTGAACTTGGAGAATCAGAGATGATCTACACAGCAAGGTTCAATAGCTGTAAGGACTGTTACACCATCTTTAGCATTTGAATACATTTTCTCCTTGGCTTCTGGTGGATCCTCAAAGACCCCCAATGACATTTTCCCTACAATTATCAATTGTCTGTTAGTATGAGATATTAATAAATAAGCATTAACCACAATATTAGGCAAACAATGTTCTTGATGTCTGAATCTAAATCACAGAAAGCTCTAATAAAGCAGTTCTCAGTTTCACATTAAACCAAGTTTCAATTTCAAATGGTTATAATAATTTTTGCAAGTTATAAGTAGCTGGTTACAGTATATGACATAAAAAGAAAAAAATCATTTCTATTCTTTTCTTCTTTTTCTCTTTCAACGAAGCTTTTGGACCACACAAATGCATACCAAGAATTTCTCAGGAGGTTTCAAGACCATTGCATACCAAACTTCTTCTCTGTAGATGCTACTGTGTGTCGTGCTCCAAATGGGCCCATAAATGTGGTTGAATAACAATACATTCAAGTGGAAATTACACAAGGGACAGTCACTGTGAGATGTCCTCATGTGTGACTGTCCTTGTCACAAATGAGGACATCTCACAGTGACTGTCCCTTGTGTAATTGCCACTTGAATGAGGACAGTCACTGTAAAGACAACATGATAATGTACACAAGTACCGTGAAGGTAGTCACAAGTTAGGGCTGTTTCATTGCATACCCGAAACAATGAAGATGTTACGGTCCACAAAATGTTTGTGCTTGAAAGATGAACAAATAAAATTAAACTTCTAAATAACCAAAGCCGCTAACAATAAATTCAACACAGATATGTCCTCATTTCTAGGTATTTTAGCTCTCTAACAGCTGAATACCAGATTACATAATAATGACAAAAGAAAAATAAACCCAACGTACTCAGAAATTGTAGCTGTGATTTCGCGGATGGAATCTCTCTCGGCGCTGTTGAAAATACAAATGACAACGTTTCTCTACATTATCATGTTGTCTTTACAGTGACTGTCCCTTGTGTAATTGCCACTTGAAGGAGGACAGTCACTGTAAAGACAACATGATAATGTACACTTACAGTGAGTGTACATTATCATGTTGTCTTTAGAGTGACTATCCTCATTTGTTGAAGAAGAAAAGCATTAATGTGGCTGAATAGCAATACATTCAAGTGGCAATTACACAAGGGACAGTCACTATGAGATGTCCTCATTTGTGACTGTCCTTACAGTGAGTGTACATTATCATGTTGTCTTTAGAGTGACTGTCCTCATTTGTTGAAGAAGAAAAGCATTAATGTGGTTCAATAGCAATACATTCAAGTGGCAATTACACAAGGGACAATCACTGTGAGATGTCCTCATGTGTGACTGTCCTTGTCACAAATGAGGACATCTCACAATGACTGTCCCTTGTGTAATTCAAGCGGCAATTACACAAGGGACAGTCACTGTGAGATGTCCTCATTTGTGACTGTCCTTACAGTGAGTGTACATTATCATGTTGTCTTTAGAGTGACTGTCCTCATTTGTTGAAGAAGAAAAGCATTAATGTGGTTCAATAGCAATACATTCAAGTGGCAATTACACAAGGGACAATGTCATGAGCCATGACATATTGAACTTAGTATAATAATAAAATGATTAGATGATATATAATAATCTATTATTAACGGTATAACACAATAATATATAATTATTATCAACAGATAATAATAATATATAGTTAGCATAATAAGTAATATGTTAATTAAATAATATTAAAATATTAATAAGTAATATAATTATGATTATAATTATAATATAAATTAATAATAAATAATTATTAATAAATTATATATATTATATTATAATAATATATTAAGTAATAATATTAAATCAATTATTGATATAATAATTTTAATATATAAATAATATTAATAAACCTCTCAATATAAAACAATATGTTATCACTATAATAATATTTATTATAATATTATTAATATTCCTAACATCATTAATTATAATATTTAATAATAACAATAACATTAATAATAATAATAATAATAATGTTTAAAGCAATATCGAATATCTGTAATCGATATACATCTACGTTAAACATCTGCATTATCTATCACGATGAGGAATGAAGAAGTGATACAACAATCACTAGTCATTACACATCGATACCATGAGAGGATGATTAATGAACCGAATACTATGAAGTCAAGATCAACATGATATGAATAAGGGATAGGTCGCTATGTGTTTCAGAAGATGTATTGATAAGCAAGAAGGATAACCATTCATATATTATAAATAATCATTAATTGCACAAGTTTAGACAATGACATATCCGATAAAGCAATATCAAACATGAAGACCCGCTAGCAAATATGCACCATCACTTCCTATGTTATCATGACAATAACAGAAACTAGATTGAATTCTACTATCTATATCAATAGACACCACATAGGAGGATATCGACTAAAGGATTGAAAGATTATCGATTGTCTGAGATAAACCACATCTTGTAGAAACACAAAAGCATCAATGATTATATCACAAGCTATCGATGAATGAGGCATCAGTCGCGGATAATAAGTACAATGTATCCTTAAGTATTAACAGGAATGGAAGTCAATTTGAAGATCAAACTCCATTACCAGCAATCAACAATAAATGGACAATTATCAGAAAATGATATCGACTTATATCAAAGTAGAAAGATTGGATATAATCATAACAATATGGGATAAGGCAAGAGTTAATATCGATTGACTAAATACTAATGATAGTTAGACCAAACTAATACAAACACAGTGGATGTTAATTACTAGTTGCACTACCAATTAGGGAAGATTACCTTCATAAAAAGATTTGATATTGAGTCAATCTGGGAGTTATCTATGATCAGAAAATAATGAAATAATATTATGCGAACTGTTGGATTATGGAAAGGTGTGATTAACAAAGGGACATGGAGGAAGAAACAAGACACGTCTCATTCATAGCATCTCTTCATTTGTTAAAGACAATATAAGAATGCATTCTCGTCAGTCACTCAAGGCATCATTGGAACTTTATTTACCTATCCATATTTGGATATACTCAATAGAGCATCTGCCTTTGGCAGTTTGGTTTCAAGTTTATCATTGCAGATCAGAGACAGCACCATGATTGCATAGATAGAAAGGATAGTCAGAAATAGCATCAATATTTGAAGTTGCAAGCATATAATTCAAAATCTGAAATAGCAACATATCACTCATAGCGATATTACACATTTGCATAATTACATCATCATATCAGACACAACAAATACATTGCTGCAAGCAATACTTATTGATTGTATATCGATATTGTTTATATTAGACATAGCATCATTATACTATCACTATAAGTGATAGGAAACATCATATTCATAGCATATTTCATATCATTATATCCGACAGTGCTATTAAACATATTGGTATCAATATCATCTTGCACACATATTGTGATTGAATCTGAAATAGCGGTTGATATCTTAAGTAACATCCATTACTTAGTTTAATTGTAAGTATCTGATAGAGTAAGTCTAAGAAGTGGAGTAATTGTTCCTATTTTCCAAGTTAGCCAAAAAGGGGACATTACAGACAATCACTGTGAGATGTCCTCATGTGTGACTGTCCTTGTCACAAATGAGGACATCTCACAATGACTGTCCCTTGTGTAATTCAAGCGGCAATTACACAAGGGACAGTCACTGTGAGATGTCCTCATTTGTGACTGTCCTTACAGTGAGTGTACATTATCATGTTGTCTTTAGAGTGACTGTCCTCATTTGTTGAAGAAGAAAAGCATTAATGTGGTTCAATAGCAATACATTCAAGTGGCAATTACACAAGGGACAATCACTGTGAGATTTCCTCATGTGTGACTATCCTTGTCACAAATGAGGACATCTCACAATGACTGTCCCTTGTGTAATTCAAGTGGCAATTACACAAGGGACAGTCACTGTGAGATGTCCTCATTTGTGACTGTCCTTACAGTGAGTGTACATTATCATGTTGTCTTTAGAGTGACTGTCCTCATTTGTTGAAGAAGAAAAGTATTAATGTGGTTCAATAGCAATACATCCAAGTGGCAATTACACAAGGGACAATCACTGTGAGATGTCCTCATGTGTGACTGTCCTTGTCACAAATGAGGACATCTCACAATGACTGTCCCTTGTGTAATTCAAGTGGCAATTACAGTGAGTGTACATTTGTGACTGTCCTTACAGTGAGTGTACATTATCATGTTGTCTTTAGAGTGACTGTCCTCATTTGTTGAAGAAGAAAAGCATTAATGTGGTTCAATAGCAATACATTCAAGTGACAATTACACAAGGGACAGTCACTGTGAGATGTCCTCATTTGTGACTGTCCTTACAGTGAGTGTACATTATCATGTTGTCTTTAGAGTGACTGTCCTCATTTGTTGAAGAAGAAAAGCATTAATGTGGTTCAATAGCAATACATTCAAGTGGAAATTACACAAGGGACAATCGATCACTGTGAGATGTCCTCATGTGTGACCTTTGTGAAGGCAAGTGCCAATTTGTACCCAAGTTACCAATATTGTGGCAAAAGTGGGAATGAAGCATTGAGGGGTCAAATTGGGCAAAGAAGTGTAGAAGTGGACTATGTGAGGTCTAAATAGCATAACTAAGTCATGGTTAGGGTCTTATGGTGTTTGAACAATAAGTTTTGAACCAAAATCCCAAAGGTTGTAACAAGTTGTTAATGTTGTCATTCACAACATTGACAACATTTGTGCAAGGGAGAATTTTCGAGTAAGATGGTTATGTAACTATATGAAACCATTGAATTAGGCATCAGATCAACTATAAGAGGCCTCCATCGATCTGTGCAAAAGGTTGGGGGGAAAATCATTTGGAATTAAGAAGATTTGTAGAGTAACACGGTTTTAGTGAATTCTTGAGTTTTTTTGTTTCTTTGTTGTCAGTTGATTAATGGATTAGATAGCTCGCAGTGTCTATTGGAAAAGTTAGTACAAGTTGTTTTGTTATTCTGTGTTGTGTTTTTTTTTATTTTTGAAGCATTCCAACTAGTTTGTTAATTCTTTTGTTAAGTACCCTATCGTTGGTTTGAACCAGGCAGGTTGAACAAATGGAGTCTTAGCTCATCATTCCATTGTCAATTTTGTACGGGCTCTTGGAATGGGTGAGGAGACTCCATGTACTATATGTTTGGAAGGAGGGGCCCTGGGAAGCTCATTTTCTATGTTTACAATGATGTCCTAGGTGAGTCAGTTGAGCACAGTTAGGGATGACAAATCATTACAAGAAGATTACAACAAGTTGAATGCATTGGTTTCTTCAACTAAAATCTCATGGAGAGGTAGACACACATCTAAAGAAGCCCCAAGTCAAATTAGAATATTGGGTGAGTTTCTTTGGTTGCTAAGAAAACAAACTCTTAGTCAGACTGTCCAAGTTGTGTCAAAATACTTGTTTTCAGGCATGGCTGTAGGAGTTGGTGTACAAAAAATCTAGGAGGAGAAGACCTTAGATATCTTGGAGTTCTCAATAAAGGGCATCTGAATCCTAAGCCCTTTAGGTGGCTTAATATAAACAAAAAGGCTTGACAAAGGCCTAATTGCTAGCAGCCTATTTTTGGGTGCAATTGGCATGGTTTGATGAACCGGATTGAAGTACTGATGAAAAGTATAGGTGAAGGAGTAATATTGAAACCAATAGAGGTCCTAGTGGCTAGCCTCTCCATGGAGTAAAGTTCTAGTTGAATGTGTTTCAATTTGTGAAGAAAAGACTAGGAGTGTCCTAGTAGCTGGATTGGTATTGAGCAGAGTTCGTTGTATTTCTTGTTGGTGTGCACTAGTTGAAGGAGTGGGATCTTGGGTAGAGATACCTAAAGAGTGTAGGGATAGTTAAGTACCCTATCAAGTCAAAACATTGGCCTAAAGAGACCCTAGTGAAGGATAGGGAGTGAGCAAAACAAAGTGTTACATCAATTAACAAGATCATTTTTTGGTAATTGTGTACATTATCATGTTGTCTTTAGAGTGACTGTCCTCATTTGTTGAAGAAGAAAAGCATTAATGTGGTTCAATAGCAATACATTCAAGTGGTAATTACACAAGGGAATATCACTGTGAGATGTCCTAAGTGTGACTGTCCTTGTCACAAATGAGGACATCTCACAGTGACTGTCCCTTGTGTAATTGCCACTTGAATGAGGACAGTCACTGTAAAGACAACATGATAATGTACACAAGTACCGTGAAGGTAGTCGCAAGTTAGGGTTGTTTCATTGCATACCCGAAACAATGAAGACGTTACGGTCCACAAAACGTTTGTGCTTGAAAGATGAACAAATAAAATTAAACTTCTAAATAACCAAAGCCGCTAACAATAAATTCAACACAGATATGTCCTCATTTCTGGGTATTTTAGCTCTCTAACAGCTGAATACCAGATTACATAATAATGACAAAAGAAAAATAAACCCAACGTACTCAGAAATTGTAGCTGTGATTTCGCGGAGGGAATCTCTCTCGGCGCTGTTGAAAACACAAATGACAACGTTCTTGTTTTTTTTGCCCTTATAATGTGATTTCACGGAGGGTTACAGCGCTGTTGAAAACACAAATGGCAACGTTCCTTTTTTTTTGGCCCTTATATCCCGACAACGTCGCAATTGCAAGTTAGGGTTGTTTCACTGCATACCCGAAATAATGAAGACGTTACGGTCCACAAAACATTTGTGCTTGAAAGATGAACAAATAAAATTAAACTTCTAAATAACCAAAGCCGCTAACAATAAATTCAACACAGATATGTCCTCATTTCTGGGTATTTTAGCTCTCTAACAGCTGAATACCAGATTACATAATAATGACAAAAGAAAAATAAACCCAACGTACTCAGAAATTGTAGCTGTGATTTCGCAGAGGGTTACGGCGCTGTTGAAAACACAAATGACAACATTCTTGTTTTTTTTGCCCTTATATCTCGATGTGATTTCACGGAGGGTTACGGCGCTATTGAAAACACAAATGAGAACGTTCTTGTTTTTTTTACCCTTATATCGCGATGTGATTTCGCGGAGGGTTACGACGCTGTTGAAAACACAAATGACAACGTTCCTTTTTTTTTTTGCCCTTATATCCTGACAACGTCGCAATGGTGACGTTGCCAAATGTATTATCGTCGCAATTGCGACGGTGTCGGGCTATATTTGAAAAAAAAAAGCCAAAACCACATGACATTTGCCTGCCGTCGCAAATTGCCGTCGGAATTTCACCCCAAATGTATTAGTGACAGGAGCCCATGATATATGTATATTCTGGATATGTAACACAGGTTCACATGGGTATTATTGAGTTGGAGGTGTGTCCTAGATGACATGACCTTTTGCATTTGGAGATCATATTTACAGGTTGAGATGTGGCCAACTGTGTGTGCTTAGTTCAGTTACTTCTGTCATAGTCGGGTACTGATAGGTAGATCCACCACTATTCTTAAGCATTTTCTTATTACATGAGTGTGGAGACAGTATGGCCTTATCCAGGATGCACCATAGGAGTATGCCACATATGCACGGTTAGTCTAAGGTCTGGGACTGGGATGGAGTGCTCATTTATCTTATGCTTTTTGTGCTCAGGAGTATACAGGATATGTTCCCAAAGATTGGGACTATAGACCATAGGTGGTAGATGCTAGGGTTACTAAGGCTTTCATTGCTTGGCTGGTGGAGTGTCGCATGTGCAGATTCTCAGATCCTACAAAGCTGATTCCCACTATGGAGGAGGTCGTAGATGTCACAGGTGCACCGATGGGTCGAGGCCAGAGATGCCAAGATGTAAAAATTCCTATTGTGCAGCCTACACCACCAACACCTAAAGCTATTACCCCACCATAGAGACTAGCTGGATAGATGAGACCACCTCGTCCTCCTAGTTCTACAATAGGCAGACCTGTAGTTTTGCAGAGGAGAGCATGGTACTTTAGGTAGCATAGGTAGTGCAGATGAGGTACTAGGTTCATAGTAGGATGTAGGTGCTGATACTGATACCACACAGGATGATGTTGATTTTGATCTGGGAGCTGAGTTTAGACACCGCAAGGCACGCAGAGCATAGGCTGTTGATAAGCTTATTGAGGAAATACATATGCCAGCTGCAGATGTAGATCTTGGATTAGCGCAAACTCCTTAGGAGGTTATTAGGTGACTTACGTTACATATCAGAGACCTGAGATTGCAGAGTGTGAGACTTGAGGTACAACTTAAGGAGTCTAAGAGGCAACATTTACAGCAATAGGCAGAGAATAGATGATTGCAGACAGAGGTTACTCATCAAATTGCACATAGTGCCTACTATGTCTCTGCATACTATGTTGTAGTTCCTATTGCACAAAGAGTACCTACATACTCTTAGTATATGATTTCCTCAGAGGGAGTGAGAGCACCGCGGGTTGAACCACTGCTAGATGCACCACCACCACCCCCACTAGATGCGGAGGAGCAGGTAGACAACTGATCTGTCTTAGTTTTTTTATTATTTTTGTCATTTTGTCCATAGATATTGATCTGATCTAATAGCTCACATGAGCTCATTCTTTTGTATACTGTGCCATTAGTGCACCCCTGACTATTCTGAGGCTTTATGATATATATGAGATCAATTTTTGGTTATGACTTCATTTGCACTTGTTGTTTTGTGTATGATGATATATCATGTGATGTAAATGCTATGAGTAGTGTAGAATGTATGGAATATGCAATGCAATGGTTTCTATCAAATGTATGGATTATGCAATGCGATTGATTATGGATTATGGAAATGTATGATTTGCTTATGCTTTATGGATGTACATGTATGTAACGTAGTGCAATGAATTGGATGATTATGAAATATGCAATGTAAATGCAACGATACACATGATATATTTGTAGGTATTGATGAAGACAAGTACTCGGTCATGTGTCAAAAGGATGTTTAACCCAGGATGGTGACTGCTTGTGGTTCTGTGAAGAAACCTTCATGTGAGATTCAGCTCTTGTGTCATGTTTTGGATTAGATTTGAAGAATCGTTTAAGCTTTGAAGTTTGATTTGGAAATCATGAGATCATGCAATCATGCAAATTGCAAAGGGAAATGCAAACCTAAGACCTAGGACCTAGTCACTGATCACGTGTCAGTCATTTTCATCATTGAATTTTTAGGTAACCGGATAAATCAATACAACATCCACTAGTTAGGAAACTATAGACATATGAATATTGATTTGTATGCTCAAAATTCAATACAACACCCACTGGCTAGACAACCATGGACATATGAATATTGATTTTGTTTTTGGAATGTCAGATTAGATATAAGCACCAAGGCACAAATGCCAGGATGACCTAAATATCATGTCCATTTTGATATTGCAATTTGTATAAGCATCAAAACATAAACGTTGTGATGACCTGAATACGCATTGCATTGCAAACACATCAATCAATGAAGAGATCATTCTAAATCCAATGTGAATTACCCGTAGTGACCCTTTATCGTTCACATCCTTAGGTAAGATCGTGTTTCCAGTAGGAGTAATAACTTACTCAAAAATACAATAGTTAGATCAAACATCCTTGAATTTTCTAGGTATCAATGGTCGAGGTACTCATGGCGATCCAATATGAGATGGAGGCTCTTACAGATGGACACCATTTCAATCCAGAATTTCCAAAGTTGTTAGATTTTTACATACAAGCAAAAGACAAAGAAAAGATTGTGCCCCCAGTCATCACTCTCTAAATCTGATAAAGGACATGATTGAAGAGCTCGAAAGGACACAATAGAAAAAATCTCAATGTGAATCAGTAAGCATACAAGGAGATAAAAGCATGAAGCATAGATCATTTTTAGTTTGTGTTGATGTTGTTTGTTGTAGATGCAAAATCCTTTTTGGAGAGGAGACTGACTGACTGACTTGGATGAAACTTCAAAGGAATCTGATTGGATATGACTTTTCTAAGGTATATTGGAGACCATAGGATATGACATTGATTGCCCCCAAGTTTTGAAAATTTTATTTGATACAGATGCTTTTGCAAATTGGTGTACAAACTGACTTTGTTGAAAACAAGAATGCGAAAATAAGCCAAGAGATATGTACAAACTAAAGTAGGACTGAAAGCTAGGAAAGACCAAGATTGTGTTGATAGATGGAGCATTTTGAACAAGTGGTGCCCGTTTGCCGCATTTTCACCATCTTGGCAGAGATTCTATTTTTGCTACCAAAGCGCTTGTTTCCAGGTTTTCACCAAGGTACTTTTTATTTTTCTCATTTTTTTGTATTTTTCATTTTCTCAATTTTTTTGTGAATCATCAAGGTGCCTATTGCTAGGTTTTCACCAAGAGGTTCATTTTTTCAGGACTTTTTCCAATTTTTATGATTTTTTTCAAGACATTTTACCATAGACTGAATGCCTTAGGCATAGAGAGTTGATAGGTTCTCAGAGCTATTCTCTATCAGTCATTGAGAGTTGATAGGCTCCAGAGCTGAAAGTAGAAGTGATAAAAAAGGGACCTAGCCAGTTGGGTTCAAACTTCCCCTTGTATTCTCAATGTGATTGATTTTTAGGATTTTCTCTCAAGACTAGATCGCCAACCTAAAATTCTTTGTGTCTGACTTTCTTGTTGTAGCCTCTAGACATTATCTTCTGATGTACTTTGAGATGATCATATGCTACTTATCTGCGCTCATCTAGTAGTTCAAGTGCTTGCAACCTAGACACTCTGTAGTCATCATCAGTCACTAGACCATTCATTCTAATTCTTAGTGATGGGATTTCAACCTCCATAGGCAGTACTGCTTTAGACCCATAAACTAAAGTGAATGGTGTAGCCCCAGTGGGTGTTCTGATACTTGTTTTGTAGGCCCAGAGATATGGATTGATCATCAAATGCCAGTCTCTTCCTATTTTATTAACCGTTCAATGCAATATTTTCAACATATTCTTGTTTGATGCCTCTACCTATCCATTCCCTTGAGGATAGCATATGGACGACCAATGTTGTGTTATCTTGAATTTAACACATAAGGAATCTAGGTCCTTGTTCTTGAATTGGCCACCATTATCTATGATTATAGAATGTGGAATGCCATACCGACATATGATGTAGTTCAGAATGAACATAGATATTTGCTTGCCAATTGCTTGAGTCAAAGGAATTGCTTCTACCCATTTTGTGAAATAGTCTTTAGCTATAATGATATGGGTATGTCCTTTAGAAGAATGTGGATAAATAGCTCCAATCAAATCAAATGCCCATTGTTGAAAAGGTCATTGTGTAGTAAAGGGAATAAGATCTCTCCCTAGTGCATGAATCAAGTTTCCATGTACTTGACACTTTTTACATTCTTAGCATACTTGATAGCCTTTTTTTCCATTTCAGGCCAATAGTACCCATCCCTAATAATTTTTTGAGCTAGTGTTAAACCGTTGGATTGTGATCCACATATACCTTCATGGACTTCCTCCAATGCACATTGACACTCTTCTCATTCTAAACACCTAAGAAGTGTACCATCTAGACTCTATTTCTATAGGTCATTACCAATGATGACATACCGGGATGCGTTTCGGATAAGGTATCATTTCTCATGGTAGTTGAAGGTGTCAAGAATGATTTGGTCTTGAAGGTAGGAGTATAGGTTTTTGTATCTAGAAGAATCATGACCAACAATAGTGCATATCATGTGGGTTTCAGGGGAATCATATGTAGGGAATGATAGTGCTTCCACCAAGAACCCATAACGTAGCTCATGTTTGGGCTATTGTAGTAGAGATGATAGCGTAGCCATAGCGTCAGCAGCCTTGTTCTCCATTCTAAGAATTTGCTCAAAAGTGATAGATATGAAATATTTGTTTAAGTCATCTACCATGCATTTATATGGAACAAGTTTCTCATCTTTTGTCTGATACACATCATTGACTTGGTGTATTACAAGTTGTGAGTCTCCATGAATGTGTAATTTTGGCACTCGCCACTCAATTGCTATCTTCATTCCATTAAGTAGAGCTTCATATTCAACAATATTGTTTATGCAAGGAAATTTTAGTCTGAATGCTTTAGGTATTGAGTAACCTTGTGGTGTGATGAATAATATGCCTGCTCCAGATCCATTCTGTGTGTAAGATCCATCAAATAAAAGATGCCAAGTCCTAGAAGATATGTGCATGATGGATGAATCAAGAAATTCCATCTGTAATGGTGTATCATCAAACAATGGTGCTTCAGCCAATTGATCTACAATGACTTGGCCTTTAATATCTTTCCTTTCAACATATTCTATGTCAAACTCACTCAATAGCATCACCCATTTAGCTAATCTACCTGTGAGGGCAGCTTTTCTTAGTAGGTACTTTAGTGGATCAATCTTTCTATTAGTTGTGTTGTATGAGCTAACATGTAGTGTCTCAGTTTCTATGATGCAAAGATCACAGCTAGACAAGCTTTCTCAATCATGGAATAGTTATTCTCATATGCTACCAATGTTCTGTTGATATAATAAATAGCTCTTTCCTTCTTGTTTTCATCATGTTGTGCTAGTAATGCTCCCAGTGATGTATCTATGGCGGAGACATATAGGATCAATGGATTCCCTTGGATAGGAGGCATCAAAATAGGAAGATTTGATAGATATTGCTTGATGTTATTGAAGTTCTTTTCACATTCCTCATTCCATGAGAAGGTCACACCTTTATGTAATTTCTTTGTGAAAGGTTGTGATATGTTAGCTAGCTGAGATATGAAATGCATGATTGATTGCACTCTTCCTTGTAGAGTTCTCATTTGACTGATATTCTTAGGAGGTTGCATCTCCATGATAGCTTCAACCTTAGTAGGATGTACTTCAATGCCTTTCTTTGAAACAATGTAGCCTAGAAGCTTTCTAGAAGTGACACCAAAATCACACTTTTTAGGGTTCAGTCTGAGACTAAACTTCTCCATTCTATCCAATATTTTGCTCAAGTTACTCAAATGTTCAAATCTTATCATTGATTTAGCTAAGGTGTCATCAACATAGTCTTTCATAGTTTGATGCATCATGTCATGAAAGATAGACATCATAGCTCTTTGATATGTAGCACCAGCATTCTTAAGGCCAAATGGCATGACATTCCAACAAAAGGTACCCCATGCACATGTAAAAGCTATTTTCTCTTGATCTTTTGGAGCAATTTTGATTTGGTTGTATCCAGAGAAACCATCCATTAAAGAGTACATTTCAAAACCCGCAGTCATGTCTACTATCATATCGATGTTCGGTAATGGAAAATCATCCTTAGGGCATTCTTTGTTTACATCTCTAAAATCCATGCACACTCTGATAGATTTGTCTAGTTTTGATAATGGAACAATGTTGGAGATCCATTTAGCATAGTCAATAACTTGGATAAATTTGGCTTTCAATAATTTCTCTAATTCAGCTTTGACTAAGAGGCAACATGTGGATGCATCTTTCACAATTTTTTCTTAATAGGTTTGACTCCTGGAGCAATAGAGAGATGATGCATTATTAGATTTGGATCTAACTTTGGCATATCTAAATACTTCCATGCAAAATTGATCTTCTTTTCTATTAAGAAAGTAGTGAATTTTTGTTTCTCTTCTTCTAAAAGAGATTGTGCTACATGAATTAGTTGTGGTTCCTCTATTGTACCCAAGTTGATAGATTGAGTGGGCTCTAGAAATATTGGAGATCTGTCCTATAAATGACTTGGAAGGACATCAAATATCTCATCCTTAGGTGCCTCAGAGAGGTTTTCACCTTCAAATATGTCTTTTATTTTTACTATTTTAGGTTCTAAGACTTCCACAAAGTGGTTTTCACCCTCAGAACTCCTTTTCTTTTTTATTTTATTCTTTTGACTGAGATATTTGATATCCGACTCTATCATGCTAATGCTAGGTTCACTGATGGAAGTCATCATAGGGTCCACTACATTGAGGTAGCAAGCAAGGGCATATTCAATTTGAAAGGTAAAGATATCTTGGCTCGGATTAGTAGACATCTGGTCAATAAGTTCTGGATGTTGGATAGTCAATGTAGGGAAGGATTGGGAAATTGTGTTCACACATATGGTGTTGTCATCATTGGTCCTAACCCGACTCTCAAATTCAAAGGTGATATTACTTCTCAAAATGTTCAATTCATGAATAGTCTCAATGTCATTATTGGAGTCCACTTCAGCCATAGGTGGATCATACTCGTTAAGTTTGTCATTTCACTCTAGACTCACATCGGATTTAGGTGAATATTGGTGAATCACATCAATGTGTTTTTAAGTGATAAGTTCATCTTCTTCTGGAATAACTCCCCATTCATAGTCATTTGACTCATTCTCTAATTCTTCATCTAGACCTCTCAAAAATCTGAGAACATGTGTAAATTCAGGGCAAATCCCCCAAGCAGGATTTCCATCTGATTCTGATTTGAATTCATACTCATGAGAGTCTAGTTCAAAATCACTACTGCATCCCAAATTTTCATCTATGGTGATAGGTTTGCCTTCCTCTTGTTTAGTAGTAGGTTCTTGTGGAGCTACCAAATTGATATTCTCCTTAGGTTTTTCTTTATCTTTAAGGAGATCTAGTATTTCTTGAGGTAAATGTTCATAAGGAATAAGTTCGGAGCTGTTTGAATCATCATTGTCTGATTGGGGTGTTTCTTCTTCTTCATTGTTGTTCTCTTCTGGTTATATATGTTCTATCACATGAGAAGATTCCCCCTTGAGATAGAAGGGTTTCTTTTGATAGCCTAGACATGTAGTATCTTTTTTGTGGTCAACCAACATGTCCAATGGGTACCATGAGACCTTTACCTCACACTCCTAGAGGCCCTTGACCAGGATATCCCATTTTAGTCATCAGTTTATTCCCTGGTCCATATGACTTTGAAGGAACTTTCAGTGTTTTAGAGTCACATTTTTTAATGTTTTGGGATTGAGACTCATCTTTGTATAGCCATGCAAGCACAACTTCATCCTCTTCAAACTCTTTCTTGGGTACTTTTTCTATGACAAAACTTCCATTAAATATGACCTGAGATTCTTTAGCAGTAGGTTTCACTTTGTTTGAATGTTGTCCATAAGATTTTGGAGACAATGGGAGAGATGTGAGAGATAATATTGGTTCCATGGTATATTCTCCCATACTTGTGTCCTTAATTTTGACTTCTTGGGCAATGTCTTCCATCTTGGATGTAGATGCAATGTCTGTTTGCTTGGTGAAAGATTCTCTATTATGTGGAACAAGTTTGTTAGCACTTTCTTTCAAGGCATTGCAAGATGTTGATATGTCAGCTGGAATTGTAACCTCTACTCAATCATAAGTAAACTTCACCATTGATGGTATGTTCATGGAATAGCTTTCATTTCATGTATCCAAGGCCTCCCTAGAAGAACATTGTAAGCCAATGGAAGATCTAGAACTTGACAAGTGATGTCTTTGATAATAGGTCTTGTTCTGATAGGTAGGACAATTGTTCCCTTGGAAGATCTTTCTTGCTCATCATATGTTTTTATGGATATCTTCTTTTTAGGATCAATAGAATCTTCTAATAATCCTAGTTGTGTGATTAATTTGTAAGAACATATTTTTAGGCTAGTGCCTCCATCTATCAACACGCGTTTGACACAATGGTTTTGAATTAAGACTTCAATGTGCAAGGGTTGGTTATACAAATGACTCAATGAATTGGCATCTTCCTCTGAAAAGGATATATATTGGGGAGATGTCAGATGACCAACCATAGTTTGGAATCTATTTAGATCAAGATTGTCAGGAACATTGGAACCGAGCATAGCTTTATCCAGAATAGCTCTGTGAGCAGGAGATATCTGAAGCAACTCAAACATGGATATTTTTGCATTGGTGTGCTAGAGTTGTTGGATAATACTGTATGATGTTGGTCTCATCTCTTTAGGAGTTGATTATTTCAAGGAATCCCTCTTTTTGGAAGTAGATGAAAGATTGAAAGGCACCTTAGGGGTATTAGATGAGTTCGAGTTTTGTCCTTGTAGATGTGCCTAAGCTTGTGATCGAGTTACTGCATTTGCTGACTGATTATCTCTATCCTTTCTTAGAATTATGATGATATTGCAATGTTCAAATAGGTATGGTTCAACCATATTTATGACAACATTGTTTCCAGAGTAGGCATAATTGACTTTAGCACCCATGTTAGGCTGAGAAGATAAATCTCCTTGACCATGTTTAGAAAATGGTTCCATGAATGTTGTATGATCATTATTGCTCTTATGATTGTCAATAAAAATTTCTCCATTATCAATTTTTTCTTGTATGAGATGTTTCAAGTGTATGTATTTATTGGTTTTATGACCCTTGTTACGATGGAAGTCACAAAAATCAGTCGCTTTCCACCATTTTGGTTTAGGTTCAGGGTCAAATACTTTTATCTCAGGCAATGAGATGATTTTGTTTGCCAAGAGAGTTTTCATGGAAGATTCTAAGGACTCACCCAAAGGAGTGAACTTGTGCTTAGGTGTTGTAGCCCATGGCTTATAGTCTTTCAACTTTTGAGAAGGTTCAGATGCCTTTTGTTTAGAAGCTTTTATGGCTTGAGTGCCCATGGTGAGATTAAATGTTGGTGCCTTTGATGGGACACTAACGTGATCAACAACGCCATCTGTTACAATATTTTTGTTCTTGTTCCAGAATTTACCTTTGTCTTTATTGTTGGAACTAGAACTAGATTCGTACTTGTTTTCCTTATGAAGCGATATGTCTCCTTTTTAACAAGCACATTCTCAATCTTGATAGCATTCTCTACCATTTTATCGAAGGATGTATGATTTTGCATTTGCAAGGGATAATTGAGTTCTGAAACCAAATTGTTGATGAAGATTTTGAGTTTTTTAGTTTCCAGAATAGGTCGAGCATAGAGTGAAAACTTTGTCCTCCATCATTTGAGGAAAGTCGGGAAGGGTTCTCCTGAGTTTTGTTTCAGATTGTAGATATCGATCATGGTGATCAGATGTTAAATGTTGCAGGAGTATTGTTGATAAAATAGTTTGATTAACTCCTCAAAGGTTTTGATTGTTGGAGGCATTTTAGAGAACCAATGAATGATTGACACTCCCAAAGATCAAGGAAAAAGGTGCATGAGGTAGGTTGGTTCGTGCATGAACTCCATAGATTGAGTACAAAATTCTCTGACATGATCTTGCAGATTAGAGTTTCCATCATACTTAACATATTTAGGTATCTCCACTCTTTTTGGGAATGGTGGCATGTACAAGTTTTTATCAAATGGAAAGGGGCATAGAGCCTCCATATAAAATTCTTTTGGTTCTTTCTCTTTTTCCATCTTTTTTAACTTGACTTGCATAATATGCATTTGTTTCATCATAGCTGTGATGGGAGTTTCTTCCTCTTGAGTAACGATATGTTCAACATTAAAGTTCGGAGGAATTTTGGCTCCTTGTCGAGCTAGATCTAGGAAATATACCTCTTTCTCTTCACGCAAGAAATGTCTCATCATTTTCTTGAACTTATCATCATTTTGATATTGGGAAATTTTGGAAGGTGTGGCTTCTTGATCTGCACCATGTTGAGATTGATGTCTTTGGGAGCCTTGGTTTTCTCCTCCTTGAGACATCGTCTTGTTGTGAGAACTACCAGGGATTGAATGATGTGGAGTTTGTTGAGCACCTGCGTGAACTAGTGCAAGAGGGGTGATGTAATCACCTTTCAAAAAGAGATTACCGAGAGTGTCTTCTCCAAATTTAGTCATGTTGTAAGGTTGATGAAATGTCTGATAAATCATAGAAGATGTTCTTGAGGAGAATTTGGGTTGTTCTCCTTGTTTTCTTTGTGAGGAAGCTCTAGTTTCCACCATTAACTTCGAGTGAAGAAAAAGAGAAAGATTAAGACAACTAAAAAATGACTTGATTCAAGAAGATCGAATGACATAACCTTGTCAAGATTGGATTGATTGAAGATTGATTTGGACGTAAATGAAGGATACTGTGCCCTAGATGTATGGATAAATGCCCAAAAGATGGCGGACACGAGCTCTCAACACTTAGCCATTTTGTTGAAGACTGAATTAGAGATGGTTTGACAAGGTTTTGACACAAGATGAACGTGATTCAAATCAATAGATCAGAAGGCTAATCAGACTCAAGAGACCACTTTTGAAAAATTGGTTGGATTCTTCTAGTTTCTGTTCTATTCCTGACATAGTGAATTTTCTGACAGAATCTGGAAGTTGGCTGCAAAAATTGGATTTCTGACAAATTTAGAAGATTTTTGGCAACTTTGCAAAATTTTGATATGAGTTTCTCTAGGCTCGTACGAGTCTGGGTTGGCTCTGGCATGAAAGTTGACAAAATGCGTATGACAATTGACACCAGGGTTTGATTTTGCTTGATTTATGAGACAAAACTCGTACGACAATGTATAGGCTCTCGTATGACAATATAGGGGTTCTGATACAACTTCTGGTAAAACTCGTATGACAATTGAGACCACAGAATGACTTTTGACTCCAAAAAGGATTTTTGCTTCAGATTTGCAATTTTTCAATTTTTCAGTTTCAGATTGTTTGCAAATTTTTCTGTCTAGGTTTGAATAGCTGTGTAATAGTTCATCTCTGGTGTTGTGCATTTCCAAACGACCAAGTAGATAGTAGACACGTAGAACAACAAGCAAGGGAAGAAAGCAATCATCTTAAAATAATGAACAAGGGGCAAAGCAACCTTGCACATGAACAAGAAATAGTGACTTATTGTGCTAATCCCTAGGAATGCTACTTGTATATGTTCTCAAAAAAATTTCAATAATGCACATAGTCCTAGAAAATGAAAAATTTGGCCTCACTAGGGTTTTTAGTAATGGTTTGACTCTACATCTTTTGTGATCTCAAGAGGGTGAACTCCAATCCAAGCATACCAGGGTTTTGACACAGTCTGAGAATTTAATCAATCAGAAGCTGCTAGGGAGATCTGACAGCCCAACAAGAGACCACACTTGTGGAGATTTCTTCCACAAAGACATTTATATAGCGGTTGTTGCTACCATGGCAAAAATGGCTATTACCACTTGAGGTTCCGTCCACATGGTTGACCCAATAAAGGGAATGTCCACTACGGTTAACCCTCTCTAAAGGTGACTCACAAAATACACCACATGGAGACTTGGTCCAAATTCAAGGATCTGAGTTTCTGATACTACCCAAAAAGGGAGTAGAGCATAATCCTCTAGCCTTTTCACTTTTACCCAAACACAATAGATAGATTCTTTGACACGCTAAGACTAAAATGACATCACCAAGATTTGTGATGTCAACAACAATGTCTACCGAGATCTCTAAGTGGGACCAAGAGAGAACGTATCGATCAAAGTTGAGGACCAAACCAAGTGAACGTGAGATAAAAACAGTATCCTCCCTACCTACAAGGGGATCTATCGTCAAGAAGGACTTCGCATGCAAAGCTAGCAAATGAAGCCCAATCTCTCAAGAACTTCACAAATAGTGTTCATAGGGCCTATTTGCTATGTGCAATAGATGTGCAAAATTCAAATCTATGTTCATTTTATAGCCCAAAACTGAAGTGTGATTTATGAAAGCTAGAAAGGCACTCAAGCTAGACACGTGAGAGGTTCGTTTTATGTCCCAAATCAAAATGTTATCAGATTGTAGTAGAATACCCAAATTCCCATGCAATGCGCTTAGTAGATTTTTAACTAATTTTTAGCTTTTTTGAGCAATCCCGCGAGCAAAAGAGATCAGAAACAATAGATCTCAATCGTTAGGGTTAGCTGTCAAAAATCTGAAATGACTATTTTTTTTTGCAATTCTGTTATGAAAATTGAAATTCTGGCACCAAAACTCGTACGACAGTGGACTATTATTTGTATGACAATTCAAGCACAAAATGAAAGTGGGTCAGTACACACACAACTTTTCAAAAACTCGTACGACAGTTCACATATAATCGACACGACACTGCAGATTGTCGACTGTCATACGACAGATAGGGAGTCCTAGTATGACAATCTGTCAAATGTCATAACAAAAATGTACAAACAAAAAATAAAAATTGCAGTTATGATAGAAAATGATAAAAAATTGATTAGAAAGAAATGTGACACCTATTTCAGGGCCCCACGATGGGCGCCAGAAATGTGTGTGAAATTTGTACCTAGCTGTGGACACAACACTTCAATAAAATATTAGAGGTTAGCAAATAAATAAAATCTATAAATAAATGAAACTAAGCTAACCAGGCAATTTATTGCCTTCTAGTAGGTGTGAGTATGGTATTCTCATATTAGACTAAGATCAATGACAATGCAACACCTAAACAAAGGATTTAATGCTAGAAGATGAATGTAGGATGGATGCACATTTAATCTAGCTTTTTGTATTTTCTATGCAATGATATGAAAAAATTATATGAAATTGATCTAAAATGGATTGAAATGATATGCAGATTATTCTAACAATGTTATGAATTGATATGAAAATGAATACAAAGCTATGAAAAACAATGAACGATCTCACAAATCGCCTATTCACAAGAGCTTGATTCTTCAGATGCAATTTCGCCAGAGTAATTGTGCAAATTCGAGAGATGTTTTGTGAAGAGCTGAGCCTTGATTTTATAGAAATCCAAGGCTTGAGGATGTATTGAGAAAAGCCATAAATCACTCTTGATAAACTCAGGTTGATTTTTGAGTTAACAAGAAATCAGGAATAATTAACTCACAAAAATCATGGAAAGGCACTTTTTGACTCAAAATAGAGTTTAGTTCACGTTTTCAACTCATCATCAGATGTTGAGTTTAGAAAGTTAACAAATTAAAATTAGCAGTTGACTACTTTTCTGATTGTGCATGATTTAATATGAATTAATTTAAAAATAAAGTGATTTATTCTCAACTTAACTGATTTTAAATTTAAAAACAATTGATTTATGGGTTAATCAATTATTTAATCAAACTTTATTCTAAATTAAATCATTAAATATTGACAACTTGCTTTAATCAATTAAATAGGAATTTAATCAATTGTTCATAGGATTTTTGATTTATTGTCAAAATTAAACAATATAATTTAGGAATAATTAGAATTAAACCTAATTAAATATTTAAGTGGAAGAATTAAACTTAATTAATTAAATATTTAGAATATTCAATTAATCAAATTTTAGGACAAATAATGACATTTATCGCCAAATAATATTTAATTAAAAATAATTAGGATAATTAGGAATATTCCCCGATGCAGAATTAAGATAATCAATCTTTGATAAACTGATGTGCAGATGTGCCTTAAGTTAGGACTTTGATGTTGATTTCATTCGATTTGAGGATGTGAGAGGTTAATGAACCTATACCCCATTTTTGGGGTATTACAATTATGTGGGTGACTCAACGAGTTGTCATTTTCTTCTAAAAAGGATATGTACTGAGGAGATGTTAAATGACCCACCATTGTTTGGAATCTATCAAGATCAAGATCTTCAGGAACATTAGAGCCAATCAGATCTTTATCCAAGATTGCACGATGAGTAGGAGAGATGTGAAGCAACTTGAATATAGAGATTTTAGTATTAATATGTTGCAATTGTTGGATGCTGTTGTATGATATCTCTTTGGACTCTTTAGAATTGGAAGATTTGGAAGTATCCTTTGTTTAGATGCAGATGCAAGATTAAATGACACCTTCGAGGCATTTGATGAACCCGAGTTTTATCCTTGGAGATTTGCCTTAGTTTGAGATCGAGTAACTGCATTAGTAGTTTGGTTATCTCTGTCCCTTTTGACAATAGTGATGGCATTACAGTGTTCAGATAAGAATGGTTCTACCATGTTGATGATGTCATTGTTACCAGAGTAAGTGTAATTAACTTTGGCACCCACATTAGGTTTAGAAGATGAATCTCATTGATTATGTTTCGAAAAATGTTCTGTGAATGTCATATGATCATTGTTGGATTTATGGTTATCAATTACAATTTCTCCAGCATCAATTTTGTCTTGGATGAGATGTTTTAGATGCATGCAGTTATTGGTTTTATGACCCTTGTTTCGATGGAAATCATAGAAATTGGTCTCTTTCCACCACTTAGGTTTGACTTTGGGGTCATATGGTTTGATTTTAGGCAATGTGATGATGTTATTTGCCAATAGAGTTTTTATGGTAGATTCCAAGGACTCACCCAAAGGAGTGAACTTGCTCTTTGGTTTTGTAACCCAAGGTTTAATGGTGAGATTGAATGCCGGTGCTTTAGATGGAGCACTGATGTGATCAACAACATCATCTGTGACAATGTTTTTCTTCTTGTTCCAATTTTTGTTTTTATCTTTATTGTTGGAACTAGAACTTGAATCGTACTTGTTTTCTTTATGAAGTGACACGTCTCCCTTACGAACAAGCACATTTTTTATTTTAATAGAATTTTCTACCATTTTGTCAAAGGATGTATGATTTTGCATTTGCAAATGATAATTGAGTTCTAGAATCAGATTGTTGATAAAGATTTCTAATTTCTCAATCTCTGGGATAGGTCGGGCATAGAGTGAAAACTTCTTCCTCCATCATTTGAGGAAGGTCAGGAAGGGTTCTCCTAAGTTTTGATTTAGATTATAGATATAGATCATGGTGATCAGATGTTGGATATTGTAGGAGTATTGTTGAAAAAATAGTTTGATTAGCTCCTCAAAGGTTTTGATAGTTGGAGGCACTTTAGAGAACTAGTTGATGGCTGCCCCTCCCAAAGATCGAGGGAAGAGGTGCATTAAGTATGTAGGTTCATGCATAAAATACATGGATAGAGTACAAAATTCTCTGACATGATCTTGAGGATCAGAATTTCCATCATATTTTTCATATTTGGGAAGCTCCACTCTTTTTGGGAAGGGTGGCATGTACAAATTATGATCAAATGGAAATGGACATAAGGCTTCCATAGAGAATTCTTTGGCTTCTTTCTCCTTTTCCAGCTTATTAAGTTTGATTTGCATGGCATGAATTTGTTTCATCATAGCTGTTATGGGAGTTTCTTCCTCTTGTGTGATGATGTTTTCAACATTGAAGTTGGGAGGAAGTTTGGCTCCTTGTCTTGCCAAATCGAGGAAGTATGCCTCTTTGTCTTGTATGAAGTGTCTCATCAATCTTCTAAAGAGATCATCGTAATGAAATCTTTCGATTTCAGTTGGTGTCGGTTCTAGATCTCCACCATGATTGGACTGGTGACCTTGGGAGCCTTGGTTTTCTCCTCCTTGAGACATGTTGGCATTTTGATTTTCCTTTGGAACTGAAGGAGGATTAGAGAAACCTTGTCTTAGATGCAAATTGCCTAGGGCATCTTCTTCATAATGAGTGGTATCATATGGTTGAAGAATTGTCTAAGAAATCAGAGATGATGATGATGATGTTTTAGGTTCTTCTATTGGTTTTCTGTGTGAGGAAGCTCTAGTTTCCACCATTAACTTTGGGTGAATCGGAAGAGAAAGATAAGACTATTGATAGATGATCTAGTTTAGGAAAAATTGAGTGACGCAACCTTGTCAAGATTGAATAAAAAGACTGATTGGACGTAAGTGCAGGATATTATGCCCTAAGCGTATGGGTAGATGCCCAAAAGATGATGAACACGAGCTCAAAATACTTAGCCATTTTTTAGGACAAATTTTGAGATTATCTTGACAAGGTTTTGACACAAGATGAGACGGGATTTAGATCAAGAATCGAAAGACACAATCAAGCTAAAAAGATCACTTTGGGAAAATGGTTGAATTCTCCGTTGGCTCTATTTGTTCCTGATACAAGGAATTTTCTGACAGAATCTGAATGATGACTGCAAATGGTTGATTTTCTGACCAAAATAGGGATTTTCTGACAATCTTTGGTCAAATCTCGTATGAATTTATCCAGGCTCGTACAACACAGAAATAGGGCTGGCACGATAATTGCAGAAGCTCGTACGAAAAATGACTCCAGGGTTCTCTTTTTTCTTAAGATTTTGAAAATACTCGTATGACACTATAGGGTTCCCCGTATGACTTTTTGGGGGTTCTAATATGACAATTGACTTTCAGGGCAAGACTCGTACAACAATTGAATTTCCAAGATGACAATCTACACCAGAAAAGGATATTTCTTCAGATTTTGCAAGTTTTTCAGCTATTGGATGTTTTTGGTATCAAGTTGTTCACAAATTTTTCTACCCAAGTTTTGAAGATCTGTGTATTGGATTGTCTTAGGTTGTTTAACATAGCAGTAGGCTCACAATCATAGAAAATATAGTGAACTGACTCGATGAATCAATCACACCTATCTTACCCTAGCTAAGAGAAGAGATGTATTACTTGCTCATTGACCTACGAACACACTCATGGACTCCTCAGAATATGCAGGTTCAACAACATGTAATGGATGTTGAAGCCCATAGTAGCCAAGTTTAAACATCGAAGAGGGCTTGATATGATGAGTTTCTTGGGGTGATTACTATTCACCTCGCAAAAGCACTACAAATCCTTTGGGGGTGGATCGGTGGAAAACTAGCTTAGTCTTTTAATCAAGGAATCCATTCACAACTATCTCCCATAGTCCTGCAAGTAGGATTTAGGTTATTAACCCTATGAGCACTCTGACAAGTGTAGTCTCATAAGAAAGATTTAAGTGGCTCCACTCTACACAATATCAAAGTGTGTTCATGGCACGAGTCCAAGGAACAAACATAGCTATGTCTTCTGAGGCTTTAACCTCAAGGAAGTGTCAAATTTTATAGTGGGGTGGAAGAGTCAGCTTAAGACTGGTCCCCACTTGGGTTGTTCCTGGGAGCTTTTTACCTCTCCAATAGGCCCTCTAAAGGATTAAAGAAAATGTGAGGTTGGGGACCATAGGATATAGGTTTCTAATTCTCTGAAAGAGAAGAGCATAATCCCCTAACCTTGTCCTTTTCCCTATCCAAGACATGTCAAGCAGATAAATCCAAAGACAGTACGTAAACTGGCACCAAGGAAGACACCTTCTGGGTTTCTGGTTCTCCTAAGAAGGAGAAGAGCATAATCCCCTCAGTATTTTCCTCAATGACAATAGATGCATGTACCTATTTAGCTAAGTGCCTATGAAAATGAAATGAAATTTAACCAGACACAATATTTTCTTGAATGAATTTAGGCAACCTGCAAAATCACTCGTCAAAAATCTTGTTGCTTGAGCGTCTTTGACCAACGATTTCCTGAAAGGGTTATCTACAAAAGATAGGCTTAGAGGTCTAGACAAGAAGAGGTCAAAGAATAGGATTTTTATGCTCAATTTTTGTCTCTCATCCTGCACAAACATGTTAAGCTGTAAAAATTGATCAGAAACCAGCAAGCATCAATTGTTAGGGTTAGCTGTTAGTAGAAATTTGAAACTCAAATCTCCAAAAATTGCTAAAAATTATGGTACAATAATGCAAAATTGGCATCAATACTCGTACGAGAATATACTACTTCCCATACAATAATGCAAAAATGATCCGACAGTGGGTTAGTATGCATACAACACTTTAGCTCTCATACGATAATGCCCATACAACCAGCACAACACTTCAGATTATCGTATGTCGTATGATAGACAGGGTATCCTGATACGACAATCTACAGACTGTCATATGAAATTGTACGAAACAAAAAAATAAAAATTGAAGCTTTAAATAAAATGTCAAAAAATTGCAAAATCAGAATGGAAACCCGTTGTAGGTCCCCACGGTGGGCGCCAGAAATGTGTGTGTGAAAATCGTACCTAGCTGTGGACACAACACTTTAGTAAAATATTAGAGGTTATCAAATGAAGAAATCTACAAATGAAACAAACAATGCTAACTAGGCAATAAACTACCTACTAGTAGGTATGAGTTTGATATTCTCAAAATTACACCGATACCAGTAACAATGCAATACCTAAATGAAGGATTCAATGATGAAAGATGGATGAAAATTGAATGCAGATTAATCTATTTTTTTAATTGTTCTATGCAATATGTATGAAAAATGGTATGAAATTGATCTAAAATTGAATGAATGAATGCAATTTGATCTAACAATGATATTCTATGCTATAAAAGATGAATGAAAACAAGAATCAAGAAGTAGCACAATCTCACAATATCACCAAATCACACAAACCAGATTCTCCAAATTCGTAGGTGTGTTTTTGAAGGACTGAGCCTCATTTATATAGAAATCCAAGTTTTGTGAGGACTCGTGGAAAGCCAAAAATCTCTCCCTGATCAACTCAGATTGATTGTTGAGTTATCAGAAAATCAGAACTAGTTAACTCAAAAAATCATGCAAAATTAGCTTTTTAACTTGAATCAAAGTTCAGATCACTTTTTCAACTCACAATCACATGTTGAGTTCGAAAAGTTAACAAATTGAATTGATTTGTTGATTCAAAGTTTAAATTCTCTTTTGAATGTGCATGGATAATTATGAATTTATTTAATAAGTCAAGTGATTTATTCTCAACTTAACTGATTTTTGAATAAAAATAACTGATTTATGGGTTAATCAATTATTTAATCAAACTTTATCCCAAAACTATATCATTAAATTTAACAATTTGATTTAATCAATTAAATGAACATTTAATCAATTATTTCTAGGAATTTGATTTATTGTCAAATAAAAATAATATTAATTAGGAATAAATGTAATTAAATCTAATTAAATTAATTAAGTGGTAGAATTAAATTAATTAATCAAATATTCAACATATTCAATTAATTAACTTTAGGATAAATAATGTCATTTATTGCCAAATAATATTTAATTAAAGATAATTAGGATAAATTAGGAATATTAGGAATATTCCTCGATGCAGAATTAAGATAGAATCGATTAGGGTTTTTTATAATTCGATGTGCAGATGTGCCTTAGGTTAGGATTTTTATGTCAATTTCAATCGATTTGTCAATGTAGGAGGTCAATGCTTCTATAGCCCATTTTTGGGATATTACACCAATCACATTTTTTTCTTTAGGCCTTAGAACCAATTCCCAAGTGTTGTTTTTTTTAATTTTCTCTAGTTCTTCCTTCATGGCTTTGATCCATGATTCATCTCTGCATGCCTCATCTGTGGATTGTGGTTCTACTTGCGAGATCAAGAAAATGGCATTTGTAGTTTGTGACCTTTCCTCTCTGTTTTGTAATCTTGTTCTAGTTCCCTTACTATTGTCTCCAATGATCTGATCCTTAGGATGATTTCTTAGAACATATTTGGGTGTGGTCTGCTCCTTTAACTCCACACTTATGCTATTGTCAATCATCAAAACATCCTAAGATGTTTCATTCCCTTCATTTTCATTCTTTGTTGTATGCATATTGTCCTGATTTGCATTCATATTTTCAAATGAAATCTCATAGGGGTTAAAGTCACAATACCTTTCTCTAACCTAAAACTTTTCATCCACTCTCACATTAGCACTTTCAATTAGTTTCCTATTTATCAAATTGTAACACCTATAAGATTTAATTCTAGTAGAGTAGCCAAGGAATATACCTTCATCACTTCTAGCATCAAATTTTCTTATGCATTCATCTCTCTTAATTTAACATTTACTTTCAAAATTTTTGAAATAACTAACAGTAGGTGTCTTACCATACCATAGCTCAAATGGTGTCTTGTATGTACCTTCTCTAATTTGTACTCTATTCATTGTATATAATGTTGTATTGACTGCTTCTCTCCAATGCATATGTGGAACTTTTCCTTCTATCAACAATAACATGGTTCTTGTTGCATCAAGAACTATTCTATTTCTTCTTTCCACAACTCCATTTTGTTGTGGTGTCCTAGGTGTAGAAGTATGCCTCATAATACCATGCTTCTCACAAAAGGTATTGAATTCATGTGAAGTGAATTCTCTACCTTTGTCTGATCTCAAACACTTTATCTTCAAGCCTATCTCAGTCTCAACTTAAAAGTCTCAAATGCTTTTGTTTTCTCTCTAAGAAATCCAACCCACATCAGTCTAGACTAATCATCAGTGAATATGATAAAGTACATGTCTCCAAATTATGACTTGGTTTGAGCAGGTCCACAAAGATCTGTATGAATCAGCTCCAATTTTCCATTTGTTGAATATCCTTTGCTTGCAAAATTGCTTCTTGTCTGCTTTCCCAAAAACACATTCTCTACATGTAGTGTTAGCAGGTTTCACAATCTTAGGTAGATCTCTGATAGCATTATTGTTAGATGCTTTTATCATGTTGTCAAAATTGATATGAAAAAACCTTTTATTTTATAACCAAGTGTCATCAATCTTTGCAACAAAACAACTGACCTCAATAGAGTTCAACTGAAATATATTACCTCTGGTCTTAGTACTAGATGTGTTCGATTCTCCATTAGCTCCTCTAATAGAGAAATGACCATCCTTGAATTCCAAATGATAACCCTTATCCACAAGCTGTCAAACACTCAACAAGCTATGTTTTAAGCCATCCACAAACAATACATCATCAGTGTTAGTCTTTCCATCTAAAGTAATTGATCCTTTACCAACAATCATTCTAGGAGTATTATCACCAAACCTTACAACTCCACCATCAAACTTCTTTAGCTGAATGAATCTATCCTTGTCACCAGTCATATGATGTGAACATCCATTATCAATTATCCAATTAGTTTTCCTATCAACATGAGAAACTAAGGCTTTTCCTTCATGGACAAGATCCTCTTCTTTGATAGCAACAAAACCCTAAACATCATTGAATTCATCATCTAAATCTTTAGATCCATCACTAGAATAATAGTATTCCTTATCATTCTTGTACTTCCCATATTTAGACCTATGCTTGGTGTTGATGTTTATAGCTTTGGGCAAATAAAATGATCTTAATATTATGAGAAGATAAATAAATAAATAATATATTAATATATATATAATAATAATAATGGACATTATTACTATATATATATATAAAACGTTATCTCCTTATAAAATTGAATTAGATAAACATCATTAAATTAATGATATTGTTATGAAACAATATAAGATATATTATTCTAAATTATATATGCATATTGATATACATAATAATAATGATATAATTATATATCAATATACATATACAATGACAGTTGATAAAATAAATGTGATTGGAAATACCCGATAGTTATCGGGTCTCCTACCCCTGTTACCTAAACCGATAACTATCAATGATAATGAGTTGCGGTAATACTGCACTTGCAGATTGTCTATACACAGCGCATGTTATTAACAATATCGATTGCTTTAATTTAGGACACCTGATACCTATTGGGTTTAACTGTTTGCTAACCAATAGTTTGGAATTCTTATATAACTCATTCCCTGCGCATAAAGGTAAACAACGCACATTAAGTTGTAAATTGTGTTAGGAATAATTGATGGGTCGTGACTTATGAATAAGTCACGCCTCATCAAATTATACCATGCACTCTCGTATATATATGAGAAGTGCGCTGTTTCATTTAACCACCGAATACAAAAATAATACAAGTCTCTCTCTTCTCCAATCTGCAGAACATTAATATAATTTAGATATATTTGCAGAATATTGTTACAATATATTTATATATATATATTGAGTTAATATAGAAAATTTAAATGCCATACATCCTTGATCCAAATTTAACATGGTATCAGAGCCAGGTTCCTTCATTGAAGCCTAAACGCTTGAAGGAAATTCTGATTAGATTGAAGGAAGATCAAGATCAGATTTTTTGAAAATCTCAGAATGGCAAATGGAATGAGACTAGAAGACAGACTTGAAGGTGCCTCTGATTTTGAATCATGGAAACTTTGAATGATGTTGGTATTAAGGAAGAATGACTTGAAGACAATAATAGAGAATCCGCGTAAACCTAATGAAAATGATGACAAGAATAAATGGGAAAAAGATAATACTAGAGCAATGGAATTATTAGTGGATGGAGTGAAAAATCATCTACTACCTATCATCTCAAAGTTAGACTCTACTTATGACATGTTCAAAGCCCTGGAAAACATGTTTGAGATCAATAACACCAGTAGAATTCTTACTCTTAAAAATCAACTCTCTAATATTAAAATGAGTACAGGAGAGACTATCACCTCAAATTTTATGAGGATAACAAAATTAAGGAATCAACTCTCTTCTATTGGTCACATTTATGATAACAAGGAGTTATCTATGATAACTCTAAATGGGCTCCCTATCTCATGGGAAAACTTTAGACAAGGAGTAAGTGCTCGCACCAAACTCCCCAAATTTGATCAACTAAAAGTTGACTGCATTCAAGAAGAGTACAACCTGAAATCTAGAGGAGTCTTAGAATCCACTAAAGAAGATGTTCAGGCTCTCATCACTAGTTCAAAAAGGAAAAAGGGCAAGAAGACATATGATCAACAGCCATTTAAGAAACCAAGAGACTACTCTTCAATGCAATGTTTTAGATGTGACAAATATGGTCACAGTGCAAGAAACTGTCCTGACAGACTTAGAATGCAAGCTTCCCTTGCTAAACTAAATAAATCAAATGTATGTTCAGAGAAATGCCTTCTCTAAATGGAATTCAAGATACCTTATGATTGAGAGGGAGTTCACTATTGAAGGTGAAACACTTCTAAGGTAAACTTGTAATAATTATTGATTATTATGTTAATGTTATTTTATAATTATGGGCCCTGTGTAAATCATAAGGAAGTGACGAATTCCAAATGATTTATCACTTATATTTGTTAAAATTATTGGAAGGTGACGATCTTGCAATAATTTTTCTTTTGTAATATATATATCTTGCTTGTGGATAGAATCACCGATAGAGGCAATCCACTATGAAGCTCATGAGTTGTGGATAGAATCACCGATGGAGGCAATCCACACAGGAGCTTGTGGATAGAATCGCCGATAGAGGCAATCCACACCTTAGCTCATGAGTTTGTGGATAGAATCGCCGATTGAGGCAATCCACACAGGAGCTTGTGGATCAAATCGCCGATTGAGGCAATCCACACAGGAGCTTGTGGATCAAATCGCCGATTGAGGCAATCCACACAGGAGCTTGTGGATCGAATCGCCGATGGAGGCAATCCACCTGGGAACTATGGATAGAATCGCCGATAGAGGCAATCCACCTGGGAACTAACTCTCACAATTTATGAACTTATTGTGAGTTACATTTTATCTTCCCTAGCTAAGAGGGAGTGTTGATGTTTATAGCTTTGAGAAAATAAAATGATCTTAATATTATGAGAAGATAAATAAATAAATAATATATTAATATATATATAATAATAATAATGGACATTATTACTATATATATTTTAATATACATATTTAACGTTATCTCCTTATAAAATTGAATTACATAAACATCATTAAATTAATGATATTGTTATGAAACAATATAAGATATATTATTCTACATTATATATGCATATTGATATACATAATAATAATGATATAATTATATATCAATAGACATATACAATGACAGTTGATAAAATAAATGTGATTGGAAATACCCAATAGTTATCAGGTCTCCTACCCCTGTTAACTAAACCGATAACTATCAATGATAATGAGTTGTGGTAATACTGCACTTGCAGATTGTCTATACACAGCACATGTTATACTCAGCTCATGTTATTAACAATATCAATTGCTTTAATTTAGGACACCTGATACCTATCAGGTTTAACTGTTTGCTAACCAATAGTTTGGAATTCTTATATAACTCATTTCCTGCGCATAAAGGTAAACAACACACATTAAGTTGTAAATTGTGTTAGGAATAATTGATGGGTCGTGACTTATGAATAATTCATGCCTCATCAAATTATACCATGCACTCTCATATATATATGAGAAGTGTGATGTTTCATTTAACCACTGAATACAAAAATAATACAAGTCTCTCTCTTCTCCAATCTACATAACATTAATATAATTTAGATATATTTGCAGAATATTGTTACAATATATTTATATATATATTGAGTTAATATAGAAAATTTAAAGGCCATACATTCTTGATCCAAACGTAACACTTGGGTACTCTAGTTGGACATCGAGATGCAAAATGACCAACCTTATTGCAGTTAAAACATTTCAAAGGTAATTTTCCTTCAAACTTACCTTTACCTTTCATTTCTCTCCTAGCGATCAGGGCCATGATTTTTTTATCCACTTGATTGTCTAGCCTTTGAATCTCTTCCCATTCTTCAGCATATACTTCAAGATCTTTGTTGTGCTTGTTCACTCTGCTAGATCTAGCTCTAACAGATCCAATTCTTTGAACAATAGCCTTAAATATTGTCTCCACCTTAGGTAGTGCATCTTTTAGCTTTGCGGTATCAAATGTAGTCATTTTAGCCACAAACATTTCTCAAATGAAGTCTTTGTATTGTGGTATACTCTCCTCCAAAGCAAGAACTTTGGGTTTGTAGGCAGGAGTCACAGATCTCAAAAAAAATTCTATGACTTCATCTTTTGTTTAAGTACCACCATTGTTTCTGATTCCAATCACACACTCAAATACTCTCTAAACATACATCCTTATTGTTGATGCCAATATTCAATTCTTTAATTTCAATTCCAATCTTATTTCTTAAAGCAGAATGTTGAACTAAAAAGTAAATGCAGCAATAACACACCTACACATGAACATCAAGATTTGTTCTCAAGAAAAACCATGTTAAGGGAAAAACCTTGGTGGGGATGGTACCCACAAATATTTTCACTATGAGTATAATAACCTTGTTAAGATTTTTGACCTTGTTAGGAGTCGAGTATTACAATAGGCATGTCCTGGTTAAAGGATAGATTCTGTTAGGAAACTTTACAATATGATCCCTGTTAAGGAATTGACCCTGCTAAGAGTCCAGCCTTGCTAGAGGTAATAACCATGTTAGGGGTGTACAATATATCAACCTAATCAAGAGATTTGAGAGTTAAAGCCACCCTGAGTTTCTCCAAACCTCACAACTTCAAAACTAAGACAATTATGTTCTAGAACTACTTCCAGTATTTAACCACTACCAAGAAAACTCCACCTTGTGCCCAAGTGCACAACTACTATTCTCCAAATAGTAACTAATGCAGCCTCAAGCTCACATTCACCTCTGCAATTCGCATATGCAATATCATCACATATTTTCCAATGATTTCAATCCTAATATAAAAGTTACAACAATTAAATCTAGGTCAGCCTTCATAGGATAAATCCTATTTACAAAATACAAATGGACCCATGCGAAGATGTACACAACACCTCTTACATTATTACAACATAACAATTACATCAATTAATCATTTAGATCTGTAAATCAAGCTCACTCATCAATACACAAGCCATAGATGACATCACTTGTACGATTAGAGCTTCATATGATCACAATAATCTCTCCAGTCAATGTCCAACATGAACCTATGTTCGCTCATCATGATTTAAACAATCATGAATGCTATCCTCAAAGTTCTGCAACCAACTCTATGAAAACCTCAATTTATGTCTCCTGAAAATTAGTCATAAGTAAATCGACCATAACTCTGTCAGATCAATTCATAAGCATGTTTGATGATAGCTAGTGACCCAAGACAGTATGTGGATTCTTCATCTAAGTTTGCATGTGCTAATTCATTGTACGATGTCTGTACAATTCTCAACAACCTGTCTGCAAGCTTCTAAACAACCAGTTAGTAACATATGTTGACATCAATGAAAAAATCTGTCATGAATGCAACACACAATCACTGTAACATGCCTCCAAAACTACTAGGATACTCCCCCATAGGAATACCATCAGCATTCATGCTAACAAATCTATATAACTTAATTGAAACTATATCCTTAATCCTCAATACTAACCCTAACCCATATTCATTTTCTATACCGAATCCTACCCTATACCTAATTATATCTCTAATACTAAGACTAATTGTAACTATAAATTAATCTTAACTCTAAGCCTAAACACTATCCCTAGTGGTAATCTTATCCTAACCTTGATTCTAACCTTAGCCTAACCTTAACCCTACCTCTAGCTAACATTCCTTTGATATTGATGCAGGAGCATCTTGGGTGTAAGAGCAATCTTGCATCACCCAAAAAATATTTCTATTTTTGTATTCAAAATAAGGGCTATCTTGTGCAGAGTTGCTATTTATGGAAACTTACTATTTTTAGTAAGTTGGTCATATGATCTCAGAATGTTTTGATTTTACATGTAGAGGTTCATCTCAATCATATCAGCCTGCCAGTAAAGTTTCATGGCTAGATCAGGTCTAGTTTTGAAGATATTGAAGATTTTCGGTATTGGCAGTAGGGTACAGAAACTTTGAACTCAGTTTTGAAGGCTTTAGAGGCTCCGGATGAGGTCAAAAATTTTGGTGACAGGCGCTTGCGTGAGTCAAGCTTGTAGATAGAGTGCTTTGTGGCCTTTTCAAAATGGGGTTATAATAGTCAATCGGGTCAACTAGTGATGACTTATGGTCTTCAGAAGTCGGGCCACCTGAAATGGTGAAAAATAATTTTCCTTCAAAATTTATGTTCGGGTTTCAAAAGTTATTTTGAGCCAACTTTGATGTAATAAATTGAAAAATAAAATAATTCTAAGTTTGGTCGGCCCTAAGGGCTAAATTTCTAGAACCTTCTCGGGCGGTGGAAAATGCCTATATAAAGAAGGCATGTAGTGTTGTCTAGGACAATTCTAGTAGTAGATCTGGGTATTGATTCGAGGCTTTGTCCTATAGAATATTGTAAGGGAATGCCCATGTGGCTTTGCATATTGTAATTCTGAAAGTTTGTAATTCCACATTTGTGGAGATAATAAGAGGCCAATTTTTTGTTCTTGCATATTGTTGTTGTTTCTCTGTTTCTATTATGTGTTTGTGGTATTAAGGGGAGCACCCTTCATCAGATATGCCATGCATCACAGGCACATGATAGTCGACCATTGTAGATGTTTTAGATTCTCATTGTGGCTAGTCGTTTTGTATATGTGATATAGTTGGAGCCAGTCACTGTGTATGTGTGACGTATGTTGGATCTATTAAAAAACTCAACAAATTACAATTTTGAGTAGAAAAATAAGGGAAAAGCAAAAAAAACTATGGGTAAGGGTTAGTTTTAGATTAGGTTTAGGGTTACCGTTAAGGTTAGAATTAGGGTTATTGGTAGGGTAAATATTAGATATAATAATGGGGTGAGATTAGTGATAGAATTAGAGTCAAGAGAAGAGTTAGGGTTAACACATTCTACTGCTAACCGTAATCCTACCCTATCCTTGATTCTATCTCCAACTGTAACACTTTCCTCATTGTGGTTATTCATTGTATATATGTGACATATGTTGGAGCTAGTCACTATGTATGTGTGGCGCATGCTAGAGCTAGTCAACAAACTCAACAAATTACAATTTTGAGTAGAAAATGAGAGAAAAGGGGAAAAACAAGGAAGATAATTTTATGGGTAGATATTAGGTTTAGTTCAAGATTGGGGTTAGGGTTATAATCAAGGTTAGTGGTAGGGTAAATACCAGAGATAAAATATTGGGTATATTGAGTGAAAGAGCCAAAGTCGAGATAAGATGCACAAACTCGTTGATTTATGGAAAATCAAGGGTCATCTCAAGGTTCAAGTTTTAGGGTCTTGGAGCATTAGACAACACAAAATTTTGCTAGTTTTAAGGTCCTAGAGCATCAGAAAATGTATAATTTTCAACTATTTTCATGATGTTTAGGATTGGATAAAGTGGTGATGGTCCTCCTCACAAGAGCTGGCAATAATGCATTGACTTAGCTATACTGGCTATTGATGGTTAGTTAAGCATGAAAGATCAATTTCATAATGGAAGGGAGAAAACATACAAAGAAAATTATAGTATTGGCTTGGAGGACAATGAGATGGATCATATGTATCAAGTCATAAATTTCCACCATAGGTATGTGTTTCTTGTATTCTCAACATGTAGAGGTCAAGAAGCAACATGGTGAAATATCGAAGTACCCACATGAAGGGTGTCATGTGAGGCAAACTATAGATAGTTGTAAGAAATTTTTATATTGTTCATATTTTAATTGTTGTCATTGATGACTATAACAATCATAAATAGTTTTCCACAAGCTTTCTTATCTTTAGATCCTTTAATTCACATAAAGTGTCTGAAATGTCTCAAAAAAAATCTTTAGAGAGTGTTGGGTTCCTTAGCACCAAAATATGTGTTGTCAAGACTATAAACCATGCATTCCTCAATTACATGGTGTAGATAAAAAGCTATATTTTCTTGCACTAAATAATAGGTGGAAACAATATGAAAATTTAAACACATGTATGAATTGCTTAAAGGCTAAAATCATATGACTTGTTGGCATCGTAACTTTCTTTTTGTGAGAAAAGTTTCTAACTTCTTTTATGTGGGTAGTTCTTTTATATCTTTAATTTATCAAATTTCATTAGATCATATGTCATCTTCCTTGAATGTATAATATCTTATCTACTTAAATGACCAATTTATTTCAAGTGTTATTCACGCATTTAAATTTTTAAATATATTAGGTGAGCTAAACCTATCATAATAGTTATTCTATCTCTACTATCACGTCTAACTACAATATTAACCCTAACCCTATGTTGAACCTAATAATAACCCCAAACCTAACTATGTTTCTAAACCAAAACCTAATCCTAAGAATAACTATAATCATGATATTACCTAACCCAAAATCTATATTGTAACCATAATAATAAAACTAATCCAATTTTATATTACTTCTTGTAAAACTATCTAGATGATGTTCATTGTCCTTGATTCTATACTTAACAAATATCAACCATCATCTCTATGTAAAAAATTATGTTCCTGGAAAATGTATACAATAGAATGTATATTGTTGAAAAAATGGAACACTTGTTCTACCAATAGGAGTTAATCACTTGAATCACCTACAAATTGTTAAATATCAAATATAATGTTAAATCTAACCATAATAACAAATTTTCAATTTATTTGCATTATAAAGGATATAATAATGTATAGAGGAAAATTGTGAGCAATGCTAGGATATAGATCACTCACCAAATTCGTGGGCTCATATACATTAGGAATACAAACCCAACCCTTAAGAAAAACTTGATTAGCACAACCAAAGGAAGAAGGGTGCTAATGCAAAATCTAGACCAAAGGGGGATTTGATATTCCTTTAAGGGGGAGAGTGATATGTGCTATGATAAGTGATAAAGTAGATGATATCAAATCTGATCTGTGAAGGTAAATGTAAGAAAAAAGGAATAATGAATGTACCTTGAAATAAGAAGAGGAGTTTTGAACTCTGGATTTGAATTTGACTATCGCTAGAATGTTAGAATTAGGTGCAACTCCAAATATGGTAAACTGAGACCTGTAACTATCTGCTTTGCAAATTTTAGCCAAAAAGTGCAAGGAAAAGCCGAGAAGTTGACTTGTACCCAAGGACAAGTCGAGAAGTAGAATTATTCCCAGTAGTGCCAAATCTGATGAAACTTTCTCAGATCCTTTGTCTGCACCTGTACTTCTAGATCTGAGATTGCAACTCTATAACTTGTTCTTGCACATAGAAAAATGGGGGACAAGGTTGTGGAAAGGGGTTTGCCTTGGTAAAAACCCTGTTTAGGAATTAACCTTGAAATTGAATTGAAAATGCATAAAGGAAAGAAACATGTAAATTAAAAAGGTAAATGATTGATTCACCTTGTATGAAACCCTCATGAAAGGATGTAGTAATCACTCAAATCCATGAAGATGCTTGCAATATTCTTGAAGTAATATGTAGAATCAAGGATGCCTTCACAAATGCACAGATCTATGATTGTCACTTGCAGATCCTAAATGTACTTATGCTTGATAATCACTTGAAGAATGAGACAGAAAGAAGAATGAATGGATGGATATTCTTTCTTGATTGTGAATTCCTTTACTTGGCCATCATGGGAGAGAAACTTGCATCAACTAGAGAATATTGCCTTTTCTTGAATGGATCTTGAAGAAATGGAAACATGGAGATCTTAAATTGGATGCTTACCTTCAAATCTTGAATCCAAATCCTCAATTGCTTGAATGCTTGCACTTGAATATGATATTGTTTGCATATAATTAATATATGCCAAATGAGAGGAGGGGATGTCCTTTTATACTCATTTGGGGATTCAAATTTGATCAAGGCCAACCATAGATCTGGACCTCGAAGGAAACCCCTAACATTAGGCCTCAGGCCAAATCTAGGCTCAAAAACCTAGGGACAAGTCGATAACTGACTTGTACCCCAGGGAACAAGTCGAGATCTTGACTTGTACCCTTCGGACAAGTCGACAGGTTGAATTTTCCTATGTAGAATAAACTTATATTTTTACAAGATGTTGGAGAATGTGATAAGATGCGGGAGGAGGAAATTAAGGTTGTTGGGATCAAGCATAACAAACATTCAGACCTTGAAATCACCAAAATGGTGCCTAATATGTCTTAGAGCCTCCAATTATGGGTGCTAACTCCTTAGGATGATACAAATAATATAAATTGTATTTATATTAGAAAATAAAATTTTAAATATACATAAAAAATTTACATAATCAAAGAAAAAATTTAATATATAAAAAATTCATTAAATATATTTTTTGGATAATAAACTAGTATACCTATATTAAACTTCTAGAAAAATACTTCAAGAGATATCAAATTTGAAAATATTTAACATGCATAAATAATAATAAAGAGTTTAATTATAATAAGTTTGAAGCCAAATGGCTCAATACATCCTTCACATTATTTCAAAGAAATCAAAGAAATTTAAAAAATGTAATACATAAAGAATGAAATCCATAAAAGGTTTGAAATTATTAATGATATTATATATACTTATAGTAAAACCAATTAGGTGCTTTTATGAGAGTTTTGGATAATGTTTTTAAGGAAAAAGTGCAGGTGCCTTGGATATAATATTAAGCCTGTTGGAAATCTCTCTAATAATATCTTGCACTTATGTTTTGCAAGAATAATTTTTGTTATTATTTATAGCTATCATTGTCTCCATCCTAGCCCTATTTAAAAGACAAAATAGTTCCAATTATGCACCTCATTACCTATATGTTATGATTATTATTAGAGAGACTACTAGTATGTTGAACATATCCAAGGCGCTTATGTATAATATAATTCACCCAACGTATGCCAAAATCATCTTTGCAACAACACCAAGTTACACTACCACCACTAAGAGAGTTTCAACATAAGACTATTCTAGATAAATTCAAGATTCAACAACACTAAAAGAACATTGATAGGTTCAACTCAATACCAACACAGACCTGAACAACTTGTTTCAAAACTGAATTTTTGTCAAACACATGACAAATTCAACTCAACTATGATATTACCAAGAGAATACCTTAAATTTTATCTTATTAGTATAGGTACTTAATTTTGAAGGGAAACTCTTGTGGAGTGACCTTTCTAACAAGTTCTTATTGGTTTTTGTCACACCAAAAGATTGGCTTGTTAATGCTCGATACAACCACTATACTTATAAAATCCACGAGAGGTCATTAAGACATATTGTAAACCAACATTGTGTTGCACATCACAAGAAGACCAAGGGCACACACCTTGCAATAATCCCCCCAACACAAGAGTGGGGTTTGAATTCATGACCTAGGATCTGATACCAACTGTTGATTCTTGCACCAAAAGATTGACCTATTAATGACCGATACACCCACTAGACTTATAGAATCCACTTGTTGTGGTTAAGCCATGTTGCAAACCAACACCATTTTGAAGATCACAAGGAGACCAAGGGCGCACACTTTGGAATAGTTCCTTGGTTAAGAATAGGTACTTAATTCAAGTAGCACCACCTTTGAATTGTTGTAAACCATAATGAAGAGTATTTCCAATAACAATAAATACACTTAATTTAAAATTAACAACTCCAATTGTGGGGATTTAGACTACTACTCATTGTTGTATCATATGGAATGGACATGCACTCTTTGTAGTGTACAAAAACAACATATTACTCATGCCATATTGAGCCTATAAATCTAACACACTTTGCATTATTTTTTAGAAAGGGGTGTAATGATTGAGGACCAACACCATAGGATAAAGTTATCCTCTTAGTGAAAAATAAAATCATTCTTGAATATCCTTCTATAACACACAACTCATTAATCCTAACATTTTTCTTTTATCTATGAAAATATATAATTATTGTATTTTTCTATCACATCTATTGGTATCTTGGACAACTAGACCAGGATTGGAAAATGATGTACAATTTTCTAATTTATTACATTGAAATTAAATGCACATTTTAAAATGTTTACTCCAACAATTACTTGAAAAAAAATTGAATGCCAATGCAATAAAGACAAATTATGGTATTGTAGTTCTAATGTTGTTGCTAGAAATGAAACAAGAATAATACAAATTAAAATCAAGGATGAACAACAATTTAACATAAAGGAATTTGTGTTGGAATCTCAAGATGGGGACAAAATAACTTGGGAGCATTAACACATCATCACTCCTTTATTCAACTTGGGTGCATTGTAAAGAGCACAATGGAGCATGTGTGACAATAATATTATTTTGCACTTCTACCAACTTTTTTCTATTTATTACCCATCCTCTTCTTATGAAAAATTGATTTCAGTCACTCACACTTAACTTAACTTAAGTCCTCACATTTTATTTATACAAGTATATAAAGCATCATTTCATACACTAAAGGACCCTCCATCTTTTGGGAATTTTAAGATATATTTTTTATTCAATTAAAGTTAGGAAGCTAAATGGATGAAAACCTTTCCTTTGCAACAACACCAAACTACATGACCACATCTTAGAGAGTTTCAATAGAAAGCTATTCCAAACAATTTTAAGGTTCAACACTAACAAAACTTAGGGTCTTTTAGCTTTTTCGTTGTCCTAGTTGAGTAACTAACATGCCGAAGGAGTGCTAGGAAGGTAAGAGGCACGTTTAATTACTTTTAACATTAATAACCTTTTTTACCAAGGAACATCAACAAATTATTCTTAATTTCCCCCAACCTACTACTCTAATCAATAAAGTATCTTTGCAACTTGTTAAAGGCATGGAAAAATTCTATAAACCAATAATATTTTGTCATGGTATTGTAGCTCATTTTTTATATTAAAATGATGATTCTAAGGTGATCAAGAATAAGATTAACAAACTCGTTGGTTTGTAGCAAATCAAGGGTTGTCTCAAGGGGAAGGTTTTAGGCTCCTAGAGCATCAAAAGACAAAATTTTGTTGGTTTTAGGGTCCTAAAGAGTCCTACAACGTATTAATTTTAATTATGTGCGGGATGTTTAGGATTTGATAAAGTGTGGATGGTCCTCCTCATAAGAAGTGACAATAAACATGCATTGACTTTACCTAGAGCATCTATTGATAACTAATTAAGTAGGAAAGATCAATGTCATAGTGAAAAGGAGCAAACATACAAATGGAACTATAGTATCTAACTGGAGGACAATGAGATGGATCATATGTACCAAATCATGGCTTACCACCATAGGTATGTGTTTATAGTATGACTCAACATGTAGAGGTCATGTTACAACATGGTTATATACCAGAGTGCCCACATAAAGGGTGACATACTAGGTTGACTATAGATAGTTGTAAGAAATTCTTATATTGTCAATATTTTGATTGTTTAGCATTGATAACTAAAAACACCATAAATAGCTTGTCACAAGATTTCTCATCTTTAGATCCTTCAATTTTCATCAAATGTTTGAAATGTCTCAAACTTTTCTGATAGAGTGTTGGATTCCTTAGCACCGGAATACTTGACTTGATGGTATTGTTTGTTTATTTTTATGAGAAAAGTCTAACTTTTTTTTTAGGAGACAATTCTTTTATATCTATAATTTATCAAATTTCACTATTATTTCATATAGTCTTTAGTGACCCTTTTCATCTTCCTTGGATGTATAATATCTTATCTACTTGAATGACCAATTTACTTCAAGCATCATTTATGCATTAAATTTTTTTAATTATATAAATACATAGGTGAGTTAAACCTATCATAACTTTTATTCTATCTCTAATACTATCTCTAAATGTAATCTTAACCCTAATCCTAAGCCTAATCTAATAATGACCCTAAACCTAACTATATCTCTAAACCAAAACCTGATCCTAAGCATAACCCTAACCATGATGTAAAACCTAACCCAAAACCCTTACCCTAACCATAACTAACACTAATATTATCTAATTTTATATTATGTCTTCTTGTGAAACCATATTGATAATGTTCAATGTCCATATTTCTATACTTTAAAAAAATCAATGTTCATCTCCATGGGCAAAATAATATACATGAAAAAGCAAATTGTTGAGAGAATGCAACACTTGTTCTACCAAAAGAAGTTAAACAATTGAATCACATGCCAATTGTTAAATATAATGCACACTATTAAATATAAAATTAGAATAATATTTTTCAAATAAATCTTCATTATACAAGATATAATACTAATATAAGTTATATTCAATTTAGAAAATAAATTTTAAAATATTAAAAACTTATATAGTTAAAGAAATAATTTAATATACAATTTTTTTATTAAATATATTTTTTTTTAATAATAAACTAGAATATCTATTATAAAAGTCTTAGTAAAATACATGGAGAGATATCAAATTTTAAAATATTTAACATGCACAAATAATATATCCTTCACATTACTTCAAAGAAATCAAATAAATTTAAACAATGTAATATGTAATATAAATGAATAGAATCCATAAAAGGTTTGAAATTATTAATACTACTAAATGTACCTATAGTAAGACCAAATAGGTACTATTACAAGAGTTTTGGATAATAGTTTTTCAAGAAGAAGTGCATGTGCCTTGGATATATTAGACCTACTAGCAATCTCTCTAATAATAACCTTCACTTTTGTCTTTGAAATAACACTTAGCATTATTATTTATGGCCATTGTTGTCTCTCTCCCATCTCTTCTTTAAAAACAAAATAGTTCCAATTATGCACCTCTTTGCATATATGTTAGAATTATTATTAAAGATATTACCAATAGGTTTAATATATCCAAGGCACCTACACTTCAATTTAATACAATTCACCCAATGCATGTACACCTTATCCTTGAGACACCACCAAACTACACTACCACATTTTATAGAGTTTAAACAAAAGACTATTCTAGACACATGCAAGATTCAACAACACTAAAATAACTTGGAAAGGTTCAACTCAAGACCAACACAGACTTGCACAACATGTTAAAATTTGATTTTTCGTCAAACACAACAGATTCAACTCAACTATGAGATTACCGAGAGAATACATTAAATTTTATCTTATTAGCATAGGTACTTAATTTTGCAAGGAAACTCTTGTGGAGTGCCCTTTACTTAACAAGCTCCTTGAAGAAGAAGAAGTACTTAATTTTAGGAAAAACTTTTGAATTATTTTATACCATAATAAGTTACATTTGCAATAAATACACATTAACTTCAAATGTGGAGATTTACTCTACTACTCATTGTTGTATCCCATAATATGAACATACACACATCGTAGTGTACAAAAATAACACATTACACATACCATAGCGAGCCCAAAAATGTAACACACTATGCATTATTTCTCAAAAAGGGGTGCAATGATTGTGGACAATCAACACTGGCTGAAATCACCTGGTTAGTGAAAAATCAAATCATTCTCAAGCATCTTTCTATAAAATAACTTATTTATTAATTCAAAATTTTACTTTTTATCCATGAAATTATATCATTATCATATTTTTCTACCACATTTATTGGAATCCTAGAAAGCTACCAAGATTGAAAAATTATGTGTAATTTTGTAACTTCTTACATGGAAATTAAATGCACATTTGAAAACATGAACTACAACTATTACTTGAAAAAAATGAATTCTAATGCAATAAAGGAAAATTATGGTAGTATAGTTCTAATGTTGTTTCTAGAAATGAACAAGTTGAAATTGAGCATAAAAATAAAAAATAACATAAAGGGATTTGCGTTGGAATCCCAAGTTAGGGGAAAACCAACTTGGAAACATCAACATATCGCCACTCCTTTCATCTTTTGTGAATTATAAAGAGCACAATGGAGTGTTCAAAAATAATGTTATTTTACATGTCTATCAACTCTTTGCTATATGCTACCACACCTCTTCTAATGAACAGTTGAGTTCAATCACTCACTCTTAATTTAACTTGAATTCCTTGCATCTTGTTCATGTAAGTATAGGAAGCATCCTTTCCTGTAGTAAATGACCCTCCAACTTTTGTGAATTTCAAGAGACAAAGGCTTTTGATACAATTAAAGTTAGGAAGTCAAATGAATGGTGACCTTTTCTTTGCAACAACACTAAATTACACTACGACAACTTAGACAGTTTCAATAGAATACTATTCTAGACACATGCAAGATTCAATAACACTAACAAAACTTAGGGTCTTTTAGATTTTCCATGGCCCTGAGTTGAGTAACTAAAATGTCGAAGGAGTGCCAGGAGAACAAGAAATACCTTTAATTACTTTTAACATCAATAACAATTATGTCCCAAGCTATTCCTACAAATTACTCATAATTTTACCTTGACTATTGTATGTAATCAAGAACATATCCTTGCATACTATCAAAGGTATGCACAAATTGCATAAACCCCTAAATATTTTTTTTCAATAGTGTAGATTATTTTTGGATTGAAGTTGTAGTGCCACCCCAACCTCGTCTCCGTATGAAGGTAATTTAGCTATGGACCCTAGCTCAGATGTAGGAAGAGGTAAGCATAATTGATATACCAATATACTAGTGCTAATGTATTCTCATTTTATGGTTGGAAAGTTGATGTTAGATATTTATTATGGATTAAATGATATCTAGTAATGTTGATGATTTTGTTGAATAATATGGGTACTTGATATTTGTGGTTTGTAACTAATTAGGATGATATGTTAGTTTAGATGATACATGATATGATGATTATCTAGATGTTTTAGTAGTGACCATATATGTAGAATGTGTTTTCCAATAGATGTCATGATGTTCCATGAGGATGTTTACTTTCATCTTTACAAATCATAGATGTATTGATGTGTGTATCTATTGATGTTCAATTATTGCTATGCTTATGTTACTGGTTATGGTTAATCCTATTTGATGTGTTTGTATGAAAAGGGATGAAGTTGTAGTCACCTATCCATGAAACTTATACAATGTCTCACCCCCATTTGCTACTTGATATCATGTATATATGTGCTTCGGCTATGGTACTAACATAGACAAGTACAAGGATCGACATCACCTGAATTGACAGCTGAGCGTGCCCAAAATAAAAATAAAAGTTAACTAGGATGGTGGTTAAATGTGGATTTAATTATATGGCTAACCAATTCCCCTAGCCACAAGTGTCGTTCTAGGTTTGGGCAACAATTGCCATATTGTTTATTTTGGCCAACCAGTTACCAGTTGGTAATAACCAACAACCATGTTTGGTAAGTTGAGGCATGTTATTTGGTTGTGGTTTGAATTGAGATGCTCATAATTTTATGGGTCAGCGTATGAGTTTATTTATGCATTGCTTCATTAGATGGAGTCACCGACTAACATTATAATTATATTTTATTATCATTAACTAGTGTTGTTTTGGGGCATTTTATTTTAATTAGTGATTATACTTCATTTAACTAGTGATTTAAATTCATTTCAAGTGTACAACCATTATCTCAATAATATTCATTCTAATTGTAACCATATATCTGTTACTAAGTATGATCGTAATCCTAACTCTAATACCTACATTACATCACTAACTCTAATCATAACTCTAATACTAATAAGTACGACACTGATCCTAAATCTAAACCCCGCATGCCATCTCTCATCACATCCCTTTTCAAACCCTAATTCTCGCATTGATCCTAACTCTACTTCTAACCCTAACCCTAATCAATGTTATAAAACTATACCAAACCCTTACCCTAACCAAATAGTCCAACTCTAACTCTAACTCTAAACCTAACTATAAACCTTACATCCTAATCCTTACCACAACGTTAAAATAACTCTAACCCTAACCCTAAATCTACATGTAACCAATATACTAAATGTGGTACAAATCCTACATGTACAACGTACATCCCATCACTATCTATGTTCGTTATCTTGCTTAAAATCACCCTAAGATTACCCCTAACTACAACTGTAACCCCTAACCCCAATCGTAATCCTAGATGTAACAATAACTATTACTAACTTTGACCATATTACTAACCCTAACCCCTTACCCTAGTCTTTACCCTTAATGTTACACTAAATATGATACACCACCTAATTGTAAACATAACATCCTATCCCAAACCACGACCTTAATCTCATCCTACTCCTAACTCTAACCCCTCACCCTAACCCTAACTCGAATTTGTTGTTGTTAACATTATACTACTCGTAACTTTAAACAATTCAAATTAACTATTACCATGTCCCTACCATTGACCCTAGGTTAAATGTGATACTAATGATAATTCTAACGTTAAACCCTAACCCTAATCATAACCATAACCCTTCCATTTACCCTAGGTAAAATGGTAAACATGGTTGTTATACTAACCCTAAATGTAACCGTAATTGTAACACTAACCTTAACAAAATTAAAAATCATAAAATGTCTTCAAGTTACACTATCTATGTAAAAATAATTAACAATGCCTAAAATTAAAAATTAAAAATTAACCCTAATTATTGATTTTAACACTACTTCTAACCCTAACCATAATCAATGTTATAAAACTATACCAAACCCTTACTAGGTAACCAAATACTCCAACCCTATACCTAAATCTCATACTACCCATTATATTAATGCTAACTCTAAAACCTACATCCTATCGATAACCATGTTCCTAATCTTATTCTAACAGTCAACCAAATTTTAACCTTAACCATAATACTATGTCTAATTTAAACCTAACCGTAAACCTTACATCCTAACCCTTACCATGACGTTAAACTAACTCTAACCCTAACCCTAACTCTACACCTAACTAATATACTAATAGTACACCTAACTCTAAACCATCTTCCCCAACCCTAACTGTACTAAGCATTTACTAAAACATAATCTTTACCCTTAATGTTACACTAAATATGATACACCACTTAACTGTAAACATAACATCCTATCCCAAACCATGACCTTAATCTCATCCTCCCCTAACTCTGACCCCTCACCCTAATCTTAACCCTAACCCTACCTCTAATTTGTTGTTAACATTATACTACTCATAACTTTAAATCGTTCAAATTAATTGTCACCATGTCCCTACCATTGACCCTAGGTTAAATGTGATACTAATGATAATTATAATGTTAAACCCTAACCCTAATCACAACCATAACCCTTCCATTTACCCTAAGTAAAATGGTAAACATAATTGTTATACTAACCCTAAATGTTACCATAACTGTAACACTGACCTTAAAATAATTAAAATAAAATAAAAATGTCTTCAAGTTACGCCATCTATGTAAAAATAATTAACAATGCCTAAAATAAAATTTAAAAATTAACCCTAATTCTAGCATTGATTCTAACACTACTAACCCTTACCCTAATCAATGTTATAAAACTATACCAAACCCTTACCCTAACCAAATACTCCAACCCTACACCTAAATCTCACACTACCTATTATATTAGTGCTAACTCTAAAACATACATCTAATCGTTAACCACATCCCTAATCTTATTCTAATGTATCAACCAAATAATAACCTTAACCATAACATTACGTTTGATTTAAACCTAACCGTAAACCTTACATCCTAACCCTTACCAAGTCGTTAAACTAACTCTAACCCTGACCCTAACCGTAACTCTACACCTAACTAATATACTAATAGTACACCTGACTCTAAACCATCTTCCCCAACCCTAATTGTACTAAGCATTTACTAAAACATAATCTTTACCCTTAATGTTACACTAAATATGATACACCACCTAACTGTAAATCTAATTGTTGTCATTAACGTTACACTACTCGTAACTTTAACCTAGTTTCTACCTTGACATCAACCTTAACTATAACAATACCACTAACCTTAATAGTCAAAGTAGCACTAGCACTAGCACTACCAATAACATTAAAGGCAACCCAAACCCAAATACTAATCTTAATATTAACCCTAACTGTAATTGTAACCATTCACATAATAATACTCTTAAGGTTAAACCCTAACCCTAATCATACCCATAACCATAACTATTATACTAATCCTAACTATAAACATAGCATCCTATCCCTAACCATAACTATGACACTAACCTAAACAAAATTAAAATCATAAAATGTCTTCAAGTTACGCCATCTATGTAAAAATAATTAACGCCTAAAATAAAATTAAAAATTAAAAATTAACTTAATAATTTAACACTAACCTTAACAAATTTAAAAATCATAAAATGTCTTCAAGTTACACCATCTATTTCAAAATAATTAACACCTAAAATATAAATTATAAATTATAAATTAAATTAATAATTTAACACTAACCTTAACAAAATTAAAAATTAGAAAATTTCTTCCATATTGTATTGCAACTGCTATATATATATAATACGCCTAGAGCAATCCTTCTCCACGTGCCTATTTTCATCAACCTTAACCTTGATACAAACCTTGCAATTTGATGAAAATAAGTGCCTTGAGAAAGATTACTCTCAGCGTATTATATATATATATATATATATATAAATCATCATATTTAATATTAAAAAAAATCTAACTAATAAAAAAAGTAAGATTGTTTAAAAATTATGTGAATAAATATAAATTGTGAGCAGTGTATTTTTTTATTAAAAGAGATCAAGACCAAGTTTGAGTCGCGCAAATTTATGGACATAATACCTATTTTTGTGACAGCCATGACAAGTCAAATGGGCATACTTAAATGAATTTGAATGGAGAATGGGTGGTAAATGCTCTGCATCTCAATATTTATAAACGGATCAGATTTCAATTGAAGAACGAAAATATGGTATTGGTAAAAATCGCATATGCGTAATTTTTCCAAATCCTATTTTTAACATCAATGACTATCAACACCTCTCACTTCAAAATGTACTGCTAAAATTCAAATCAGTAAAAATAATGACAGTATTTCCTTTGCTGTATTATTCTAAAAACTGACTACATATAAAAAAAACAATGCTTTTAATCAATGGTGTCCAATCCTGCTAATAATAGCAGAACATAAGATTAATCGCTTGATCTAAAAAAACAAATGACTAATGAAACGACTTCATGCATTAGAATGCATGGATAAGTCTAGTACAAAAAAGAAATCTAGAGAAGAAAACAAAAAGCCTATCATACTGCGTTTGGAGCATTTTATGATGCAATAACAAAGAAAAATTAATAGAAACATGTACCTGCCATGACTACTGCAAGGAAAGCATTGCATGGAGCAACACAGGAGCAAGACCGATGCTGAACGATTCACACAATGCAGTGTCTTTCTCATTTAATATCTTCACTCATCCGGAAACCGGATCACATGCAAAGAAGTGGAATCGTTTGGGGTGAGTTTCATTGATGTAATTGTCATTACTTCCCTTTTTATTTCATCTTTCAGTGTTGGCCTTTCACATTCTAATGTAGGAAATGTCGGTTATAGTCTTAAATCATTTGATCATAGATTAATCGCCACCAGTAAAGACCAATTAAATCATTTGATCATACATTAATCGCCACCAGTAAAGACCAATTCATTAGAACTGTTAGTTGTCTGTCAATTTTTTTCAAAATCATTAATATTTACCAATACTTTTGCTGTCACTGTAGGAAGTCTCGCAGCGTAATAAAATATCATACTTATTCACTAATAAGTGTGTCATTTAAAAAATAAGATGCACATTAAAACAATTATTGTTGTCATAGTGAAAAAATATTATACTGATATGTACAATTGTCAGGATAACAATGTCTATGCAGTGGAGTGTTTCATATTAATAATTTGTTCTACCACAAATATAAAATGTAATCACAATAAATAACTGATATTTTTCCATAAAATGTGAATGATTAAAAAAAAAAATATTGTTCAATTATTGGTCAATTTGTGCTCCAATATAAATTGTATTTTACATTATAGTGTGCAGCTTTTTATTACAACAAATAGTTTTTTTTATTCAATTATTAGTTCATGTCGGATATAAAAATTAGATATAACAAAGATTTATGGTTACTAATAAGTATTTCATCCATTTAAATTGCATATAAGTTATATTTTAAATAAAAATGTGATATTCTACTAACAACAAATGAAATTTCTTTATTTAATTATTAGTGATTTTAAGATTAAAATTTTGGTCGAATATTTAGAAAATCATTTTAAGGATAGTTTGCAGTAGTCATGTTTTGACTAATTGCCTAATGAATCACACCTCCAAACCTTTGTAGATAGATAAATATCCACTTTACATTTCTAAAACAAAATAGAGGTCTTACAACATTAAATAGCCCAGCTTTTCCCAATAAGATCTCATTGTCTAGTCAAGTTGCAGTTTCTTCAGTTTCTGATTCTAGTTGTACTTTGTTACCTTCTCATCAATGTCCTAATTAGTTACTGGCCGGGATATTTTAATGTAAAATGATTACTGCTCAAGGCGCTTTTGTCGAAAGCAATTCTCCAAGATAAATTCTTGGATGGGCTATTGATGTTGAATTCAAGGTTCTTCCTTTTGAAGGCAATGTTGACAACTCCACCCAGTGAACAAAGCATTGTTTTGAACCACTTAATGAACTTCCATTTTTTATTGTACTCCTCTGATTTCATCTGTTTTTTGGTTACAGTTGCCCATGTTTCCCTTACTTTCTATTACATCAATCTTATGCCCACTTGTGGGCTCAGCAACATCCTTTCTCTCCATTTCTCTGTTGATGCATACAATTGAAGTAACCATCATAAATCATTTAGATCTTTCATGAACTGTAAATTTAAGTACAACCATCACAGCAGTGTACTAAAACAGGTAAAAATATAGAGGCTTTTACATTATTATTTAGTAAAACATGCTTATGTACATAGTTATATTATGAGTAACTCTCTTCCATGAATAACTGTTACAGCTGTTCATTACACTTTCAAAAGTTCTTGTATAACCTTGATCATTCCAAGGTAGGAAATCGCTGATTTGAGCTGCAACTAGAACTGGCCAATATAAATGAAAGTAAGCCTTTTATGGCTTATCTTGATTTAAAACAAGGACGAGCATTTTCTTCAAATCAATTAATTTACATCCATCTTTGAGTCTCCCCCAAGGTTGATTCAAGCAGGGAATGGAATCAGAAAAGAAGAGAATACAGATACACTAGTTTTACACCTGCAAGGTATGCTTGCTGGCATTCAAAAGGAAGCAATAGATCAACCAACATATTCAAGCTTACATAGAACTTAGGGCACAGCTTTAAACATCCATGTTCTCATCAAGATCATCTAATATAATTAATTTGTTCACCTGACCTTGGAATAACTTATAAACCTGCTATTCAAGCCCACATCAGGAAACAGAGGGGCAGGAAGTAGTTTTGTTGCAACTTACAATTCATGCCGCATGGGAACCAGGTGTGTTGTTATTTGCAGGAGTCAAGCTTTCAATATCATGTTCTTGTTGTTCGTTAACTAGTTCATGTGGACCAGGTTGAGAATCACTGTTGTTTCTATTTTCTCTAGGGTGGTCCGGTGGTTGTGTTGCACGATTATTTTGTGAATTTCTTGGTCTCCTCCTTGGGCTTACTTGCCATCTCAAGTATTCTAGAAACAATGAATTCACACTCATTGCAATACCAAAGCCAGCAAAGGATGAAAGTAGAACTGCCAAAACAGCCTCCACATGGAGCTGCAATTCAAATGAAATAAACCAATCAGGACTACTATTAATATGAAAGGATGGATAAGTGTATATATTTCTCACGAGGCCTTTTTAATTGTTTCACTTTCTTAAGAAATCCAATGACTATGTAATGCATGGATCTTGAAACTTACAACTGAAAAGAAGAGGTGCGCAAAAAGTATCACAAGTGCAAACTGAAAGGCAGCATATGCCCAAATGTATCTTTTGGTCACTGCAGTAGGAGGAAACACCACCTATTTAAGCATCTCAAACCTAAATAAACAATATTTTAATAATCTAAAAATCTCTCGTGTTGTGATTAAATGAAAGATACAAAGTGTGATAAGGAATTCATGGCTGCCATACCCATAGTCGATGCTGTGATTGATGCAAGAAGGCCCAATATGCATGCAAACGGTAAGGCCACAGCAAGAGCACTGGAACCCATTTTACGAACCTGATTGAAACTTTAATCTCAATTAATGAATTATCTTTTTATCAAATGGAATATTATGGAAAGTGGTAGTTTTTTATTGGCACATATCATCAGATGACATCTTGCCGAACCAGTACAAAACCCAAACTTTTCTCTTACCAGAAGTTGTTCAAGAAAACAGAAGTATGCCAGCATACTGATCATGACAAGAACAGGTACATCCTGCCAAATCCTGTAAAAGATCACAGTATATGAGGAACCGGAAACCATGAAGTGTACAAGGCCTAAACTAGTCGTTATAAATAGAAATTAAACTAGTTTACAAAACTAATAGTCTATATAGTTTTTGGAAATTCCAAGTGTATAATTTTTGAGTTGTGTAATGTTCTCATTTTATTGTGAGCAGTTAGCCCAGTTTTCAGGTTTTCCCATAAGCTTTTTGGAGAGTTGGGGAGAACTCCAAACTTATTGGAGTGCTCATGGTTGTTTAACTGTCATGCCCCTGCCAAGATAAGATCGCAGCTCTTTGAAATTATAACATAGGCAATCAAAAGGAAATGGAGGTAGCGCCAAAGAAATATTAGCATGGGCAGTGATTCCTAAAAGAAAGCATTCGATTAAAATCAAATCAAAACCAATCATGATTGGCAGCAATTAAAGATGAAAGGTTATAACTCATGCAAAGGCCATAGTGAAGAGTTGCAACTCCCTCAAACATAAAGCATAAAAGGGAAATCATTTCAATGAAGAAAGGGCATTCAGCCATCAATCATCAATTGGAATAAAGGAATCAATTTAGAAATATATTATTATTCTAAAAGGCAGCAATGAAAGGTGGTGACTCAATTCTTGTGAAAGCTGGGGACTCTTTTACAAATAAAGGAGAGATCATTCCAAGGATTCGTTCAAGCATCATTCAATCATTTACTCATCAATCCATCAAGAAATATAAATCAGCAATAACCTAGCAAATACCTCAAGCAATCAGTTTATAGTTTGAGGATATCTTAAATAGAGAGGATGAAATCCCTTCCAAGTTCATGAGGATAAGGACGGAAACCCTTATTGCTCTTATCGAGTTTGGACGAAAATGCAATACTTGGTCAAGCAGGACAAAAACCCTCCAAAGTGGACTGAGTTGGATCGACAAAAATTCTTTCACACTTTTTGGCAAGCTGAGAACAAAAACCATTGGTATCGTCACTGTTGAGTTACGGATGAAAAGTAAAACCTCTAGTTCAGCAGATTTTTAAGTACTTTGAATAATTCACAATAAAATTGATTTTGAGTAGTGTTATGATTTATTGATCTGAATATCTGATATCGTCATAAATTCTTGAATCTGTGATGAAGCTATTATCATTTTGGCTAAAATATCATTGTTTTAAGGCAAAAATCAGAAGCATCACAAAAGGAGACATTATAAAATGGTATCAGAGCACTGATTCTGCTTGCCTGTGGATCTAAAAAGTAGTGTGTGTCATTGAACCAAGAGCTCAACAATTTTGGAAAGAGAAAGGAAAAAACTAGAGGCCATGAATCAATCTATCAATCCATCATGCAATTGGTCTTGAATTTGAGGACATGCCTTACAAAAAAGAAGGAATAAATCCCTTCCAAGTTCAGGAGAATTGTAAGGACGAAAACTTTTCATGCTCTTATCAAGTTTGGACGAACCCATATCTTGTTCGAGGACAAAAATATCCAAGGTAAGTTAAGGGTTGTAAGGACGGAAATCCTTTCATGCTCTTAGGAAAGCTAAGGATAAAAACCTTTGGTATTGTCAGTGTTGAGATAGGGACAAAAACCTTTAACTAGGCAGACAAAGTCTCCAAGATATGATAGATTTTCAGAATTATGTCATCAATTATTAAACTGAATAAGGCAGGTCTGAACGCACTGTAAAAGTAAACAAAGCCATTATCATCACAATTCGAAAGAAAATTATTTGCAGAAATATTAAGATAAGTTCTATATCGTGAATTATTGCATGAGTTTTTAATTTAAATATTTCAATAAAATTTCATCATTTTTTATGAAGTCAATTTTACAAATATAATGTGATTCTCATCTTATGGAATTAATGTTTTAGGGCAAAAATAGACTCGAGGTTTTATTTATTGAAGGACTCCCCAAATCATTTAGGAGATTGGTCAGAACTTTTCGACCATCATCTCTTCAAGGTGCTATTCAAAGGTCTTTAAGTTGGAAGTCTCCACACCTTAAAACAAGACCTATCCCAAGGATACATTACCATAGTCGCATAAGCGACCCTTTGACAAGGATATTTTGCAACCGAAGGAATGACTTTCTCAACCCAACTAGGTGAAAGAATCCAAGAGGACCTTCAAAAGAAGAAATTGTGTTTAAATTGCAGGGAACAAAGTGAGCCGGATCATAGATGTTCTGGGAAGAGACAAGCATGCTACATAGAAGCATGACAGGTGAAGAATAGGAGGGAGAACTTGAACCTGAAAGGAAGAAGAGGAAACAAGAAAACAGAAATTAGTTTGTTAGATTATAATAAGAATGTATTCCTACTGCCAATCTTGGAGAAGAATTTTTTTTTCACCACTATTCCAAAGCAAGCAGTACCATCTATAGTGCATAGCTATAATGCCCCTATATTTAGCATTTTGGATAAGTGGGAAGGAAGACAAGCATCAATAGAAAACATCACATTGGTTCTTACACAAAGGAGTCAATCAACAGCTTATCGGAATTTGACCTACAAGGTTGTTTGGGCTAAGATGTAGAGTTATTTTAGAAAAGCAACATCCTATTTAAGGTCATAGATGCACGTCAACCTTCTAATTTTCATCTTGATATGTGGAAATATCACCCTTTGCTTTGACTCGAAGTGATATCCAAAATATTTTGCGAATGTTGGGCCAACCAAATCATTTATTTGCAACTACGATTGATGCCAAAGGGGAAATCAATTTTCAGATTGATGTTATGTGATTATGGACCTTGCCAATTCTTGATTTTGTTATTGGGGGTATCACTGAGAGTTATCAGGAAATACAAGTACATGAGCCTGGGGAATATTGGACAACAAATTGCCTCCACAATTTAGATGATGGTATCAACCTTATGATATTAAAAGACTATATTCAATATTGGCCATCTGTCAAACACTTCAACAATACTTCAGGGACATCATGGAAGTGCAGAGTTGGACAGAACCAAGATAATGAAAGAAGGATCAATTAGTGCAGATTCTCCAATTCCTCATATTATAGCAGAGTGATGCAATAGAAGCTAACTACATCACAAGAAGGATCTAGGGACTAAAAATCTCCAAAATTGATCTGGGATCCTAGTATTGACAAAATGACCTAGTGACAGAAGAGATTGAGATTGCTTTGGGAAAAGGAACTTTGGGAAGGGCGGACTGTCATGCCCCCATCAAGACAATATTGCGGCTCTTTAAAATTATAACATATGCCATTAAAAGCGGATGAAGATGACACCAAATAAATGCTACACGACAGAGATTCCTAAAAGAAAGCATTTAATTAAAATTAAATTGAAACTAATCATGACAGGCAGTGATTAAGGATAAAAGGTTGTAACTCATGCAAAGGCCATAGCGGTGAAGAGTTGTGACTCCCTCAACCATAAGGTATAAAAGGGAGATAACTTCAATGAAGAAAGGGCATTCAACCATCAATCATCAATTGGGAATGAAGGAATCAATTTAGAAATATACTATTATTCTAAAAGGAAGCAATAAAGGATGGTGACTCAATTCTTGTGAAAGGTGGCGACTCTTTCACCAATAAAGTATAAAGGAAAGATCATTCCAAGGATTCATTCAAGCATTTACTCGTCAACCCGTCAAGAAATATCAGTCAACCAAAGCAATCAGCAATAATCTAGAAAATACATCAAGCTATCAGTTTTGAATTTGAGGGTGTCTTGCAAACAGAGAGAGGACAAAATCCCTTCCAAGTTCACAAGAGGAAAAGGATGAAAACCCTAATTGTTCTTATCGAGTTTGGACAAAAACCCAAATCTTGGTCAAGGAGGACGGAAACCCTCCAAGATGGACTAAGAGTTGGAAGGACAAAAATCCTTGCATGCTCTTTGGCAAGCTAAGGACAAAAACCCTTGGTATTGTTATTTTTGTTTTAGAGACAAAACTCTACTTCACCAGATTTGTAAGTATTTCCAAAGAATTCATAATAAGATTGATCTTGAGTATTCTGTTATGATTTATTAATATAAATATTATCATAAATTCTTGAATTTTTGCCAAAGATATTATCATTTTGAGTAAATATTATTGTTTTTAAGGCAAAAATCAGGAGCACCCCAAAAAGGGACACTACATTAACTGAATTTGGTTCTTGGTGGTGAGTTCAGTTGGTCTTGGTGATCCTTATTGACACTTTCAAAATTGATTTCCTACTTATTGTGCACTCTCCAAACTTCCTAAAGGGGCATCCTATTTTTTGTAAGTCACCTGATTTTTTTTTATCATCATCTTAAGATTATAGGATCAGTTTGGCATGATCAAAATTGCATAGTTACAAACTTACACCATTCTGTTACTTTCCACAACTCAAGTAAATTATTGTAATTTATAATTCACAAAGTTGTCTAATGCTGAAATATTAAAAAGGACAACTTAGTGTAATAGCTCGTTGAAAAGTTTGTTGTGTTTCAAGTTGAATGCCTAGGGAAAGGGGCCTTTTGCACATGATAAGTATTATTATTTAGGTTATTTGGAGGATAATGGATTATTATTTTCAAATAATTGTTATTCCCCTGCAGAAAAAGTTATAAAAGGAGTTTGAGGGGTCATTTGCAAAGTTAGACTTGAAATGTTATTTTCTCGTTGACAGGAAGAGCCTTGGTTCTTCCATTATTTCTTAAGAACAAAAACCCTCTTGAGATTTCTGGTTTTGAAGACAAAACCTCCCCTAGCTGGTTGGTGTGATTTCATCCAAGAATCACAAGTGAGCTGGAAAGAGAATTTTCATTTTTGGGTTGCAAGTATGAAGATTTATGTTGTGTTTTGAGTTGAGAAGATTATGCTAAATGTTTTCAGAGATTGTGAAGTCTTGTTGGGTTATTCAGAAAGTCTTCTAGTTAGCCATACACCTTGCCTAGCTGAATCCTTTGCCTGGTCATACCATCATGCTAATTGACTGAGGTGATTTTTTTTCATTTGCTGCTGTTATTTGAGATGGCAAACCAATCCTAGGCCGTGCCAGTGAACATGGTCAGATTTCTAGATTTTACTAGTCATATATCATTATGGGAGCCCTACCAGCTAGAAATGGGGGGGCATGTGAATTCCAAGAGTGAAATACCTAAGTTTAAGAGCTCAAAATACCCCAATGGGAGGAACCTTGGGTTGTCGTTAGTGTTTCATGTTGTTTGGAGGTGAATTTTTCTCATTTAGATGTTGTCTTGACGAAATTTGTGGGTGTTGTATTTGATGTTACAGTTATACTAGCAGCTAAAACTCCTCTGACTACTATACCAGATGTACATTCATTCATTTGGTGCACGTGGGTACTGATGGGAGTTGTTTTGAAGTGCACTTTGGCTGTTGTTTTGATGTTGGGAGTGTTCTCATTTTTGGCATGCTGAATCAGAATTCTAGAATGTTTTCCAAAACAGGGCGTTATTAGACCTTGACCAACACTGTACTTCATTAATACAAGGTATCTTGCTGTTGTTTTATAGCTGAGTTGGTTGGTTCATGCTATTTGGCAATATTTGGCCATATTGCACAAGTTTGTTTGAATCACCAATTAAGCCTCTTTAACAGTGTTTATAATGCATATGAACTAACCTTGTAAAGTTTCAGATGGTCACAACACCAAAGAGCTAATATTTCTATGCATTTTATTTTGCAAACACTAGATGGTAGCACTGTCAATGGGTTTGATGATTGATCTTTGCTTGTTGCTGATGTGCTCACTCGACCGAATAAGAGGTAACATTGCAACTCAATAAGTGTGTTGGCTAATAGTTTTGTAAGTCACTGTGACCACAACTTGCAAAACTGAACTTTAGGCAACGTCACATGAGATTACTCTCTCCTCTCAGCAATAGGGGAGGCTCCATTCTTACCGTAGGTGGCTCCAATATAGACTTAAATGGAAATTACAAAATAGGGCAGTTCTCTTAATCTATTCCTCTTTTTTTGGGAATGATTTTGGAAACAACTTATGAACAACACTAAAATTCAACAAAAAACACCTATTGCTACGATAATATCGATGGCTTGTGAGTTGACATAAGAACACAACAGACACCAATCTACTTTATATGAGTGGAACAGTTGTAGAAACCCAAAGTCTTCTGCACTTATCCTAAAAGAAGATTTAATAACCTGAACAAATGGTAAGGCACAAAGTCTCTTACCAAATATTCACTAATTTATGTAAAAGTACTCAACACTAAAGCACAAAGTCTTTCAACCTTAAGTATTTGAAGCCACTATTAACTATATCAATTTGCCCTTCTGCAGCACAAAGTCTCCAAGAAACTCAAAATGAACTCTCAAAAGATTATGAAAGATAAACCACTTGATGAATCAAAGATAGATTTAACTAATGCAACATAAGAATACATCAATCAATCTCAAGCCTCACAATACAAAGTTTGGGAACACTTGCTTCCTTTTATTCACTTGGAAATTTTGTAGTATGAAACACAAAGTTTTCAATTCACAAGCAATTTTTGCATAGCCTCTTTTCATAAACAAAAAATGAATGTTTACAATGAAACCGCTCCTTTATGTAAGCAAGGAGTGAGAAAAAGATGGAAAAAGAAGGGGAAACCCTTAACAATCTTTGACTTATTCAAAATCCTACTTTGACTTATTCAAGATTGCACGTCTTAATGCACCTGCAATCTGATTACATGCAGTCACTGTACAGGTGAAAGTTCCCTTGTAATTACAACTTGCCTTCAACCTACATGTAATCTATCAATAAAACTACACCTATCTAGAAAGCATAAAAAAATGGTTAAGTGTCCACGACACCTATGGATCATCCTGAGAGGTCATCAACAAAGGCCTCGAACTTGCTAATGGACTCATGCACAGCTGCGGGGTCTAGTGCACCCGTAAGTTGTGCAACGACAGTCGCTTTGAGGACTGTACTAGCACTCCTAGAAACTACCTTGCTGAACTCCTCAATGTCAACCTGAAGATGATCCAATAAAACTTTGAAGCTTGTTAATTTATGTTGTCGGGTAATTTGGGTAGTTAGACAATTGGTTTGTCCGAAGGAGTTACATGGGTGCGACGGTTCACCTCGCATCCCTTCGGACGTTATATATATGTACTTGTTCCTTTGATAGGGACACGATGATTATGTACTGGAAACTCTTGTGAATATATGAATACAATGCTCTTTTATATTCTATGCTGAGTACTTATTTATTTGTATGCAATTAATATCTGTTACCCCACGAGGGTAAACATCTGGCGCTGTTGCCTAGATGCACTCGGATGGCGTGCGGACACAATGGGCTTACCGGTTGGTGAAATTAATCCGTAACCAGACGACGCCCATACAAAAAAGTAAAAAGGAGAAGATAACCAGACGAGGGAATTCAAAATCTTGTTTCAAGTGGCAATAGAAACCTTCGTCCGTCGAGAAGCCACAGGGGAAGAAGTTCCAGCAAGTGGCGTGTGGGCCACCATTGAGGCTAACCCTGCAGCCAACCGACTGCTAAACCACCTCCCTCACTTGCTAGCACAAGCATTGCTCGCACAACGCGCTCGCCTAGAGGAGATTGCCCGAGAGGAACACCGTCAAGAAATCTTCCGCGCATACCACGCACGGGAAAACCTCCGCCGTCAGGAAGGAGATGGCAACCGTAGGGGACTTTGAAATATGAAGTCGTACCGAAGGGAGAAAGGAACACAGAAACAATTGTAATGCAATTGACAATGTTGTAAACCGACATGAATAAATAAAATAAGTGTTCCTTTTGTTTAAAAAGCAATGTTTTGTCTTCAGTTTTGATGACCAATCTTTTAAACAAAGATAGAAATAAGAAAGCACGAGATGATGAAGGCGAGGCCACACAAAAGGCTTTGATTTCCGCACAGCAACGTGAATGCCGACATAGGCTGAGGCAACTTGCCCAAGACCAGCTTGCCGGAGGGTTGCCCGAAGGGGACCTCGGAAGTGGTACGAAAGGTGCACAAGCCGACAAGGAACAGTTCACTTCGTTAAAGCATCGGAGAGTGCGGAGTAGGGAGGAACTACTTGTGTAAACACAGCTGAGGAAGGTCTTGCTTCAGGAGGGGAGAGATAGGTTCGAAGGTCTGACCCGTACACCAGGTGCGGAGAACCAAACCCAAGGAGGGGATGGTACAGCCAAAGGTGCTATTGACGAATAGGCGAACCCTCCGTTGGAGCCAACGACTCCACATAGTACGGTACCACCAGTTATGCAAGTGCCACAAGGGCCAATGCCACTGGTTAATATTGCACACAATAATCAAGGAAGTGCGGGTACGAGTGCACAAGCGGTGCCGGAGCACCAAATCCACCACCGATACAACAAGTAACCATGGCCGCATGTAAACAGAAATTGCCCAAGTTCACGGGCCAAGCAAAGGAGGATCCTGTTTGGCATTGCCGAACTTGTGAACTATATGGACCGCCAACAGGGTTACGAACCAGGATGAATGGATCAGACAGTTCCCTGCAACATTAAGGGAAGGAGCCATCAAGTGGTATTTGGATGTAGATAAAGCAGGCTTGACATCATGGGACAACATGAAAAAGGCTTTCTAGACTGAATTTATGTTGTTGAGGGACGACAATGAGATTCTAGCTGAAATTTATAATACAAAGCAAACGAAGAATGAGTCGGTTCGAGCCTACAAGCGGCGACTGAAGAAACTCATTGGGAAGATGGAATCAGCCCCGGCCAACGAACTTAAAAAATGGTGGTTCGTAGAAGGCCTAAAAACTTCCCTCCAAAAGAAAATGAAAATCATACCACCCATGTCGTATAGCAATGCATACAACTGTGCGATGGACTTGGAGAGTGAATGCAAGACCTCCAAGAAACTAAGTCTTCGGATGATGAAACGGAGGCAGAAAGTAGCGAGGGAGAATCTAGTAAGAAAGTGCTTGGCCTACAAAAAGATCTCGAGAGAATGATGAAAGGAACTTAAGGCCACCAAGGGAAGCTCAAGCAAAATTGAGGAAGACGCCGTGTGGTGCGCAGACTGCAAAGAAGCGGGACATACTAAAGGTTCTTGTCCCAAGAAAGCCTTTTGCGACATCTATCAAATTGCGGGACATTCCACCAAAGAATGTCCCTACAATCTGAGGGCCAGGAATCAACAAGTGCTCTTCACCCAGGAGCAACCCTCCACATCTGGAATTGGCGGTCAACAAAATGCTGCATCATCTGGCGGTTACAGGAATAACCAACGGGGAGGCAAAGGAAATAATGAGAACAATAATAACCGGCCTTGGATCCAATATGATGCAACGGGGAGACCTATGATACAATGTAGAAACTGTAATCAATGGGGACATTTTGCCCGGGATTGCTAGAAAGAGGCTCCTGCTCCACAAAAATCGTGTCGGTGGTGCGGACCGAGGGACCATGAGGAAGCTGACTGCCCGAAGCCCGATTGCAACATCCTTGACATGGAACGAGGGAGCACCGAGAAGATTTTGGCAATCACGCGCGCACAAACCATGAAGGCCACATACCCTGACCCTCGAACGGAGAAACAAAGGGTGCTCGAGGCGAAGGCCAAGATCGAGAACGGAATGCAGGACCAAAGGGACTCCACAGATATCGGCACTTCTACTCGAGCCATGGCAGAGAAAAATATCTTGAAGCAGATGATGCAACTGGAGATACTGGTAAAGGTCAAGGACCTGCTGGAAACAATGCCACATCTGAAAACGGCCCTATTCTTAGGATAAAACGTTCCAACAAGTACATTTGAACGGACAGAGGTTCCAAGCGGCTCCGTAGCCGACCCCATGACGCTGTCAATAAATAGTGGGCGAAACCCTGCAGTAGTGGAGATGGGTATCTTGGGTACCATCCTCACCAACACGATTGTTGATGATGGATCTGGGGTGAATGTTCTACCGGAGGAAACTTAGAAGAGCTTAGGGAAACCAACACTATGGCCACCAACCTTCAACCTACTAGGGGCCGACCAACACAGCATCAAACCCCTTGGAACCTTGATGGCACAACAAGTAACCATCGGGACCCAACCGTTCATCTTGGACTTTGTAGTAATTCCCCTGAAGCAGAAGGGGTACGACGCCATCCTAGGGAGGGGGTGGCTCGTGATTTCCACAGCCAACCATAACTAGAAAAGGAACATTCTATCATTTGAGAAAGGGGGTAGGAAGTTTGTGGTAGATCTCACAACACAGATGGTCGGAGAAGAAATGGCATCCTCCTCCGATTCGGAATCTGACAACGGAATAGACGAAGGGGAGGGAAGTATGGAGCCCAACGCGAAAGGGGTACTAAAATTGGAGGATGATACAAACTCCATGAATGGCCTATTCCACTGGCAAACGGACGATTATGAATTATTTCCACCATCCTGTAATATACTAGAGATCGAGGAAGACCGGAACGAGTTCCCTCCGGAATATATAGAATACGGAGAAGGAGAAGCTCGGATGAGAGAGAGCCCTGCCCATGAGTTTCCCAAGGAGGAACCAATCCGGTACAAAGAAGCAAAGTTGAAAGAGATAAACCTCAGAGATGAGCAAAATCTAAAAACCATCCTAATGGGAGACGACTGGAGCCCTGTATTGCAAATGACAGCCTTCAAGATTTTTACAAAATACAAGGATGTGTTCGCCTAGACCTACAAAGATCTGAAGGGCGTACCTCCGGAATCATGCGTGCACCGCATTCCCCTAGTTCCCGGAGCCCAACTTGTGCGGAAGAGGCCGTACAGAATGAATAAGAATTACGCTACAAGGGTGGAGACTAAAATCGAGCGGATGTTAGAAGCTGGGATCATCTTCCGGGTTGACACAAGCGAGTGGGTTTCACCAATTGTGATCTCCCAGAAGAAGGAAGCCAACTAGATCCGCATTTGCGTGGATTTCAGATGCCTCAATGCAGTAACAATCAAGGACCCATTCCCGATCCCCTTCACTGATAGCATATTGGAGGAAGTGATTGGCCATGAGATCTATTCTTTTATGGATGGATTCTCCGGATATAACCAGATATCCATTACAGAGGAGGATAAGTTGAAAACAACCTTTGTAGTGGAGGATGGTGTGTACGCATACAATCGGATGCCCTTCGGCCTGTGCAATGCACCAGCAACCTTCCAGAGGATTATCCTCTTATCTTTGACAAGATGTCCAAGGGGAACTTTAAAGCATTCTTGGACGATTGGTCCATATTCAGTGGACAGGAAAAACACATTGCAGCCCTGGAGGAATGCATGGACCGGTGTTGGCGAGTCTGTCTGGTACTCAACCCAAAGAAATGTCGATTTATGGTGCCGCAAGGGAAGCTGCTCGGGCACATAGTCTGCAAAGAAGGATTAAAAATGGACCCTGACAAGGTCCAAGTAATAGTCGAAGTGGAGGCCCCCACCCACGTACAACCAGTGTCAAATCCTTTCTCGGCCATATTGGATACTACCGCCGATTTATAAAGAACTTTGCTTGGGTTTCATACCCGATGGATAAGCCCATGAGGAAGGGGGAGCCGTACGTTTGGGCGAAGGAGCAAGGGGAAGCCTTTGAGGATCTAAAGACAAGGCTGTTGGGGGCTCCTATTCTGGCATTTCCGAACTGGGATAGGGAATTCTACATACACGTGGATGCATCGAATTATGCCATCGGAGCCACTCTGGCTCAAGAGAGAGGGCACGGACTCGATCATCCACGTACAATCGGTGTCAAATCCTTTCTCGGCCATATTGGATACAAACGCCGATTTATAAAGAACTTTGCCTGGGTTTCATACCCGATGGATAAGCCCATGAGGAAGGGGGAGCCGTACGTTTGGGCGAAGGAGCAAGGGGAAGCCTTTGAGGATCTAAAGACAAGGTTGTTGGGGGCTCCTATTCTGGCATTTCCGAACTGGGACAAGGAATTCCACGTACATGTGGATGCATCGAATTATGCCATCGGAGCCGCTCTGGCTCAGGAGGGAGGGCACGGACTTGATCATCCCATCTATTTTGCAACCCGGTTGCTGTCGAACGCAGAGAAGAATTACAGTACCGCGGAAAGGGAGGCCCTCGGAATGATTTACTCTGTCTAGAAATTCAGACATTATCTACTAGCAACGTCGTTCACCTTCTATGTGGACCACCAGGCCCTTATGTACCTCGTCAATAAACCTATTATCCAAGGAAGAGTGAGCCGGTGGCTCCTCCTACTTCAAGAATTCACGTTCAAAATTGTAGTACGGCCAGGGCGTAGCCACGTGATCGCCGACCAGTTGTCACGAATCAAGTCGGGCGAGCCACCTATGGGAATAAATGATAACTTCCCAGACACACACTTGTTCCATATTGCCGTACTCTCGAAGTGGTACACGAGTATCGGGGAGTATTTGTCCACGACTTGATTCCCCGAGGACATGCCTCTGAGAGAACGAAGGAAGTTGGTCCTAAGAAGCAGGACATTTCAGCTAATCAATGGATTGCTGTATAAAATGGGCCCAAACCAGGTGTTGAGGCGATGCGTGATGGAAGAAGAGGTATCAAGAGTGCTAAGGGAAGCCCACGAAGGACCTGCCGGAGGACACATGGGTCCAGATACCACGGCTAGGAAGGTGTTGTTGGCTGGCTTATGGTGGCCAACATTATACAATGACGCCAGAGAATGGGTAGTTGGATGTGACACTTGTTAGCACGTCGGGAAACCCCTCAACGAGACGTTATGCCACTCAATCCCTCCCACGCGCAAGAACTATTCAAAAGATGGGGATTGGACTTTGTTGGGCCTCTAAAGGCCAGTCGTGCCCGGCGTTGCCGATACATTCTGGTGGCCACTGAATATTTGACAAAATGGATCGAAGTGCGTGCATTAACCGATAACTCCACCCTAAGCACTGCAAAGTTTATTTATGAACAAATAATAACAAGATATGGCATTCTGATTCAGTTGACAAGCGACAGGGGCGATCATTTTGTCAATCACATGATTAAACTCCTAACCACAGAGTTTAAGATTTTCCATACACTGTCAAGTCCCTACTATCCTCGGGCGAACGGCTAGGCCGAGGCGACGAATAAAATCTTGGTGGGAGTCATTTATAAGTCATGTGGCGTTGAAGGTGAAGATTGGGAAGAGAAGTTGCCCCTTGTGTTATGGGCCTATCGTACTTCGTACAAGGTAACCACTGGGCAGACACCATTCCAGCTAATGTACGGACAGGAGGCAATGGTACCTGCTGAATTCATGGTGCCTAGTCTGCGGATAGCCCTGGAGAACAAGCTCGGCGATGTGGAGAGTTTGAGAGAAAGACTTTATGTCTTGAATAAACTAGACGAGAAAAGAGCACTGGCACAATGGGCCACCGAGGTAGCACAGCAACGGAGAAAATTGTGGCACGACAAGCACCTCCAGCGGATGCAATTCGCACCAGGATAGTTAGTACTAAAGTTCAATGGGCGAAACGAAATTAAACCTGGGAAATTCAAGGTTAAGTGGCTAGGCCCCTACAAGATTCAAGAGGTTGCAGCAAACAGGTCTGTCAAGTTGTGGTCCCTCGATGGACGAGAAATCCCAAATGTCGTCAATGGCTCCAAGATGAAAATTTACCATCAGAGGCTAGAGAGCTTGAGCCGATGGCAACCATGCAATTAAAAAATAAAAAAATAAAATAAAATATAAAAAATAAAAAAATAAAATAAAATATAAAAATAAAAAAATAAAAAAATAAAATAAAAATATAAAAAAAAAAAAAAAAAGAAAAAGCACCAAACGGTGGCATGACCACTGAATGGTGGGACATGTCCACTGCGGGACATAAAACCCCACTCGAGCCCACCGAAGGGGACACTCACAGGGAAGGAAAGGAAAGAGCAGCAAACGGCACGGGCAGGACGAAAAGGAAAGAATCAACGACCACACATAATGGAATAGTGGTTGAAGAAAAAAAAAGAATAGTTGTGGTCCAAGGCAAACCACCATAGCAGCAAAGGAAATAAACAAAGGAAAAATAACCAGCCATTTTCAGCCGTAGCAGCAAGGAAGGGATTCAAGCAACCGTATGGTAAGCAAGGAGGAAATTGGTTGTGGAAGTTATTTTTAGTTAGGGGCTTCCAAACCCAAGTATTGTACAGCAGCCAACATTGCAATATTTAATATTTTGGGTTGCAAAAAAGGAATTTAAAGAAACCGTTATGAATTCCGCTGGAAAGAGGAGTTGGTGAAAACAATTGCAACACGTAGACCAAAGAGCCATGGATGGCGGAAGTTCTAAAAAGAAGGCAGCAGATTCAAAGGAGGCGGTGATTGCACAAAATATCACATTTGAAGGGTTGAACGGGGTGGAATGTAGAAAATGGTGGCATGACACACCAGAGGATGAAGTGATGAAGGAGTTTGAAACACGCAGGGGTCCATTGGGCCATCCAGATGCCCCTATTTTGCATCAAAGACTTTGAGCCCCAGCTGCGCCAAATGATAGAAAACTATGACACATTTTCCCGTACGAGCACAGTTTGTTACCTGGGATACCACATTACAGTGTTTCATGCAAGGAATTTCACCAAAGTTTTTGGCATTCCAAGGAAGAAAGGGCAAAAGATCGACACTAAGCCTCAAAAGTTGACACAAGAGGTTAAGAAAATGTGGATACGAAGGGTGGCAGGAAACATCATGGTTGAGCACGTAATGGCATTGGCCAGGACAAAAGCAGTAAAGGGACTGAAGAGGGCTGACATTGCCGAAGGGCATTGGCAGTGCATCATGGATGTCATCAAAAGTCGGCTCACCGGTGCCAGCAGGGCTTCGGACATCACCATCACCCAAATCCCATTGATGTGTGGTATCTTGAATGGTACATTGTACGATTGGGGTGACACTGCTTGCACACCGGATGTATGATTTCATGACCCTACAACACCGTACCTTCTATATGCCACACTATGCCATTGGGCTATTTTTGGAGGCTACACGGTTGCAGATCCTAGAGGAGAAATTGGTACTGAAACCAAGGAGTGTCATAGCTCCAGATGAACCATTGACTTTCCTTTGGCGCTACTTGGATATTGGAGAGGTCATGTCAGCATCAAAGAGAAAACGCCAACCCAAGGAGTCGGAAGAGGTCGACAGTGATCGGGAGCCCACATCATCTGGTGGTAGCAGTTCCTCCCAGACTAGCAGCCGGATGTAGTTGGCAGTGGAGTCGACACCAATGTTGTTCACTACACCACAGCTCTAAGGATATTCAGTTTACCCTGGCCACTGCCTTACCTGCTGTCATTTCTATTCTGGTGCTCGGGCAACCAAGGGCACCAGTGGTGTTCAGTCCAGTTGTGCCTCCGGCCAGGCAGTTAGCAGAGCACCAGCCGATGGGGCAAGGTATGGATAGCGAGTTTTCGGAGACTGATGACATAGTCATCCGACAAGCTTCAATGAAGGAGTGGCTTACCAAGGTTGAGGTACCACCGACAAAGGCAGAGGAACCTGAGAGGTTCTCCCCTCCACCAACGGAGGAGGTCTTGGTAGTAGACACAGTAGGAAGGGAGGCAGCCATATGCTGCATAATTGTAATGCTACTATGCTTTTTGCTGCCATGGACTTGGCTTTTTTTTATAAAAAATCGAATTATAGAGCTCAATGCTTTAGATCTTGAAGATAGGTTGATCTAAATAGCAAATTATTTTTTAAACTAAACAGATCATATTCTATTGATATTTCCCAATGTTAGGAATATGGCGGTTGATTCGCATCCAATATGATCTAATTCCAAGTGTCAATTTATGATGTATCTTTTATATAGGAGTTAAAATAAGATTGTAACAATTTTGGTTTTTCTTTATGTCTATTTTTCCTTATCCTTGCTAATTTTATCCAGTTCACAAGAGTGATTACTTTGCATATTCTCAAACTTTGCCAGGGTTCTTATTCTTGACTCCTAGACATTCTTCATTGATCACATTACTCTCTTGACTCAGAAAGTGACATAGCAGTCAGTTCATTGGTTTCTTCAACAAAAGGTATTCAAAAAACGGTAAACATAAGATGTATCACACATGAAGACACTTAATTTTCATCCAGCTATCACATTGCTTTATTACTGAACTGTTTTTATCCTATATTTCCTCTTCAAAATACCCACAAATTCTTCGCAGAAAGCTCAAACTGTTACTTTTTAGAAATTCCAGTCCATCCTCCTTGTAGCTACTCCTTAAAAAGAAATTAGAGTTTGGTTTTGGATTTTGGACGTTGTTAGTGGGGTACATTTTTTTCCAAACTTTAGGGCTTTTGCAGACAATAGGTAAGTTTTTCTGCTTTTATTTATTCATGTTGTTATCCTAGAAGTTCAGGGACATCCCTGGAGACACCTTGAGATGGCTAGAGTTGTCATAACATCTCCAAGACATACCAGAACCTGTACCTAATTTCAGGGGTCAGGAGATGTATCTTGCAGTTACAGTGCATTAAAATTTTAAATAGTTTATTTGCATGAAGTTTGCAGTTGAATAAAACACTTTAGCTTTCAAATATCATCCCCACAATTGGCTGAGTTGACAAGTTGCAATTCCCACAGGGTACCTATCTTTAGAAGCTTTAGATCATGAGATAAGCTGCCATTTTACCATATTTTAAGCAAATCTTGACTCTTGCAATGAAAGAAGCTGCACAATTTCTGTGCAAGGGCGTGCTCAGCATTTCAGCAAGTTGTACCAGGCAGCTGATTACTCAAGTATAGTCCAGACTAACTTGCCCGTATTAGCTGTTGAAAAATCGAATGATACTACCTCTTTCCCATGCAACAAAAAGTAGCTTACCTTCAGAATGTGTAATCTTACATTTAAAAACTTTATATTCCCTTTCTAAAGAAACCACCACAGAAAACAGCATAAGTAGGGCCAAACACATATGGGTTGGAATGGCATATAAAACTGAATACACAGTTGTATTCTACCACAAAGAGTAAGGGAGTTACTAGTCCAATCAAAAAGTTAAGCCAAAAAAATGACTTTTCATAGTATGTTGCTTATTTTAAGTACTTTGCTGTCAGAAAATTTCAGTGTACTGCTGTATCTTTTGTCTTTACCATATTGAGTAGCAAACAGGATGTGGCATGAACCTCTTGGCTTATTCTGTCACAAATCATAATAGGCTAATAGCATTAAAAAGGTCAAATTTTCACCTGCTGTCAGATTAATTTAACCTCTTAACTGCAATTCCTACTCACCAATTAATACTATTGTCCCAGATTTACTGAATTTTTGTTTTATAATAGGAAAATCTAGGTTTTAGCAAGTGTGTAATGCCATACAGTCATAGATGAAGAAGAAAGTTTTCAAGCATTTAATTTCTATTAACTAATCAAATATCCATTTTTTATGACTAGTTACTGTAGAGCATTAACTCGTTAGATGCACTTATGACACTTTGAGGCCCACAAATAGGCGGAATGCTATATCTAGAAACCTGGAACTGACCCTAACACTGTATACAACAAATGGCATGAAACTAGCCAGTGTGCCCATAGAGGATGAGTTCATTTCATTTTGGATAGAAATTTAGCTAAGTTGCCGGTTCTGGTACAGGACCAGGTATGGTTACAGGTACGGGTATGCTAGTATGGTAAAAAAAATCTTGGGTATGCTACGTTTAGGCATTGTGTACATGTGTGTGTATACATTTATGTATGTATATGTGTACATACAAAAAAACTAAAAACATTTGATAGTATGATACTTCATGTAATTGTGATTTTCATTTGAATCGTGAACCTAGATATTTGATATATATTAAATGGCATATGGAGTAATATTGAAATTCTGAACTACGATGTAGGAGCATCCAAGGTGTAAGAGCAATCTTGCATCACCCAAAAATATTGTCTAGTTTTTCAATAAGGGCTATCCTTGGGCAGGTTTACTGTTTTTGGCAAATTTACTATTTTTAGTAGGTTGTTCATTTGAGCATGGATTGTTCCAATTGCTTCCCTGGAGGTTCATTTTGGATATATGAGCCTGCCGGTGAAGTTTCATGGCAAGATCAAGTCTGGTTTTGAAGTTATTGTATTTTTTGTTTTGGCAGGGTGGTACAAAAACTTTGAACTCGATTTTGAAGGCTTTAGAGGCTCCGAAAGGGGGTCAAACTTTGATTAGTTAGTGCTTCGCGAGCCCCAGCCTATGGAGCGATTTGAGAGGTTTCTGAAATGGGTTATAACAGCCAATCGACTCAACGGTTCACAAGTTATGGTTTTCAAAAGTTGTGCCATCAAGGCTCCAATTTAAATACAAAAGTGTCATGTCCCCTTTTTAGTGACATGTTATTTTTCAGTGGATTTGCCTATCATGGACTCTCGTAGGCAGATGGCTTTGGTGAGAGAGTCATCTTGGTGATTATTTGGAGATTGGATGGTCTTATTTGCTCTTGGAGAGATGTTTTGGAGCCTATTTTTTATTATTATGTGTTATGCGGGGCCCACATGTTATAATTTTAAGTTGAGTTGCACTTTTTATTTTATAGAGTTATTTTTATTATAAAAGTGCATTATAATGAGATTTTATAATGGATGTTTCTAGAAGTTCTTAGTAACTTCTTAGAAAAGTGAATAAATAGAGGGCTTGGCCTCTCATTTTGGACATGCTTGATTTGAGGATTCTACTACATTTTCATCTTGGAGCATTTGTGGCACCATCTAGGTCTGCAAATTTTCAATTGATCTTTAGGAACGGAAACTCCTAAGGGTTTGCATAACTGAGGAGGTGAAATATCTTCTGAAGGGTTGCACATTGGAAGTGGTATTCAACCATTTCATGCTGGGCATTATTGAGTATTCAGATTTGGACTGAGTCTTGATATATTTTGAAGTCCTCAGACTTTATTGAGGGTTTGGAATTTGGGTTGTCAAAAGACTTGTTTTCATCCATTAATCAAGAGGATTGCATTGGCATTATTTGAAGACCATTTCAGTAGTTCTGTGGCATTTCCAGCATACTGCGATTTTCATCTTGGACCCACATTTTTGTTCACACCTTCACTTGGAGGCATCCTTTGGTTATGGGTATTTGAGGAATCAGTTGCTATTGTCTTGGCAATCATTTCTATACGAATTTGGAGACCTTTTATTGCTGCATTTATTTATTATTGGCATTCATATCAGAACAGGGGCGAATTTGAAAAAAAATTCAATTTGGCAAGAGGAAAGCTCAAAGTGGAGTGATATTGATTGCTTCTTCATTCACACTCCTAGGCACTTCATTTCAAGTTCATTTGGCACTTATTTCAATAAGTTTTAATGTTGTTTATGTATGAAATCATGGCTGTCTTTGTACTCAAAAAATTCTGAAACTTGTAGTTGAAAGTCAAGAGACTAGGCCATTTGATAAATATTCTTGAAATCAGTTTAATGCTTCAGTTGCATAGAGAGATAAGGCTGCATTCTAATTACGTGATGTTCTTGAGTTGCATGACAAATGTTTGTCAAAATGTCACTTGGCTGTAAGTGCATATGTAACATTGAAAATCCATCTCTATGCATTGGTTAAGGGTCCAAAGTGTCATTTAAGCATCTAGATGATAATTTATGTTTTGATGTGTTGATTCTCATGCATTGGATGCTATCTATAGTCATCTAAAAGTACATATCAAACTGATATTATTAGACCAGCAAGCTGGAAGGTTGCACACAAAGTGTTTGACAATATTCCTTGTGTCTCACAAGCATATTTTAGATTCTAAGGAGCCAAATAATTTGTAAAATCTGAAAGTTGCAATCTGTTGTGAGGGAGTCAATATCTTCATTGAATGAATATATATATATTGGCACTGATTTGCATTATTGAGTTGAGTAGATTTGTTGCTCAACAATTTCCATATTCAGTCTTTAGTTACAGCAATATAAATTAAGATTGAATGCCAAGTGTTTGACGAAATTCCATAAGCACAAAATCAGATATTTTAGTGATCCTATTAGTAAGGGTCATTACAAAAAGGAAGAGAGAAAAATCACTTAAGGCGGGAAATTAACCGTTGGGCGCCAAAATGAGAAAATTTCACATTCCAAAATATTCTAAGGCAGTTAATTGTGCTACTTATATAGGGCTGAAGGGGGATTTTAGGGTTCAGTTCCAAAAGTGTAGATTGTGGCTCTGCCTTGTAGATTATTGTAATGAAAATGCCCATGTGGTTGTAGCATGTTACTTTTGTGATTATTGTAATGTCATTTCATTGAAGACAATAGAAAGCAAGCGTTTTTGTTCTTGCCATTGTAATGTTCTTGCAATTTTCTATTTATTTCCCTTTTGTGTTGTGTGTGTTTGGTTGAATAAGAGGAGTACCGTTCATCAAACTATCAAGTGCCATTTTAATTATTTAATATTTATCTATATCACTACCATTTTGGCTTTTGGCATTTATCAATTGATGAAATATTATACTATCAAATGTTTACAGTTTTTTGTATGTACACACACAGTGCCTAAATGTAGCATACCCAAGAAAAAAAATTGCCATACATACCCATACCTATAACCAAACCCAATCCCATACCAAAACCAACAACTTAGCTAAATTTGTATCTATGTATGTATGAGCGTGTTTGTGTGTGTATACATAAAAAAAAACTAAAAACATTTGATAATATGATACTTTGTAGTTAAGCGTGCTTGAGCTGGAGTAGTACTAGGATGGGTGACCTCCTGGGAAGTCCCCGTGCTTCACCTCTATGAGCATCACTTAGATGCAATGAGTGCTAAGTGTTCCATTCATTCTCATGAGAGATGGGTTCTTATGAACCACTACTCATGAAACTTGGGTCAATGAGTTTCACTCAAAAACTACACAGTCGAATCTTGATAGCAATATCACAATGATACTTCATCATTGATAAATGCCAAAAGCCAAAATGGTAGTGATATAGATAAATATTAAATAATTAAAAAGCTACTTGATAGTTCGGAATCTCAATATTACGCCATATGCCATAATATAATATATATACATATGTATGTGTGTGTGTATACATACAAAAAAATTAAAAACATTTGATAGTATGATACTTCATCATTGATAAATGCCAAAAGCCCAAGTGGTAGTGATATAGATAAATATTAAATAATTAAAAAGCCACTTGATAGTTCAGAATTTAAATATTAGGCCATTTGCCATATATATATAAACCTAGAACTAACCCTAACACTATATACAACAAATGGCATCAATGAGTTTCTTACATTTTGGATAGAGATCTAGCTAAGTTGCCAGTTTTGGTATGGGACCAAGTATGGTTACTTTTCATGTCCCCTCTCTAGGTCTATTGAAGCTCAGTGAATAATTTAGACGATCTTAGTGAATAAAGAGGAATTTGTTTTCAATAAGGTGGCGGGTCCATGTTCACTTAAGTGTGTCCCTATTTTTCAATCGTTGGGTTGGGGAAATTTACACACAAAATTATTAATATTTTCTCCTTATTGCTAGGTGTTGACGACTTAATTTATTTCTTATATTTTCGCTTGATTTATAGGCCTTTTGATTGAGCACAAGCTTTAGGGTTATTGGGCAATATTTATTGGGATTTTGGAGTTTGAGAAAGTATGTTATCATATTATTATTTTCTTATGTCTGCTCCACTTACTACCGCCTTCAGTTCTAAGGCTCGAGAGTCTAGAATGATTAATGAAAGTATTTATTATTCTCTGATATATTCTGTGTTTATTATATTTCCCGTACTATGTCTGTGCAATACTAAGTTTACCCCAACGGGCAAATAGTAGCAAACAACCTTGGACGCCTACCCAAGGTTATCACCATTAGCTTTCCAAATGTTTCAATGTGCTATGATTCCAAACCGGAGAACAATGAATTCAATTGTAAGACTCAGCCAAAGGTTCAATGATAATGGGATAAAGGAGAACCACTCACCAACACATGCATATCACCTCTGATTTCTCTATTTAAATCAGTAATAATAGAGCGGGTATTCTTTCGATCGTCTTGTGTTTCTTTGATATTGTTTAAGAGATTGTTAATGCTATTTTAGTACTTTCAAAAAAAGTTCGAGATCATTAATCATGTGCAAAAATTTGTAAGGAATAATCTTGTTTTCAGTTCTATATAAGGGTTTTATGCTTTTCATATTCCGATTCAAGAGTTGTTTCAATTCACTACCTAGCTTGGTTATTTCAGTGGTATCAGAGCACAGTGACCCTACCAGCCTGTGAGGGTTTCAATTGCATGTCAGCTTTTTCGATTACATGTTAGACTTTTCCAGTTGCATGTCAAGATGTTTAATTGCATGTGAACTTTTCCAGTTGCATGTCAAATATTTTCAGTTGCATGTCAGTTTTTTTTTCAACTGTGTCAGGTTTTTCACTTGCATGCCAGTTATATCCATTGCATGTCATAAATTATGATTGTTTTTTGCCCCTAATCCAATGCATGTTAGTATAAAGTAGTTCTATGCAGTCTAGAGGGTTTTAACCACACAGATATAATACAAGAAGTAGGTTGGGGCAGCAAGGAGGAGCTGAAATTAACCCAACTGAAGCTGAGATGGGTAAAAGAAGAGATGGAAGTCCACGGAGGGAATTGAATAATCAGCTGAATGATTTCCTAACAGTCTTTGCCCAACAGCAGCAAGAGCAGCAGCAGCAAATGATACAACAATTTCAAGATCGCATGGTCACAGCTACTGGGCAAATAAGAGTTGGACACTCAAGGTCAGGAGGATCTAGAAGCCAACACACGAGCAGTGAAGCTGGGCATGAGAACTGAGATAGAACAACCTCTAACATTGTAAGGACAGCGGATACAAGGTCTGATCGACCATTGCGTCCCACCTTTCTACCTCAACAAATCGAGAGGGAACCAATACCAGAGGTAGAGGAGGCAGAAACTCACATCATAGAAGAGATTATGGCAGCTGATGTAAGACGGCTAATGAATCTAAATCAATTCATGAATCAACGAAAAAGACAAAGCAAGGAATAATCTGGAAAGACAAGACAGGAGGCCTAGAGGTCCAGTTAGGCAAGGCACTCAACCTATAGAATATAGAGATGCTTTGAACAAAATAACAAATTCCCTCTTTAATGGAACCGAGGGTATAGCAACAAGGTCACAGGTCCATAAGTTGGATACTTTTTTGGCACTTAAGCCCATGGAAGAAGATAAAGCGATACAATTTGTGATTAAATTCGCTACCATGCACTTGGAAGGAGTAGCGTATGATTGGTGGCATCATGGATTAGTTGCCCAGGATCATGCCTTGATTCACTCATACGAAGAATTTGTTAAAAGGCTGGTCACTCACTTTGATATAAAAGACATAAAAGTTTATTACAAGGAATTGGCCCAACAAAAACAGATTGGATAGTTGGAAACTTATGTCAATGAGTTTCAATTGATTTTTATGATGGTTCCGGATATGCCACAGAAAAGAGTCATCATGCTCTTTGTAGAAGGATTAAGCGACAAGTTGAAGGGATTGGTCAAGTCTCACAGGCCTAATTCACTGGATGACGCTATCAGGTTAGCTTATGATTTAGATGTTACACCCTTGTCTCAATCACAGAAGAAAGATTTTAGCTCATGGAAAACTGATAAGAAAATTTTTAATCAGCAAAGAAATATAAATTTCAATCAGTAGAAGACCATACCTTCTCAAGCTGAACAAGAATCTAGAAATGAATTAAGAAGAAAAAGATTGTGTTTCACTTGCAAAGAGCCATGGGTGCCAGGGCATAGCTGCATGGGAAAAGGCAAGCTTCATTTGATTGAGGTCCGTCCAGGAGAGGATGATCAGGATGAGCAGGAGGACAGCCTTGAGGAGGATGTCGAGCAGGAAATTCAGCCCCAACAGATTGAACTTGAAGATACTGCTACTAGAGAAAACCCACATATAGCTACTCTCTCAGGAATTCCAAGGGGTAGACTTTTCCGACTGAAAGTAGTCATTAAGGGGCAGCGAACAGTGTGTTTAGTGGACAGCGGTGCTACTCATAATTTTATTGATGATGGTCTTGTCAGTGGACGAGGACTTCAAACAAAGGAATTCCCTGATTTTAAAGTGATTGTTGCAGATGGCTTTCCCCTGAGTTGTAACCATGTCATACCTCACCTGAAAATTCAAATAGGAGACTACACTTTAACAGGAGACTTCTATGTTCTTGGTCTCAATAATGTGGATGCTATCTTGGGTCTTTAATGGCGAATCTTTAGAAAGGTATGTTCAGGACTTCAAACAAATGCAGTTGGAGTTCATGGTTGAGGGTAAGAAAACAGTGTTGAAGGCCATGGCAAATGGAGGACCTAGAGTAGTCTCTACCAAAAGAAAGGAGGTTTTTATCCGTCATGATGACATTGAGTGGGCAGCCCACTGTTTTGTTTCCAATAATGTTGTTACATAAGAGGAACCAGCCTACCATGTTGATGTACAGTCTTTGTTGGACAAACACAGTGCAGTGTTTGGAGATATTCCACCTAGACGTCCTCCTGATAGAGGATTTAAGCATGTGATTGAGCTTGACGAAGGCTCAAAACTAGTAATAACCACTCCTTATAGGCATCCTCGTCACTTCAAAGAGGAAATTGAAAAGACAATTAAGGAGTTGCTGAAAATGGGTCATATCCACCCAAGTTCTAATCTGTTTGCTCCTTCAGTAGTGATGGTCAAGAAGAAGGATGGCACATTACGGATGTGTATAGATTACAGGGCCCTAAATAAAAGGACTAATAAGAACAGGTATCCTATTCCTAGAATAGATGAATTGTTGGATGAATTACATAGCTCAGTGTTCTTTTCCAAGATTGATCTGCATTCTGGTTATCATCAGATAAGTGTGAGAGAAGACATACAAAAAACAGCATTCCGTTGTCACTATAGGCACTTTGAATTCCTTGTTATGCCCTTTGGTCTTACTAGTGCTCTAGCTACTTTTCAATCTTGCATGAATCGCATTTTTTGTGAACAGTTGAGGAAGTTTGTATTGGTATTTTTGATGACATACTAATATACAATAAAACGTGGTAAGAACATTTGCAGCATTTGGACAGTGTTCTAAATATTATGGGACAACAATCCTTGTTCGCTAAAGCTTCTAAGTGTGAGTTTGAAATGTCAGAGATTCTCTATCTAGGACATGTGATTGACATTGAAGGGGTAAAGGTGCATCAGGAGAAGATTCGGGCGATTAGGGATTGGCCAATTCCTAAAAATATTTATGATCTAAGGGGTTTTTTGGGATTATGCTGCTATTACCGGAGGTTTGTACAAGGTTTTTCCCAGATGGCTTCACCATTGACTGATCTTATGAAGAAAGGGGCTTTTTAGTGGTCTGTAGAGGCACAAGTTACTTTTGAAAAACTCAAAGATATCATGAGCACACGCCCAGTGTTAGCACTTCCTGACTTCACCAAGCCTTTCATTGTGGAGTGAGATGCTTCAGGACAGAGAATTGGAGCAGTATTAATGGAGGATAGACATCCTATTGTGTTTGAGAGCAAGAAGCTCAGAGATCCAAAAAAATTGTATTCCACCTATGATAAAGAAATGTTGGCTATCATGCATGCTTTAGCCAAATTGAGACAGTACTTGGTGGGTGCTAAATTTACTGTTAGGACTGATCATAATAGTCTAAAATATTTTTTGGAACAGAGGTATCTTAATGAAAGGCACCAAAAATGGATAAGCAAGATTCAGGCGTATGATTTTGATGTGGAATACATCAAAGAAAAGAAAAATATGGTGGTTGATGCACTCTCTAGGAGGCCTACTCTTTGTTCTCTTACAAAAGTTTCAGCTGATTGGAAATCTCAATTGCTGGCCGAATATGCTAAGGTTTATTTTGCTTGCAATATACTGGACAGGAAAATTCAAGATGACAGTTAGACTGTGCTGGAAGAAGTAATATACTATAAGGGTAGAATCTATCTTGTGCTAGGGTCCAAGTTGAAGCAAAATATCTTAAAAGCTTTACATGGGGCTCCCATGGTAGGGCATCCAGGTTTCTTTAAAACTTACAGGCAGATTAGAGAAAGATTTTCTTGGAAAGGGCTTAAGGATGAGGTGCTGCAACATGTTTGTGAGTGCTTAACTTGTTAGCAAAATAAGGCAGAACATACCTTTCCTGCAAATCTTTTACAACCCCTGTCCATTCCTTAGCAAAAGTGGGAGGGTATTTCAATGGATTTCATCACAAGGCTCCCAAGGGTGCAAGGGAAGGATTGCATATTCATAGTAGTAGATAGACTAACTAAATACTCTCACTACTTTGTCATTGCTACAGATTACTTAGCATCACAAGTTGCTGACTTGTTTTTTTGAGAAGCATTCAGGTTACACGGTCTTCCGAAGGCCATTGTCAGCGATAGGGACAACAAGTTTATGAGCATGTTTTGGCAGGAGTTGTTTCGTTTGGCAGGGACAGAATTGACACCCAGTACCAGCTATCATCCTCAAACAGATGGGCAGATTGAAATAGTAAACAAATGGGTTGAAGGCTACCTCAAGAACTATGTCTCCAGGCAGCAACGTGCATGGGTCGAATGGTTGTACTGAGGTGAGTATTGTTACAATACTACCTACCATATGACAATTGGAATGTCACCATTTAGAGCTCTGTATGGGTACGGGGCGTTGTCATTCATTGACTTAGCATTTGATTATAGTAAGGTTCCCCGTGCAAAGGAAACCATAAAGAGTTACCAAGATATTCTTAAGGCATTAAGAGATAATATCTTACAAGCACGGAATCAGAAGAATATTTATGCAGATAGGCATAGAGTTGAGAGGGTTTTTCAAGTGGGGGACTTGGTTTTCTTGCATCTTCAGCCTTACAGACAGTCATCCTTGAAGAGCAATGGGGCACAGAAGTTGAAGCCCAGGTTCTATGGGCCATACAAGGTGATCAAGAAGATTGGGGAGGTTGCATACGAACTTGAACTTCCCACATGAAGTAAGATACATAATATTTTCCAAGTCTCCTGCTCAAAGAAGGCTTTGGGTCAACCAAATGGTGTTGGAAGGAAAATTGGTGTTGGAACCTAAAGGTGGTGTAGATTGGAGGGAAAAGAAGTTAAGGAATAAGACTATACATGAATATCTAATTAAGTGGAAAGGGCTACCAATGGATGATGCTTCATGGGAAGGTGAGGAGATATTGCGGCATCCGAACTTACGATTGCTTGTGGACAAGCAATCTTGGGAAGGGAGGACTGTCATGTCCCCTCTCTAGCTCTGCTGAAGCTCAGTCCTAAGGCTCAGGACGAAACCCCTGGTAGCAAACAACCTTGGACACCTACCCAGGGTTAATCACCATCAGCTTTCCAAATGTTTCAGTATGCTATGATTCCAGACCGGAGAACAATGCATTAAATTGTAAGACTCGGCCAAAGCTTCAGCGATAATGGGATAAGGAGAACAACCACGCACCAATGCATGCATATCACTTGCAATTTCTCTATTTAAATCAGTAATAATAGAGTGGGTATTCTTCAGATTGTCTTGTGTTTCTTTGATATTGCTTAAGAGATTGTTAATGCTATTTTAGTACTTTCAGAAGACGTTTGGGACCATTAATCATGTCCAGAAATTTGTAAGGAATAATTTTGTTTTAAGTTTTGTATAAGAGTTATGCTTCTACTATTACGATTCAAGAGTTCTTTCAATTCAATACCCTAGCTGGGTTATTTCATTACAGGTACGGGTATGCTAGTATGGCAAGTTTTTTTCTTGGGTATGTTACATTTAGGCACTGTGCATGTGTGTATATGTGTACACACACACACACACATATATATATATACATAGGTATGTGTGTGTGTGTGTAGACATACAAAAAAACTAAAAATATTTGATAGTATGACATTTCAACATTGATAAATGCCAAAAGCCAAAATGGTTGTGAGATAGATAAATATTAAATAATTTAAAAGCCCCTTGATAGTTCAGAATTTCAATATTACACCATATGCCCCACACACACACACATATATAGAACCCTGGAACTAACCCTAACACTCTATATGATAAATGGCATGAAACAAGCCAATGTGCCCACAGTGGATGAGTTCATTTCAATTTGGATAGAGATTTAGCTAAGTTGTCGGTTTTGGTATTGGACCGAGTATGGTTACAAGTACGGGTATGCTAGTATAGCTGATTTTTTTCTTGGTTATGCTATGTTTAGGCATTGTGTGTGTGTGTGTACATATGTATGTATGTATGTATGTGTGTATGTGTGTATGTGTATATACATACAAAAAAACTAGAAGCATTTGATAGTATGATACTTCATCATTGATAAATGCCTAAAGCCAGAATGGTAGTGATATAGATACATATTAAATAATTAAAAAGCCACTTGATAGTTCAGAATTCCAATATTACACCATATGTCGTATAATATATATCAAATATGTCTAGGTTCGCGATTCAAATGAGAATCACTACAATTACAAAACTGAAATAATTACAATCACAAATAATAATTGTCTTCAAGTTTTAAAAATGTTTAAAACAATATGTTTTGGGAACTTTTTGGGCAGCCAAGCCCTCTGGGTACACCCAAGGAGTGCCATGGATGTTTGGGTTCCCTATGGGTATGTGGAACCTAGGGTGACTGGGGTGCTCCCTAGGAGTACTCGTGGACTAACCCGCACCAGGGTGCTCCCGGAACATCTACGGGACCCGAAATGGGAGAACTCGGTAACCTAGAGATTTAGTTTTAACATTTCATGATAGCCCCTAGAATGTAATGTATACAGTTTCTTCTTCTTAACAAGGTAACAGCTATCACATCTATTGGTTCAACCTTGTGATAGAATTTACTTTCCTAATGCCGCTTATTTGTAAGATAAGTTATCAACCATACAGCTTCATCTGTGCCTTAGTATTGACTGCCACTAATTTCTTACAGGTTAGATTGCATGTAACAGTGCCAGTGAAGAGGTTTGAACTAGCAATGTGGCACTGTTTTATGCTGAAACATGTCTTATGTCCTAAATCAAAGCTGTCTATTGATGAATTGATGTTCAAATGCAGCATCTAAGTAATTTTTTATTTTTGTCATTAAAGTATATTTGGCAGATCCAGAAGTTACCTATAATGCTGAACCTCTACATGATGACCTCCACCTGTTGTTTGTGTATTACCAGCATGAACACTCTGCACTCTCAGCAATGTCACTGGTAGATTTTGAACTTCTTTCTTGCAGACATCACAGGTCTTGTTTCCCTTTATGCTAAACCATTTTATTGCACACTCTTCGTGTGCCAGTGCAAGATCCCCCTTGCAGTTGCATTCCATTTTAAGAGTTTCCCCTCCTTCACAAAGCTCAACAAGGCAAATTCTGCAAACTGCATCTTCTTCGGGAATATCTTCACCACCATCTTCAGAACCTGCTGAATATGATAGAGCTGAGAAAACAATGTATGCCATGACTCAGATATATCATCACATGAAATTAGTCTCTTCACTAATGAAAATACCTAGATGAATAAAGACGAAAAATGTTTGGTAAAAAGAATCTCGGGAAAAGACCAATGTTCATTTGAGCTTAAACAGATGATTAATTTCAGTATTATACTATTTTAGACAGCATTCTAGTAACAAACAAAATTATTACTAGAAAACAGCTAATTATGAAAAAGGTACCAGTATCTTTTGCAGAAACCTCCTTTGAGATTGCAAATGCTCCATCTTCATTGTTACGAGGAGTGACGAGTGTCACACGGATGATGGCACCCGAGGAATCCACTCTCCTCAAATTCCCTGTTTTATTATTATTCAAGGGCATTGATAGTGAACGAGAAAAATTTCCCCTGTCAACTGTTCTCTGTCAGAAGATGAAGTCAGGTAAGAACAGTAATTCACAACCTAGAAAGCGAGGCTTATGGGTGGACCCAGAACATAATAAAACAGAAATCATCATAAAACAGGAAAAATAATGTGCAGAACATTATGAAGTCTGTCTTGTCAAATCATAAGTGTTATGACAGTCCAAAAGAAATAATGTAGAACATATATCCTTAATACATACAAGAATCTCACTATAAGCAATCCACAATGTGCCCTAACCCATCACTGACAATCACTTTTTAAATTTGTTTTCTTCACAAAATAAACATTTAGTTAACATGTTACTCTTTCCTTTGCAAAGGAATTTTTTTCATATGTTGGTTCTTTATAATTCTTTGTCACGCAATCCTACCTTACTTTCTCTCTCATTATTTTCTAAGTTATTTTCTTCTAGACCATAATTGATTTCTTATGCAGATCGACTGTAAAAAATGAATGTATGTTAAAGACTTCCTACAACATGACAGAAACAATGTGTAGTTACTGCAACCAAAAAAATGTAGTTGCATTATAGCAAAGCCAAGGGTAATTATGACAAAGCACTTTGAGGATGCATTGTGTTTCATCTCACACATTCAATAAAGAAAGCAAGGAACTACTTTGCATGGATAACCTGACTGTTTGAGTAGCTATACTAGTTTTCATCTTAGTCAAAACCAGGATCAGCTGTTTTGAACTACTCTATGGTTGCAAGTTGTATCTAAGGATAAAACATTATACAAATCAATTTAAATAGTTTCATGTAGATCTATTGCTGTTCTATTTCCATCATGATCCAATTTTTCCATCCAGTCTAATAATTGCATTAGGTTTTTGTTGATGAGTGTTTTATGACCACACCAACACAGAATAAAGTGCCAAAGGACACTCTATCCTCTCTTGAGCAAAGACACCACATATGCTAAGAGTGCAAAAAGATCATAGAGGCGACTCCAAGGTTCCTACTTGCAACTTTATGTGGATACAAGCTCTTTTGGCTTGATGTATGTTGGTAATCCAACGCTTTTAACTCTACACTTATCAACTTTTCTCTATGAATGATATCTCAATATAGGTGCTTGATCCTAATTCTAGAAATACTTTGAAATAAATTGCAAATACATTAAGGGTTAGAGATTCTATTCTAATCCTCGAATGCAAGAGATAGTGAATGTCTTAATAAACTCTACTCGACTTAGCTTTGTCATCAACTTCCACCAAGCTAGTGCAATCTTCTAAAGTAGATGATAGATATTCAAATCATTACTAACAACATCAACATCATCAACACAATGCATATCAATGGGTAAGTAACAATTGAAGTTAAGCATATATTAAATTCCAATTGACACAAAGCAATTCACAATCAACAAACTACTAGTATGGATTAGGCAAGTTTCATCCAAGATATCTTTCATTCAACTAAATTACTTATAGAAAATTCTAAACTAAACTTGAGAAATCAAAAATCCACACAACACTCCACAATCTTCACTAAATCACCAAACTTCAATGATATATTTCAATTACGGCAGCATCACAATGACAATTCTTCAAAAGAATCCCTTACAAATGAGAGGAGGGTTATATAGGAGTCTTGTAATGTCCCCGATTTGGCAAGAGCTTGTGCTTATGTTTGTGACACACTTACTATTTTTAGTAAGTCAGTTATACCCGGTTTCCATTTCGGGTAGGTGGTTAGACATTGGATTTGATCAATCTTCTGGGAGTTCGTCAACTTTTTCAATTACCACTTTCCTCATGATTATGAGTTGGAGTTTGGCTTAGTATTATTTTATGACTTTAAGTGTTATAATTTAATGGTGTGTGCTTGACGATTCTGGACACTTAAGTGAAATGTGTATCATTGAAGCTATTGGGAGGTGTGTGATTGAAGATATTATATTTTATTATAAAACCAAGGTTGGCGTCATTTATCATTATGCTTATGATTATGAAAATTGGTGAATGTCTGAAAGTTCAAGCTTTGCAGGGGTTTTGAGGAAGACTTGAAGAAATGTTTTTTTCTTCCAAGTGAATGCATTGTGAAATGGAGTCCATGTGCCATTGAATAATGCTAAGAATGTCAGGGTTTCAAAAACGTCAGCCAGTTGATTAAATTCCTGGACTGTATGAAACAATAACAGGGCCGTACCATTCAATATCAGGGCCATACGATAATAGAATCAGCTGTTGCAGACCAGGCGTAGGTGGATAGTAGTAATATCGCATAGCAGGGAATTCTTTTTACAGTTTTAGTTTGGCATCTAGAGTTACACCAAGTGCAGACGTAGTTATATATTGCCAGCGGCTTCCATTAGCAGCAGATGCGACTTTAATAGCTCATGTGGAGGCTTCAGCAGAGGTGACGTTGGTGTCTTCTATACAAACAGAGGGTTGCGGAATTAATATTTGCATTCACAAGGGACTCAGCAGTAGGTTTCGATATTAATATATTTATTCATGTGAGGCTAAGGCAAGAGGTTGCGTTATTATTTCAAGAGCATCCAGGTGCCAATAAATTCATTCCTAAATATTTTGCATGAATAGTTTGAAACATAATATTGTTAATTAATGCCCTGGCGTAGTATTTGCTGCATTGAATTAATAAGTATGAATGTTTTCTTTAATAATTGGTGAGGAAATTCTTTCAATAAAATTTCATAAGTGTGAACTGGATTAATTATCGTAAATTTGAGGAATTGATGTGAACTTGAGGAGTTTAAGAAACTAATTAGTTGTGAGAAATTAATTTTGGTGGAGTTTTAGACAATTGGAATTGAGAACCGGCAACGGTTCTTTACAAGTCTCAATTACATTCAATGGCCCAGATTGATTTGATATCAATGGCCAAGATCCTCCCAACATAGCCCTAATTAGGGTTGCTACAAACTTTAAATACACGGCATCAAATAAGATGTAGCAAAATGGAATATTCTCCATGGGCCAATACGAAAATTGGAGGATGCCTAGTCATCCAACAAGTTATGATCTAGAATGCGTATGCCTTTATCCTTCTCCCCTCTAGCAAATTCGATGAACTTGGACAACACTTCATCAAGTTCCTCCATTGAAATATTTGGTAAGTTGTCATGTTGCAACTCAATTACCTCTAATCCCTCCATGCAAGTATCAAGAATGTTGTCCCAATCTGATGTATGCTTTTTTAGATCGTTGATGGAGACCATAAGAGAAACAAGACCATCCAATTGACCTTTCTTGATGAATTCCATCCTCTGAAAGTAAATTGATTTCAATTCTTCCTTCAACTCTTCCAAGTGTAGTTTGCTGGAAACATCAACATCTTGACCCAATACTTCCTTGATTGATATAAGGATTTTTGAATGTATGTCAAGGATGGGTCCTTCGATTTCAAGGCAATCCCCTTGTAACACACAAGTGATATACATAGAAAATGTATCACTTACCCTCCTATAGTATCCCTTTTTCATGAAGTTGAAGTTAAGGATGGCAATCATATATCTTGAGCTATCCCTTCTTGTTCCCTACTTCGCCCTTGCACATCAAACCTATATACTTGATATTCCTTGCTAACAAATAGATCATGTAAGAGCTCATGTACAAGGTTTTTGTTCTCTCCAAGTTCCTCAACTAGATGTCCAAGTTATCACTTTTGCCCAATTTATAATCACCATAAAAACTAAGATCTCTTCTATGAAGTAAAACATCCAATTCTCAAAAAGTGCACCTTGAGGAGTTCTCATGACTCTATTCAACATGAAGATCATATCGTTGTATTCATCCTTGGAGTCCGTATTTATAAGCTTTTTAGGTAGCTTGGAATGATGCCTTCTAGGTTCAAGAACCCATCCTTTGTTTATGAGGCCCATGCATGCATCTGTTTGTTCTCAATTATGGCTTGAGCTAACTCCTTTGTTCTCATCTACACCCTTGGATGATAGGGAATTCCAAATGTTTCCCTTACTACCTCCTCACTGAGAAATGCAAGCACCCCTCCCTTCAAAGATTTGACTGTCCTTGATTGTGGATCATAATGCCTTGCACATTCTACCATGGGTTTATTGCACTAGATGGGTGGTGGGAAACCTACTGCATGGTAAATTCACTTTTCATGATGCCGACAGCCATTGGTGAAGGCATTTGATCTTGAGTCACATACATCCTTGGCTTCATCTTCTTCATGTTCAAGTGTCCAAAGTTTGCGTCACCAAGCTTCTTCCATTTGTGAGACATTTGAGACTCTAGGTAGTAACCTTTTATTAGCCCTTGTTTTCAACTAGCCAAGATTTAAACTTTGTATTAAATTCATTATCTGACTAGTCAAGTACGTGCATTTTGTAAAAATACTTTCAAGAACAGTCACCATGTGGTTTCAATTAAAAGCCTTCATTTTGTCCTCAGGTCAAGTTGATATGTCTCTCACCTTTTCAAGTCATTGAAATCATTATAAATACCCAAGTCTAATCAGTCAAAGCAAGTTTTGGAAAATAGAGATGACTAAATGTAGCAAGGAAAAATGACTTATAATGGCAACTTACTACATTTTCATATAACAACAATCATAAAAACTAAGTGGATCTTATCAGTGGTTGGTTGCAAGTTAACTTTCTATATAGTCTCAATATATGGAATTCTAAGTCTTATTCAAATGTCGACCAAAGGGGAATAAAAGTCATGGTTGATTTTTAGATAACTTGACAACCATATACAAATGCCGATTACAGATTGCTAAGTTTAGGAAAACTCCTAAATCATTATTTAAGTCTTCATCAAATGCTTTGGAAGGGTTGGCTATTATATTTAAAGTACTGACAAATTCATTTCACCATATGAATAATAAATGATAATATTGTGGATCGATTAGTTAAAGTAAGTTGATTGGCTTGTTCAAGATGTCGATAAAGAAAATAAAGGGGCTTCAAGTCATGCAAATCAAAGTTTTGTAGAACATCCACAACTTCAAAAAAGGGCAAGTTTAACATCTTTTTCAGCACTTTCAATAAGTTCAGCAACTTCTTCAAGAACCTGATAGTGAAATAAGACTTGGCATAGCCAGGTCGTCAGACAATTTTAAAAGTTGAATAACTCTCTAAAATAAAATTTTGGCAAAAGTAGTTATAATAACTACCCGAAAATCTGTCAAAAAGTTTTGTACATGCTAATGTAATTATGTGGTGGTTGTGTATACATGTTTTCTTGGAGCATGTATATATCATTTGTGAATAGAGGCTGCAGTGATTGAAGGAGTTGCAAGAAATGCACAAAATAGATTTATCAAAAAGATTTAAAAGACTTTCAAGTAAATGCATTGACAGACAAGCCAAAATGTTAGTGTCATGCATACAGATTAAGGATACCCACCAAAATGCAAATATAGAACATTTATCTTGTCAGATATTATGGCTGGAAATTCTCGATGGCTGCACATGCACGCTATGGACACATAGACTACGCACATTAGCTGTTCGACAGAAATACCTCGAAGAATTGTCCCTGTGTGGAGTGTGGTGATTGCAAGACACACACAAACCATAAATTTGATGAATCGGTTTCAGAAACTTTTAAGAAATTGCTATGGGCAAGTGTATATCAAATTCCACTAATGCCTCAAAGAAAAGCTGGTTGAAGGAAGGAAATGAAATGATTGTGGAATGTCAACAACATGGATTTTTGCAAAGACGTTCCTTAATGATCCAAGTCGTAACATGTAGAGGAAAGATAAGGCAAGTGAAATGTTGGATAGAATGCCACAAAGAAATGCCATCTCATGGCAAGAAATGTCCAAAATGTGTTGATTGAAATGACACCTTTTGAAACTTTTGTGCAAAATGTGGATAGCAAGATGCCTGGAAGAAATGAAATGTCATTGCATATGCCGCAATTGTATGCTCTTGAATATTACAGCAATGTAGTCGACAGATACAAATACAAGATGTGGAATCAAACACAATATCACCAAATTGTTTGACAGAGTGCAGCAAAGAGATTTCATCTCATCAAATGAAATGATTACAAGATTTATAGAAAATGGATTTGTTGAAAAGGCTTCACAAACTTTCAAACAAATGTAACTGGTGGGGATAGAGCCAACCCAACAACTTTTACCAATATCATCTTGGCCTGTGCAAAACGGGAACTCTTGAACAAGTTGGATACACTTTAAAGATATGTCATCTTCGGGAACATGAAATGGTGTGAGTTTATATCCACATTATTATTGATAACGGTTTGTTGATATGTGAAATGCAAATGACACCAAGGCGCAAAGGAAGGAGGGATTTTATCAGATTTAATGGCAAGTGCCTCAAAATTATGACAGTGCAAAGAATGAAAAGAAATTATTGCAAAATATGCACAAAAAATGGATCTTGCAAGGAAGCTCTCAAAAGCCTTGGATTAACAAAGAAGTCTTGAGCATGAATGAGGGTTGAACATGCTACAACAAGGAGTTGTGCCACCTATAAAGTTGATTAATGTGTCCCTGGTTGACTTTCATGCCCACGGTTACTATATTGGGATCGTCCCAAACCTTATTATTAAGACGCCAGTTATGCCTACGGTGGTTATGTGGGCGTGTTTGATTGGTGCCTATAGATCACATATCAATACAGATTCAGTGTTATTTCCCACATGGATGTGCATGCAAAAGCACAACGTAGACAAAGCACAAGGAGTGTTTCATAAAATGCCTCAAAAAGATGTTAGCTCATGGAGTGCAGTCATTGTTGAATATGCAAAGATGACTTTGTTGAAAAAGCACTAAAAATCTTAAACAAATGCATTTCTAGATTTTTACATCGTTATTTATAGTTTTTGGGGTCGTTATGGATGTGTATTCAATACGTGGCATCATAGATGGGAATGCAGATTATATGACATGTACATAACTTGAATGCTTGGGTAACATGCCCACTGAATTGGACCGGTATGCACAAATCAAGTTGTTCAAATTTTGACTTGTTCTATTGTATAGCCACATAACATATGGGAAAGGTTTTCTGCAAGACGCGGGTTATTTATGAAATCCTATTAAGTGGATTTTAAACACGTCTTATAAGAGAGAGACAATGATTTAGGAGCATCCAAGGTGTAAGAGCAATCTTGCATCACCCAAATATATTGTCTACTTTTCAATAAGGGCTATCTTTGGACAGAGTTACAATTTTTAGTAGGTTGTTCATTTGAGCACAAATTTTTCCAATTGCTTCCCTGGAGATTCATTTTGGATATATAAGCCTACTGGTAAAGTTTCATGGCACGATCAAGTCTGGTTTTGAAGTTATTGCATTTTTTGTTTTGGCAGCGTGGTACAAAAACTTTGAACTCAGTTTTGAAGGCTTTAGAGGCTCTGAAAAGGGGTCAAACTTTGATCGACTAACGCTTCACGAGCCTAAGGCGTAGGGCGCTTCATGTCATTTTCGTAATCAAGTTATAACAGCCAATTGACTCAACGGTTCACAAGTTATGGTTTTCAGAAGTTGGGCCTTCAGGACTCTAGTTTCAATACAAGCAGAAAAAAGAGAAAAATCACTTAAGGCAAGAAATTGAACCGTTGGGCGCCAAAATGGGAAATTTCACTTTCCAGAAAATTCTAAGGCAGTTAATTGTGCTACCTATATAGGGCTAAAGGGGAATCTTACGGTTCAATTCTAGAAGTGTAGATTGTGGCTTTGTCTTGCAGATTATTGTAATGAAAATGCCCATGTGGCTGTAGCATGTTGTTTTCCTGAATATAGTAATGTCATTTCATTGAGGATAATAGAAAGCAAGTGTTGTTGTTCTTGCCATTAATCTGTTCTTGCAAGTTTCTGTTATTTTCCCATTGTATTGTGTTTTTGGTTAAATAAGGGGAGTACCCTTCTTGGTAAGGCCTAGAGAGATTGCACAGAGCTTGCATAGAGTTTGTTACTCTAGACAAGACTAGACTGTTGGATTTTATAATCCAAGATGGAATGTAATTCAAAGGGAGCCAATTGTGCATTCCAAGGAGTTCCATGAAGGAGAACCTAATCAAAGAGAAGCATAGTGGAGGATTGGTTGGACACTTTGGTCGAGATAAAACTATTGCTTTGGTTTGTGAGAACTATTATTGGCCACAATTGCAACAACATGTTAAGAAGTTTGTGCAAAGTTGTAGAATATGTCAGATGGAAAAAGGAGTCAGGTAAAATATACGGTTATATCAGCCATTACTAGTACCAAAGAGGCCATGGGAGGATATTAGTGTGGACTTTGTTCTTGGTTCACCGAGGACTCAGAGAGCGTATTGTTAAGGTTTTTAGAATCATTGCAAATGTAATAGCACCATATGATTGTATGTGTTTTCCAAATGCAACAATCTCTTGCATTTATATTGAGAATGAGCCAAGAAGAGACATGTCCCTTCATGGGACATGTCTATTCATTATTATGTAATTAATATAATGACAATTATGATTATATATAATCATATATATATATAATATCTCTTGCGTACTATACTAACTTCTCTAATATTTACATAATTATAATATATATATATATATATATATATATATATATATATATATATATATATATATATATATATATATATATATCTTCACTAGTATTGACTCAGTGTTTATCCGACTGAAGCTACAAAACATCAAAACTCCCTCTTAGCCAAGGAAGATAAATACAAGAATAAATATTACCTCAAAATAATATAGCAATAGATCAAAAGATTTCCATCATTTGATATCTTGAGTATTGGCCTATCAGAATGTCAACACATGACATTCACCAAATACTCTAAGTATTGGCCTATCAAAACATCACCATATGATATTCACCAAGTACTCAATAAGGTACTAGCCTACAGAATACCAACACATGATATTCACCAAATACCTATCATATATCTATACAAACAACTCATAGACCGTCAATTTAATGACATCTAACACTTAGTTGTTGATTTACAAGATATATCTATACAAACAACTCATAGACCGACAATTTAATGACATCTAACACTTAGTTGTTGATTTAATCCATCATGATCTATTTCAACATTATAAATAATGTATATCATGATTTAAGTTATTGTAAGATCGTCACCTTCCAATAACTTCTGCAAATACAAGTGATAATCATTTGGAAGTCGTCACTTCCTCATGATTTACACAAGGCCCAAAAGCCATTCATGATTCCTAGTCTTCTAACTATTATAGATTCTTGATCACTGGAGAATCCATCTCAGTATGAACTACTCGCTCTGAATCAATACGACCAAGATTATCAAAAGTTGATTTAACCATATCCTCTATCTGCTCCCTTTGAAGCTCAAGTTCTTGTATCAACCTCTTGTCTTCTTTTGAAATGTCAAACTCCCTTTGTATTTGGTCTCAATCATCAATTTGTTTGCAAGCATTAAGTTCTTTCTCCCTTGAATGCAATTTTCTAGTGCTTCCATCCTAAAGGTATGTCAGAGAGAGAGTACAAATAGCTCACTAAACTATTTCGACTGAAAATACCAATGATAGAAGCAAACAAGATTTTACTAACCAATAGTATAGCATGAATTACAAACTTTAAAAATTATGTGCATTAATAAAATATGGAATACTTATCTTTTATAAATTTCAAGTATTTCATTATGTAAGGTGAGCCCATATAGAAAATATCATGCAAATTCACAGAATGATGTCGCCAGTCTCGAATATTACCAGAATTCTTCACATGACTTGTCTTGAATATCCAAAGGTTCTATACACTTTGACAACCTTCAATCTTATCAGATCTCCCTTCAAGCGGTTAAGCTTTTAAAGAAGGAACCTCGCTCTTTTACAGATTTCGCATAGACCCGTTCACAGTCGGTCATAACTTTTGAACCACACACTTTCTCGCCAATCGCTCCGATGAGATTCTTCTAAATTTGTTTGTCACCAACATATCCAAAATTCAGCAAAATCCAACGGTGTATTTGTGAGATATGGTCCTCGTATTGAGACTGTATTTTCTGAGACAATCACACATTCACCATCAACAAACTACTCTCCTACATTTGCAACTTGGCTCTGATACCATGTTATGGAATTAAGAATCGTTGCAAATGTAATAGCACTATATGATTGTACGTGTTTTCCAAATGCAACAATCTCTTGCATCTCTTGCATTTATATTGAGAATGAGCCAAGAAGAGACATGTCCCTTCATGGGACATGTCTATTCATTATTATGTAATTAATATAATGACAATTATGATTATATACATACATACATATATATATATATATATAATATCTCGAGTATTATATTAATTTCTCTAATATTTACATTATAATATATATATATATATATATATATATATATATATATATATATATATAAGAGTATATATATACATCTCCTATATACTAAATATATATATAAATATCTTCACTAGTATTGACTCAGTGTTTATCCGATTGAAACTACAAAACATCAACAGGTATGATTCTATTTTTGTGGTTGTAGACAGGTTCTCAAAGATGGTACATTTTATTCCTTGCAGAAATACTACTGATGTTGTTCATGTGGCAGATTTATTTCTCAAAGAAGTGAGACTACATGGTCTACCGAAGAGCATAGTTTCAAATAGAGACACTAAGTTTGATGGGTATTTTTGGAGGACATTGTGGAAGAAGCTAAATACAGATTTGAGGTTTACCTCAACACACCACCCACGAACTTATGGACAGACAGAAGTGGTGAATAGGAGTTTGGGGAATCTATTGAGGTGCTTAGTAGGAGATAAGCGTGAGAGGTGGGATTTAATTTTACCACAGGCAAAATTTGCATACAATAATTTTGTCAATAGGAGCACTGGTAAATCACCATTCTAGATGATATATGGGAGTAGTCCTAGAAATGCTTCAGAATTAAGGAAGTTGGACAATGGAGAAAAGAGTAGCGCTGAAGGTGAGGATTTTGCATAACACTTGAAGAATTTGCATGAAGAGGTGAGGAAGCATATTAATAAGATGAATATATAGTACAAGGCTAAGGCAGATCAGAAAATGAGGCATACAAAATTTCAGATTAGAGATGAAGTTATGATTTATTTGAGAAAGGAGAGATTTCCAATGGGAACATACAAGTTGAAGATGAAGAAATTTGGACCATGTAAGATCTTGAAGAAGCATGATTCAAGAAATGCTTACGAAGTAGAGTTGCCTAGTGAACTCAATATTTCACCAGTGTTTAATATTCAAATTTGACAAAGTATCATGAAGGAAGAATTGAAGATGAGATAACAAAAGCACAGTGGAATATTCCAGCACCTACTTTAGCTACAGAGGAGATAGAAGAGATCTTGGATAGTCGTGTTGGTAGAAGCACGAGGAATAGGAAATATGAAGAGTATTTGGTCAAATGGAAGAGATGACCTATTGAAGATTCATCATGGCTAGCAAAGGAAGAGGTTGACCACCTTGGTTTTCCTCTGAACACTTGAGATGTGACAAGGTCACTTCTCAAATTACCCCGGGTGTCTGATGCAAGAGCATCCAGGGTGTAGGAGCAATCTTGCATCACCCAAATATATTGCCTAGTTTTCAATAAGGGCTATCTTTGGACAGGGTTACTATTTTTAGTAGGTTGTTCATTTGAGCACAGATTGTTCCAATTGCTTCCTTAGAGGTTCATTTTGGATATATAAGCATGTTGGTAAAGTTTCATGGCAGGATCAAGTCTGGTTTTAAAGTTATTGCATTTTCTATTTTGGCAGGGTGGTACAAAAACTTTGAACTCAGTTTTGAAGGCTTTAGAGACTTCGAAAAGGGGTCAAACTTTGATCAACTGGCGCTTCCTAAGCCTAGGGCATAGGTGCTTCGTGTCATTTTCGAAATGGGTTATAATAGCCAATTGAATCAACGGTTCACAAGTTATGGTTTTCGGAAGTTGGGCCTTCAGGACTCTAGTTTCAATACAAGCGGAAATGTAAGAACCCTATTGATTCTACCTCCAGGAAACTCAATTTAGATGTTTGACATTTTGTCAAACAGTTGGCATGCAATGTTATAGTTCTGATTTCTAAAGTTTATGTGTTTTTTTTGTTTGGTTTTGCATTTCAAAATCATATAACAATGCATGAAATTTAATAAACTAATTTCATTGCCAGGAATCGTTAACACCTCTATTTTGTTATTCCATTATGAATCTATAAATCCAATACAACACATGGAAATACTAATTGAAAAATTATAAAGGAAACCTAGGACTGATTGTAAGCACTAATCAATGTTCAAAATTGAAACATTGTTCTGGAAATGATCCCAAGTTGATGCAGAAGCTTGGACATTAAATGTAAAGCCTCTCTAATAGCCAGACATGACACATATATGTTGAACACTGGCCTTCCAACCCAAACACTGCTGCTATAGGAAAATGTCATCCCTTTATCCAGAGACGCAGCAGTCAATACCTTCTAACACTGCCCTCGTAGATGAGCGATCTGCAATCACCAATGATTCCCAAAGCCTTGTTGGTTGTCCCTAAGATCCACCACTGATTACAACACAAATTCACTACAAAATTGTTCACCAATTTGAGCACAATCAATGGCCCTGAGATAAGCCACCAGCAAGCACGATTCACTAGACCAAGTTGTCCAATTCAAAGTGCAATCCACTGAGAGAATTTACAATTCTTTCAGCTGCAAGGAAATCCCAAACCCTAGGTGTCTCCCAATATCAAATTCACAAAATCAACATGCATAGAATGAATGAAGTTTGATCCCACTCCAAGCTTTTATAAACTCCCACAAATGCAAATCGAACCCCTATCTTCTTCATCACACAATCAACCTGGAGCTTCAGCAGTACACCTAGCATGACTTAAAAGAAATTTGACGTTACATACCCACCTTATTTCAAATATTTGAAATAGTATAAACAAAAGCTCATTTCCCTTATAATGGTGCCAAGATATGGACTAATTGAATAAACATTAAATGAGCTAAGTCAATCATATAATAAGGTCTTTGAATTATTAATACAGTAAAACTTTATTAATAATTCAATGACCAAAGCTTAAACTATTAAGCTCAATTTCAAAAGTCAACCTTGATGTTGGATGTCAAACGCTCAAGCCATTTGCCCCTTTATAAATAAGTCACATGAAGTCAATATCATATTCCCTTAAAATATTAATTATTATTAAAATAAAACTTTAATAATAATTAAATGTCGTAACTCCATAAATAGCCATTATCAAATGATTCTGACTTCACCACTGGCTAGCCCACTGCTCCCTTGTCAATCTGGATGCCTTACTAAAAAATACTAAGGGTCCCTCTTTAACATCTCCTGACTTACCATAGATAGTAAGTCCCCCAAAACCAAACCAAGACCTCCAAATATCGATGCCTCAGAACATATGAAGAATCTAGAGAAGATAAACACCAACAACTGCCTTCTGAAGAGCCAAAACTCCACAATAGGGTCCTTTAATCACTAGTATTAGCCTACAAGGACCTTGTGATAGGATAAATCCATGAACTCAGATGCCTGCTCAAAATGGGGACATTATAGGACAAGAGAGAAAAATTGCTTAAGACGGGAAATTGAACCGCTATGCGCCAAAATGGGAAAATTTCACTTTCTAAAGTATTCTAAGGCAGTTAATTGTGCTACTTATCTGGGGCTAAAGGAGAATTTTAGGGTTCAGTTCCAGAAGTGTAGATTGCGGCTCTCTCTTGTAGATTATTGTAATGAAAATGCCCATGTGGCTGTAGCATGTTATTTTTCTTAATATTGTAATGTCATTTCATTGAGGATAATAGAAAGCAAGTGTTTTTGTTCTTGCCATTAATCTATTCTTGCAAGTTTATGTTATTTTCCTGTTGTATTGTGTGTTTTTGGTTAAATAAGGGGAGTACCCTGATGGAGTCCAGATTTTTTGCAAAATTTTGGGATCTCCATTAGAGAAATAGTGTTAGAAGTTAATGTTGAAAGATTCTCACGAACACAAACAATTTCATCGTGAGCCTTGCACATGCTGTCCATTGCATCCTAAGGATATCAAAGCGCTTGGAGGATGGTCAACGATTGAAGAAATGTGTTGTTCCCGCATGGAAAATTCCAAAACATGCGGAAGCCATGTCGGCTGTGCTTGGAGGTGTAATGAATACAAAAGAAGAGACACAGTTCCACTGTCAATTCGATATGTGTTCAGAATAGCTGGCTGTTCAATCATGAAGGAATAGAAAATGATTATACACCTTTCCGAATATACACACCCAAGCAGATAATGCACACGCAAAGGAGACACGAGAATGATGAAGTCTAAACTACTCCCGCAATCTTAGATTGGTATATGCGAACAGGATGAAGATGCTGACGTGACAAATACCAGCACCAGGAGGGAGATAAATACATCTGCGGTGGCAAGAGAAAAGTCTAAAATATTCACAGAGATAATAACGATCAAATTTGAGCATGCGCTGACAGGCTGAGAACGAATAAATATTCAGGGGCTGCGTTCAAATTCAAAATAATATTATCGGGGTAGTATGAGATTATATTTATCATTAGTTAAAATACAAAACCTTTAGTTTGTTTATTAAAGGGGACGTGACTTTTGATATTGAAAAGAAGTGTCACTTTGTAAAATCAAATATAAATAAGGATTGTATCATCCAAGAAAAAGAGGAGACATTCGATAGAAGAAGCAATAAAAAAACATATACATTTATTTGTATGGAGGGATAAGGAGTAAAAATATGACTTTGTAATATAAATTCAATTATTTTATTTTAATAATAAAATAAAATGTCCTTTGTTTATTATTAAAGGTGTGGAGAATTAAACTACAGATGAACCGTCCTTTATAATTATTTTTTTGAATATTGTATACAATTTAAATATCGGATAAGTGGACACGATCAAATAGCATCTTAAACTCGATCATCACAGATGTCGTGAAATATTTAATTGTTTCCGAATTTGTATCCAGTTTGTCTCAGAGGAGTTAAAGTTCAATCTGGACTAATTTAAGATTGCATAAATATTTGATCTGTCACGTCTTGATTATTTAATTGATTGGCAGTATAAGTGCGTAGAACATTATAAAGTTGTACGTAATCTTCATTGAAGTTGACTCTATCGCCTGAATGAGCAAAGGCACTGGTCTTTTTATTTCTGAAGTATTGGGTTTATATGTGAAGTCAAAAAATCTATCAATTCCTTCCTACAAACCTCAAATCCATTATTAATCATTACACAAAATATTTAATTCAAACATTCAGCATTCAATTTCATATTGATCAAGTTCGAGGAATTTGTCAGCTGGAAAACTCACAAGCTTAAATTCGCTATAGAAAAACCTTGAAGAAAGTGATCAGGTTCGAGGTAAAGGTTTACCCGCCTAGGTGTAGCAAAGCTTAAAGTGCAGGGGAATTTTCATTATTCCCGTTTGTTGGCCAGAATTGATTTGGAATCCTATTGGAGAATTGGCAGGCTCTTGGATTTCCAATCTGTGGTTTTGGGAACCAACATACCCTTCATCAGACTACACAATGAATGTGATGTAAAATTCCACTTAAATTGCAATCTAATGCAATTAAGTGAGAGATGAAGATTCATAGGGCATGGAGATTTACGACCAAATTAACGTGTATTTGCCAACTCACAATAGGATGACAAGAAGATGTAAGATGAGTTTACTACTTACCTTCACAATCAATCATTTAAGTGCATATCTTATCAGTTGTTCCTTGTGATGGGCCTATATTTATTTCCTAACTCAATGAGGAAAGAAACAAGTTCTGTTATATTTCCATTTCAATGGAAGCTAATGATGGAGCACCTATTCTTTCTTAGTCAAAATTTTAAGCTTTCAAATTGTGACTAGGCCCCACTCTGATCATAATATATTCTTCATCCCTAATCTATGGGTATGTACAAGACTTAATGTTTTTCATCTTCATGAAGGGTTTCAAAGATTGATTGTTCATTTCAACAGATATAAGACTTATATTCTTGGTCACTAAATGATGTGATGATTACAAGTTCAAATGAAGTAGATGAAGATGGAGAAGTACCTCAACATAACTCGGGACTTGGCTTTTCATTTAAAGCAACAAGTTTGAAGTTATTCTTTTGTAAAAGTTATTCTTCATCCCTAATCGATGGGTATGTACAAGACTTAATGTTTTTCATCTTCATGGAGGGTTTCAAAGATTGATTGTTCATTTCAACAAATATAAGTTTTATATTCTTGGTCACTAAATGATGTGATGATTACAAGTTCAAATGAAGTAGATGAAGATGGAGAAGTACCTCAGCATAACTCAGGACTTGGCTTTTCATCAAAGCAACAAGTTTGAAGTTATTCTTTTGTAAAAGTGACTTATGTCACTTATTGTAAATAAAGTTAGTTTGGACGTTATCATTGTAAAAGTTACGTAAATCCTAACTTGTTCATAAAGGTAGTTATTCTAAGTAGTCACTCGGGTAGTTATCCTACGTAGTTATTTTAGTAGTTATCCTACGTAGCTACCCTAAGTGGTTATGCTAAGTGGTTATGGGTTAGTTATTCATTGAACATATAAATACAAAGCTAATTCAAATGTAAGGGGACTTTTTTTGGGTAGAAGGGAAACCATGGAGAAATGTCCAAAGAGACTTTTGGTTTTACACTATGTACAAAAGTGTATTGATTTTGTATATTTTCAAAAAGATAATGAAGAATGCATTTAGTCATATGTCTTGAATGTACTCATGAATTGTTATTACTAATTTTTCATATGACAAGTTAGCAATCTCTTTATGTAATGGTGAAATGAAAATCCAATTGTTTTTCTAGTCTAAGTAATTGATGGAACAAAATGCACTCATTTCTTGGTATCTTGATATGAATGTGATGGTATAGTGTATCTTTTCATATGTCAGGGTTCACTATCCTTCTTTGTCATCATTGCATTCTGTGGTAAAAACCCCTTTGTAATCATTATGTGAATCTCAAGTAGTATTTGTATGTCTACTGTTGGGGTTTATGTTAACCATTTCCTTTAGTTTTGTCTTGTTTCCTTTTGTACTTTCAGGTGAAAAGTACATAAAAATTACAGATACCCCTATCATATGAGAGAGCTGCCCCTCTCAAACACAGAGGAAGATTGTGATCTAATTACAATCTCTCCAACTGTTGGTGCACTTGTCACTGATCTTTGGGCAAACAGGGTAAGTTTTGGAGTTAAAATTACAGTGACAAATCTGTTTAACAACACCTTCAATGATCTTCTTCATCTGCGTCTTCGTCGCTGCAACTCCACCTTTTGCCTCAGCCATGCTCATGTACAAAGCTTGAAATCAATAACCTTACAAGGAGATCTACTTGAGAACATGATTTTCAAACTTATTAATTTCTGACTTTGTGTATGTTTTCAGACTTTTAAATCTCAGAAAATCAGAACGCTTAAGTTGCAAACAATGAAATCTGAGAATGTAACTCTGAAAATGATTAAATTTGGAAATGAAATTTGTTTCCCCAATTGCTTTAAAGTCTGATTTCAATCCTTTAAACTCAGAAAAACATAGCTTAGGATAAAGATTGCGAAAATCTGAAGATGAAAATCAAATTCTCAAAAATAAGGCAAAATCTGATTTCTGAAGACACCTCTGAATTTTCTTTACCTGGGTGTTTCTCTCTTAAAATTTTCTGAAATTAGACAAGGAAATCATTTTGTCTTCTTGCCCTAGGTCAACTTGAATAGGGCAACCTTCAATTTTTTCTGAGTTTCCCAAAATCGCCACCCTCTTGGAGAAAGTTTTCAGACTTATGTCTGAAGCATGAATTTCACAGCCTCCTAAACTTAGGATTTTTACTTCTGATTTTCAGAAATGACAAAGATGGGACCAGATTGTGGGCTCTCAAGCAAGGTTCGCACCCCTTCAAATATTTTTAATTTTCTTCATTTTCTGATCTTTTTCCATATGATTGCCACCCTTGTGATATGAGTTTAATCAGACTTATAATCTCTTCATGTAGTTCGCATCATTTCATCAGATTTTTTAAGTCTCTGATTTTCCTTCACAAGTTCACCTTTCTTTGATGTTGACAATTGGTTGATCTGATGCTTTCTTCTTATTTTGATCTTCGATTGGTCAGTCCTTAATGCTTTCCCTTAGCTTCCAAACTTAAGTCATTTCCTTGCATTGCATTTATCATGGTATTCAATGGCAATTTAAAGTCGTTCTTTCTTTATTGTGCAACTCCACAGTGCATGTGGGACTAAAACTTTTTGCCTCTTAAAGGAGTTTCAATCGGTATAAGGGCTTTCCCTTCACATTTTTTTTTAATCTTTTTCATGATCATGCTGGTGGAAAATTGATCAGCTTGGGGACTTGTTTGAATCCATTTTCGTTGCCTTCTTTGGTTCCATTTACTTAGCATTTTCTTGTATTATCCTCCTAGTGGAATATTGACCAGGATAAGGACACTTGCACTTTCTCATGTTTACTTTCAATTTCATCTCACCCAGCACTCAAAGGGGAAAATTGGTTGCCATAGGGACAATTTCAGTCCGTCACTTATCCTTGAAAACCTTGCTAAACTTCACCATGTTGCCCAAGTGAAAATCTGATGCTCATAGGGGCACATCCAAATCATGCCTAAGTCCTTTCTCACCTTGCCAAGTGGGTGGAAAATTGATGGGTATAGGGACAAACTTGGTGGCATTTACACTTAGTCATTTGTTCTTTGCAACTCAGCTTAGTGGAAAATCAACCACCATAGGGACTCCTCACACTTGCAATTGAATTTGTCTTAAAACCTTTTGAAGTCATCAAAGGGAAAATTTGAGGTCCATAGGGACAATCCACACATAATTTTCCCATCCTCCTTGCTGGTGGAAAATGGACCACCATAGGGACAAGCTAGTCCCAATGTAACTTCACTTTACTTGCTCATTTTGGGAGGAGTGTTAAAACGGCTCCTATAGGAACTAATTCACATTGCTTGTTCATTTTCTCATCAAGTGGAAATTCAACCCCTATAATGACAAGTGGAAATTTTATGTGCACAAGGACAATGGGAAATTCCTCATCCGTAGGGACAAACTTGGTCCTTAATGTATAAAGTGGGAATTTAGGCTCTATAAGGACAAAGTGGAGAGCCAATCTCCACAAAGTGGAAATTCCTTATCCATATGGACTTTCCACTCCAACTCTTTCCCAAACTTTTCTAAGTGTCGGGCCAGTGGAAAAACGACCTCTATAGGGATGTTTTAATGTTTTGTCCATAATCCTTGCATCTTGGCGTGGAAAATCGACCTCCATAGTGACTTTTCATTAGGACTCAGTGGAAAATCGATTTCCATAGGGATTTTGGGTCCAGACGTGATGTAAATTTGACTCTCATAGGGATTTTGCTCTTTGCTTGAAAGATTTCATCATTTTAGTCCATATTCACAAATAAAATAGGGCATTAATACACCACGAAGACCAATTAACAAACCAAAACATCCAACACATGAAATTTCCCTTAGGATTTGACAATTTTTATCTTTTGACCCTAATGACTTTAAACCCTTAGATTTTCTTATGCTTACAACCTTGGTGACTTGAAGATTCAACCATTCTTGAATCTTTACGGCTCAGAACTGAAACTCTACTGCCAAGACCCTAAACCTAACAATCAAAAAGAGGGGGTCCCCATTTGTGATGGGGCGATGGTGTGAAAAGGTTACAACAAGCTCATTGTGCACATGTAATTCTGCAAATTGGTACACCCAAGTTTGATTGAGTTAAAGGCTTCTCCTAGCACTCGAGCTATTGTATGCTGCTTAGTCAAAAGAACTTCAGGCAAGGATGGTATCATTTGCAGACATAGTAAATAAAATCATGACAAGAAGGTCTTAGTCAATCATTTGGCCACAGTGTGTTGAATGATAATGTGCTGCCTCAAGTGGTAACACATCATGGTGGCTCTTTCCTAATGGACTTCTTTCAACTTCTATTTTCTCTGAATTGATTTCAGCAGTTCACAGTCACCTATTGGGGCTTCTACTTGTAGCATTGGAGCATAAGTCTATCTTTCTATTCCCTAGAACTTTGGGAGTGTTATTGCACTCTTCCATTGCACCACATTAATATATTGCATTGCAGTAATAGATTGGGTTTTACAAGCCATTACGCTGCTGAAACTTCAATAGATCTATAATCTACACAACTTTCCTCTTAGGGTTAGTGGCGGAAATAAATCCTTTCCAACACACACCACCTCTTTTGTTCAAATTATTGATGATTACCACTACATAATTCATAGAAAACAGAACAATTAAGGTAAGTAGGAGACATTTTCCACAGCAAGTCAAATTGTGACATTGCTATCAGGATTCAACTGTGTAGTTTTTGAGTCAAACTCATTGACCCACGTTTCATGAGTAGTGGTTCACAAGAACCCATCCCTCATGAGAATGAATGGAATACTTAGCACTCATTGCATCTAGGTGATGCTCATAGAGGTAAAGCACCAAGACTTCCCAGTAGGTCGCCCATCCTAGTACTACTCTAGTTCAAGTGCGCTTGACCACAGAGTTTCCTCCATTCATTCTCATGAAAGATGGGTTCTTGTGAACCACTACTTATGAAACATGCGTCAAGGAGTTTGACTCAAAAACTACACAATTGAATCCTGATAGCAATATCACAAAAAAACAATTATGGATAAATGAAAATTAAAAAGGATGGTGAATAGGACAATTGTCAAGATTTACATAAATAACAAGTTGACATCTACTTCACACTGATAAGGAACTCCAATCCATGGTAAAACTCAACCATCATGAAAGTGTAGATGAAATCACTTTGCTATAAATATGCCCTTGAGATATTATGCAACATTATTGTCAGTATCAAGCTCCAAGATTCAGAATTTACTACAGTGAAACAATCATTATTTCAACCTACGAAGTAATATTTTAATGCATCTAGTGTACCCTAATAGCACATGCATTTCGCATTCCTCTAAATGTGCAACTAACCTTGTTTGTCTAATGGTTTGAAAACATCTATTTCTAGCACTAATAGTAGTAAACAGAAAGTTCGAAGATTGTAAGATGGGTAAGAGCTAGTTGATATCAAGGCTAATAAAAAAGCATGAAAAAAAGTTTACACATGATTCACACCAGGCTTGAAATAATTCAATATTCAAGTGTAAGTCAAATTGTATATAGGAGTTTGTATTTAGAACTAACCTATGTGTAAACAATTACCTTAAATGGTAGCAGGGAAAGGGGTTGACAAAAAGCATTAAAGAATAGTACAGATATAAAGGAATGTCCAACACTCTTGGCAGTAGGGCCCATGAAATACAACTTGAAAGAGTTAAGGAATTTCTTGATTGGTCAACCAGACTTTCTCTCCCCTCAGAAGAAGGAAGGACTTATGAATCTATTGCATAACATTGATTAGATAAAGGATTAAACATAGCAACGCGTTCCCCCCCAAAATCCTTGGCGTTCCCGGAACGGGGATGCACCAGGGACAAGGGGACAGCGTTTTGGCGTCCGCGGCGGCGCCACCGTCCTGCCATCGTTACCGAGGAGACATGGGGACATCTCGGTGTCCCTTGACCCCTAAGGGGACGCCCAGACGTCCCTCGTCACGGCAAGCCAAATTTAAAATTTATTGTTTAATGTTCAATGATCAATCACAATGCAATGTTCAATGATTTTACATCTTTATGTCTTATATTTTTTCATAACTAGCATTTTAAGTACCACATGTATAGTATATACACCCCCCCTCCATGTCCCCCACCGTCGTCCCCAAATTGAGGCTCCTTTGTCCCCCCATCCCAGAAACTTGTCCCCACAATCCCCCGTCCCCACATTCCCCCGTCCCCCAGTGTGGTGTAACTATGGTAATTTCCCTTTTGAAGTTTAATGGAAAGGGAGCTGTCCCCCTTGGCAGCAACTTGATTTTTAAAAAAATATAAGAGGTGGTGCTGGAAAGGAAGAAACTCCATCCCTGACTCGGAAGAATTGAAAAATGTTATAGAAGAAATGTTCTATCTAACAAGACACTTGAGGGAACAATGAACTGCATGGCAATAATTTTGATAAAACCACCATTGCTGCCCACAAAAAAACAGATTAGAATCTGGAAATGGCCCGCTAACTTTCCTATCTAACAAAAATATTTCCAGCAGAAGAATCACCAGTTCCTGGAATTTAGCGATTCTAATGCAATTCTTGGGTGATTCCCCATTTCCCATTTTTAGGGCACCCAGATTATGAATGACACCTTCCGCAAATTACTTTGTGATTTTACGAAGCACGTATCTGTTGGAGATTTGCCAGCAAGCCAATGCTGACTGTATGTTTGTCATTGATGACAACATATGGTAAGCAGCATGCATTGAAGTCTTATGTAGAGAGCCTTGAGCATATGTTTCTTAGATATGTTATCAGCATGATATCATAGACGCAGAGGTTGATTCTGAGTGCAGACAGTTGTGTAGTTGTTTGTATCAATAGTGTTCCTGACAGTGTTACAGGCAGAGTTGTGTATGTGATTTTCAGTATGGTTATGATGGAGCCTTGCGCGTTTATATTTGTGTTGTAGACATGTTTATGTTGCTATGTTCATGGACGCGGAGTTATTTGTGCAATACAAGTGGAGTTATGATGTTTCTATTTGCCAGTCACAGTTTCCTAAGATTATCTGATGGAGTTGACAGTGTTTATATTGTTTTAGTAGTTGCGCCTATCATTTTGATATGCGTGTTTGGTTTCGTGTTTGGTGATGAGTTAAGAATGTTTGGTTAAGAGCACATAATGTATTTCAGCATGAGAATAAAGTTTCAGTTAATTTGGTGGAGCCAACTATGTGAAGCGACGCGTCTACTCATATTGAGTTGCGCGGTCCTATTTGTGTTGCGTGCTTGGTTTAGCCATTGGAGATGTTATTGAGGAGTTATATTGTTTCTCTAATATGATTTCAAGAAGGTTCTAACAGGCCGACTTGATTATATCATTTGGAGAAAGATACTTATAGCCAGTCAGTTGTGACTGCTAAGTGTGATTGTAAGAGTAGAGCAGAAGATGCCAATGTATTGAGACAGTCAATCATCAGTTGTAGATCTATGTGAAGAAGAAGAGAGTATATGTTATTCATTGGAACTAATCAAGACAACAGGTCTACTTTCCAGTTCACCAAGATCCAGATATAGTGTGTATCTGTTATGCAGAAGGTTGCATTCTTCACCATTTGAGCAGTGTGCTCCCGAACAGTGTGTCCTCGCCTCTAACAAGGTTATTTGTAAAAGACTCCTAACAGAGTCTGACCCTTGACCAGGTCACTGTACTTCATGCATTGTAAAGATCAACTCCTAACAAGGTTGTAAGATCTTCTAACAGGGATCATTATACTCTAGTGCAGTTTATAGTGGGTGCTAATTCCCACCAGAGTTTTTACCTGTTTGGGTTTCCCCGTAACCAAAATTTTGGTGTTGTGTTAAGTGTTATCTCATTGTGTATGTGCTTAATGTTATTTTGTACTTAATTGGACAAAGAATTGTATCTTGTAGATAAATGATTCACGCCCCCCCCCCCCCCCCCCCCACCCCTCTCAGTTATCTCTTGGGACTATTCCTAACAATATCATGTACAAATTTCTAACTAATTTTATTTCATAATTTAAAATTTGAGGGATTTGAGTTTCCCTTAAAATTGGCTTGTTTAATATTTCAATAAACTTCATTCCTCTGTTATTTTCAAAATACACTTAACATATCACTACCTCTCTGCTAGCCTTCCATCCAACTTTGTAATTCAACTTTGTTAAGTGTGCAATCTCTATATGGGATTTTATATTAAGACTTGTCATTTGCTTCCTTTTGTTTTCTTGGTTTTAAAACAATGTAAAAAGGTAAGAGCGGAAAAGCTGTTTCCCACTCAACAATATAAAACATTTGTAAATGTGCTGCAAAGTGCGAACGTCAGGAAAAAACTACCTCCTTGGGCAAAAACGTGTGCTTTCTTCCTTTCTTTCCATTCTGGGTCCCATCCCTTCCCTACCCGAAATCTAGCCCTTTTTAATGTCTTCATAATGCATATATTGACTCAGGTTCACACCACTTTAAAAAACTGGATTAGAGCCGCAACCAATAAAAATAACAATATGAAATATGTAATGAACATATGAAAAGAAGTTTACACAGCTAATAGACACATACAGTATTATGCTTAATCAAAAGGAACCCAACACTTACAGCTAAAGTGCCTGGCTGAACAGCATGCACTCCATGAACTGACACAGAGGAAGTCTGAGTCAAATCTGCAATAGGGGTAACTGGCAGAGAAGATGTCCTTTTTGCAGCCATTGGTGCAAGTACCTTTGTAAGCGAAAATGATCTCGGAGCACAAGGTGTCTGATCTCCACCATGAGATGGTAGTGATTTTGATGATATCCCTGGGGTAAGAAGAACAGCTTTTTCACTCTCTGGAGGAGGTACCCTGCTCTTGAAGCTTGGCCGTGGTATAAGTGCTCGAATTGAGGTCTTGTTTGCCTTCGAAGAACCTGGAGTAGTTGCTAAATTTACTTTTGCAGGACTGAGATTGGAATCATCCACACTTCTAGAAGGTATTTGAACTGATATATTTGGTCGTTTTACACTATGTCGGACAGGTGTGATTTCTTCAGTTCCTGAACTTTCAATTGACTGTAATTCCTGCATGCATTATATATAGTATCAAACACAAGTCATGAAAAAGTAGCACTAAGTACGAAAGAAAGTTTCTTGCAAAAAATGTGAAGTTGTTCAAGATCAAACATCAAAATAAAAAATCATTCTCAAGAAATATGCAACAGAGCTAAAACTGAATAAAAGTTCTACATTAAGACAAACTGAATGAATTCTGAAATCATGTATTGCTGTATTGGAGAACAGTAGTAGTATTCTGACTGTTTGGAGACAGGAAACCTTCAAGAGTAGTCTTCTCCACAGCTCTTTTTCTTTGCTTGATAGTTGAATATAAGTGAGGAGAGGCAATATGCTATAATTTTGTTATTAGTTCAATTGTTGAAATTTTTTAAATTCATGCTATTTATCAAAAAAAATAAAAATTGAAGGTTACACCTGTTGCTGGTCACACAGTCCTATCATCCTGATGCATGAGAAGCAATCTAACCTATCTTAGATATGATAGGACTTTATGTTATGAGAACTTATATAATACATAAGTGTCATTGCCCCTGATTTGACATAATATGAGCAGTGACTATTATTGTTAGCCATAATAACAACATCAAACAGCATATGGGTGCAGAACCGATTGAGTTGTTAAAACATTTACTACCGTTCAGAAAATAAAGAAGTCAGAAATCAAAGGAATTACATTTATCTCAAGCCAATGACAACCGGCTATTATCATAAAGAAACAAACAATATCAACTTAAATAAGCATGTCAAAACTACCCAACAATACTTTTATGAAGAGTCACAATGATATATCACGAGGAGAAAACTGATAAAAGAAGAGATGGACCATAAGGATTTGGAATTAATTTAATAAAATTATTGAAGACTAAACATCAGCTATTATATTGGAGAGTTGCTAATCAATCCATGTAGGACAGTGATTCAGTAAATGACGGCAATACCTAGTCAAAAGAATAATAAAGACTTAGTTAAGTCAAGGGCTGTGATCATGGTGAAGGAGTGACTGGTTATTAAAGAAGAGTCACAAACCTTTAGTGACACAACCTTTGCAAAAGGTACATGAAAGATATAAAATGGAAGATCAAACTCATTCAGGAGGGAGGAGGCAGAGATCAGAAAATATATTTTGGTAAAGATCAGAAAGAAAAAAGGATCAGAAAAGAATGATGAGAATAATTATTTATAATTGGTGTTCATCAAAGGAAATGAACTGTATTATATTGCTGGCAAGCATCTATGAGTTAAATACTGATTTACAGAATATTATATCTGAATTATATTAAGGATAAGGAACCCTTTATATATATATATATATATATATATATATAAAGGGTTCCTTATATATATATATATATATATATATATATATATATATATATATATAGCGTATTCCGTAATCACTCGCTACAGCTCCTTAAGAGGATAGGTTGGTTTTCTCAGGGAGAGGTGGAGTAATTCCTCACAATGTAGGTGAGTCCCAAGATGGGTAAGGACATGTATTTCCAATGCCTTGAGGGAAAAAGTTCCGAGATGGGTATGAACATGAATTCCCAATACCTTGAGGGAGCCTGCTTGTATATTGCATTGGAAGCACCCTAAGGACAAGTAATTCCCCATCCTTCTTAGAGTTGATGTTTAGGAGAGAAGTAAGGAGTTGAGGCTTAAGTATGTTAACTGTCAAATGTATTATGAATCAATTGTTTCTGCATAGTGATGTATGTTAATTATTGGGAAATTGGCAGTCTTTGAGTAAGGGACATTACAAAGAATAAGTTAAAATTCCGTTTCCAAGCACAATCTAAACCCTAGTTGGGAATTTTAGGGTAGAACAACTAACATTATTGGGAAATTGGCAGTCTTTGAGTAAGGGACATTACAAAGACTAAGTTAAAATTCCATTTCCAAGCACAATCCAAACCCTAGCTGGGAATTTTAGGGTAGAACAAGTAAAGTCCAGTTGGGGACATTACAACAAGTTGAAGCCTATTGCCTGTATGCAATATCTGATTTTGCTGAATACATTACTAACATACATCTTTTAGATAATTTAAATTATTGATTTACTCCATGAAAATTTATCTTTCTTCATAAAATCAGCCAATTATGCATATCAAGAGAATCAACAACATACACATGTTTCAGGGGTCCACACAAGGTGCTGTGCCTGCATCATGCATAACTGTGTACCCATTTAACATTTGTTCTAAGTTTTCATATCCTCCCTTTAAATTTTCTGTGATGTTTTCTTCAAAATCAAGTTTCAATTAGTCTCAAATTCTCTCCATGGCCACTGCGATTGAGATTTGGCAAAACTGTGTTTATTTAGTCTATTTTCTCTGTACTTCATCGTTCTGATGTGATTAGTCAATTTGTATAAGCCTAGAAAGTCAAAGACATTCGGTCTCCATAAATAATAGCTATTTGAATATTTCAATTGATAGAGTTAAATGCCTTCTGTTTGCTTTTCCTAGAAATTTACTTAATTTAAAGGTAAGAAAATTAACAGTATTTGGATAAGTCTTTTGGGCAATTTGAAGGGAGAATTTTATTCTGTTCTTGAATATTTTTAATTTTTTTACGAAACTATTGGGGTTTGCATCATAATTTCAAAAGCATACACCATTAGACAGTTGCAGGAACATACAGAACATATATACCATTAAAAGAGAAACCGATGCAGCATTTCTGAAGAGAAATTATAATGGGTAATACTTTCTACATTTGCATATCCCAGGTATTTAATAATTATTTTCTATAATCAATTCTCGCAGGCATTCTTGATCTTGTTACTTATGCAAGGGCAATATAGATGGTGTACTTTTCCTAGGCAATTTGAATGTTATTCAAAAGTGAATGGTAACCAATATTCTGGGCTAAAAAACTTGAAAATAGATTGGTACCAAACAGTAAAAGAAGAGATAGAAACAGGAAATGCAATGTTAAATACTCCTCTTTAAGGCTATTTTTACTAACAAGGCAAAACCCAAAAATTGATTCATGAATGGATTTGCTAAAGATGATTGTAACCTTTTGGCTTGAGGTAAACGCATGAATAATTGGTCTTTCGGCTGCTATACTGGATGAAGCTTCACCTTCCTTACATCCTTCTTTTGATTTTACTGTGAACTCCATCCTCCAAAGGTACACCTCGTTTGGAATCTAATATATATGATGTGCCTTTATTTTTATTAGAGTTTTACCTGGTACCAACTTCTAACAAGGCAGCAACTTTATAGCATCAAATGAAAATGATGAGCCAAAAACAATGAGAATGCGTTCTGAGGATCCAAACTACTGGATTTTTCTTCTCCAGCATCATGTATTTCCTTCGACAATAATCCCATGAAGAACCAACAATATATTAACAAGCAATCAAATCTTACATACACTGGCTCAACAATGTCTGTTCAGGTATTGGCCCGTCCAACACCTGTATCAATTAAAAATCAAGATTTCACTTTATAAGTACCCAGTATACATATATGTTGTAAGTGTTGTTCCTAGCTGTATTGCACAGTTATTCTTTTGCTTACAAATTCTGAAATTGTAAATATTAAACAAATAGAAACCAACACATGAGATACCTGTAGTCAAACCAGTCTGATGACTAAAGTTTCCTTGATGAGCCAAATCAAGTCATGAGATTATAGATCTTAACGGTTCAACAACATCGCTTGGGTTCAGTTGAACACTGGAATTGAATAAGTCAATTCCAATCCCAATCCCAATACTGTGAGGGTGCTTCTTCAATCGTAAGCATTCATATGACTACAACTCAATTTCTGCCAGAAGAAAGCTAATTAATCACTCTACAACAAATAGAGAAAAAGCGTTAAATTTTTCAACAAATTGATAAAAGAGTTGTTTCTATTTGCAAGACTGAATTTCAGTGCAAAACCAACATTCGATGCTGTTATAGAAAAGGAAGAATGCTCTTATAATTGAATTAAGCTATCCAAAACTGAAACTCCCAAGGTACTTGCATCATCTGGTTTGGGCTTGAAACGGAGTAGGAAGAAGAAAGCTCGGTAGTTTGGCACTTTTGTAGTGGGTTTATTGGCAACTAAGATGTACAAATATTTTTTAAAACGCCATCAATCCAACATATGAAGATATTATAGAACAGGGAGAATGCCCTTACAATTGAATTAAACTGTCCAAAACTGAAACTCCCAAGGTAATTGCATCATCTGGTTTGGGCTTCAAAGGAGGTAGAAAGAAAAAAGCTCGGTAGTTTGGGACTTTTGTAGTGATTTTATCGGCCAACAAGGATATACAAATATTTTTAAAACACCATCAACCCAACTAAGACCCCTCTTAGAAGCAGATTGGGCTCTTCAAATTTTAAAAATCCCTGCAGGGACAAATTGAGAATAGAGGTGACTGATTTTGGCTTCAAGTGTTTTGGGAAATCAAAATCAGTAAAAATTCTCAACTGCTGGGGACTAATTTATGGAAAACAGAGAAGCAATATATATAACTGAACACTTCGAGATTTTGGGCCGAAGCGTCACTTAAATTATCATGAGTGATTTGGAAACTCAAAACTCTCAATAGAATGTGCTTTTATGACTCCATTTGTATGTTGTTACGTTCAAGATGTCCTGAGGGTTATTGGGTTAGTCAAAATCGTCAGCAGGGTATAATCTTACGATTCGTTTGCATGACAAACATTCATATATACTCATTAAGTAAATATTAACAACCCAGAATCAATAAAACCAAACTACAGCGTACTTGGTTAATCTGATCTGGCCTAAGGAATGATTTGGGTATACGTAATTCCTAATTGGTAATGATTTCGTGACTGCATATTTATGATTAATAGTCATTAAATGAAAGAAATCATACTCACAAAACAGACCCAAATCCAGATAACATTATCAAAGCAGAGTTTGGGCTTTAAAGTGATTTGTGTATTCAAAATTCTGAAGCGGGCGTTTCTTAAAGACTCAATTTGTATACTTACGGTTGAATAATGATTGAATGATATTCACAGAACATGTCCAGCATCCAAACAACCCCATTAGAGGAGAGTTCTTCAGTAACCGTACACTTACTTGCAGCAGAACTTTTCAAAAGCTTTTTGAAAAAGCCGGTCCAGAGAAAGGGGCAAACAAGCTTCACAAGCCGTTGCATAGCCAGTGCCTCGAAAACACCCTTAATCTTCCCCTAGCATACCCCAGCCCAAACCAATATATATCTAAATAGTAATGAAAAAAGGATACTAAAAAGTGAATGGTTTTTTTCTTTCATATTGCTCAAGTGTAGTCACGCAAGCTGCCTAGTATATAGTGATCTACTGTTTTTGTTTTGTGGGTGTCAATCAAACTGTCATTACAAGCGTATGTAAAACGCTGGAAAATAGAATAAATTAATAATTGAGCAAAAACAGCTACAATACAGACCGAAAATAGAAAATTCCTTGAAGGAACAGGATAAAAACAGGGCAAATAGACACGAATCGATAAATGGTCGATCTGTTTCAGCTATTTGCTCTCTTGTTTTAAATTTTGACGTGTTTTTTTTTTTTTAATTTTAATATGTTTTTTCAGCCCGGTTTATGTATTTCTACTCTAAATTTAACTACCATATTTATTAAATATTAATATATAAGAGACTCTTTTCAATAAAATTAAAAAATAATACTCGGAACAGTTAGGTTATAGTTTCGGTGCGATCAAGTGTCACATAGTACTAGGTAGATGACTTTGGGGCCATCGTCATAAAGTAATGTATTCATAAATTGTGTCTTTATCCTTAATAAATGTGGTTAGAGAAACAATTTTAGAAATTTTAGGTAAATAGGTAATAATGAATGTTTGAACTCATCTTCGTCTAAGTGTTAAATATAAAAATATAACTAGCATTTGTACAAAGAGGAGGTGCAATGAAGTCCATATTAGGATATAGTTTGAATAATATATTAGAGGTTACGAAATCATTTTTAAATTGTATTTATTAGTGATAATTATTAGAATTAAAATAGGTTTGTTAAATTTTTAAAATTTTATCATTTTTTCAAATATAAAAATTGTTTTATCTATAATTCTATTAGATAACAGTACTATACAATCTTATTAGGATGGCCATTAAATATAATTGTATAATTAATATTTATTATTATATATAGTTATTCATAATAAATAGTAGAATCGTTACTATGAATAATAATAGGTGTTATGGATAACTAGTAGTATAAGGAGTTATTATTATATGTCTATTATCATTTTTATAATATAGATCAATTACTACATGTATAATTATACGTGATACTAGGTATCCTAATTTTTATTATATCTAATTAGTTAACGAATATTCAGTTGAATAATTTATACTTATTATTATATTATAAATAAAAGAATAATTACTTTAAATAATAATAGACATGATTAATAATGAATATGATATTAAATTTTTTTATTGGTGAATGGTTTTGACTGGAGCTATGAACCGGTGGGGTCACATTGGGGGACCCCATCCTAATGGTGGTATGGACAAGTGCCAAGGCATTAACGCCTCTTGGATTTGTCTCATATTGATTTCTACATTCTCCTCCTTATCAATTTGGTCGATTAAGCACCTTTGTATCTCTCCTTGACTCGTTATCCCTCCACGACCATTATCTCTCCATTTCTTAGATCGTTGAATCTCCTTATATCTCTCTTGCTCATTGTCTACAACCCCTTATCTCTTTGGTTATCTCTTGAAGCACTCCCTCCATGATGGCGAGATATATCCCAATACTTCTTTATGACTCTGTTTGTGAATCTATGCATACATTTTTTACCATGTCAATGTCTCTATTGAGTCACGTGCTTCAACTTTTTTTATCGGTGGTGGCCAATGGTAATTGCTAGTGAAGTGCCATGAACAACATCTACGCCAGCATTGATATCATGCGCCTATGTACATCATCTAGCTTCTAATCATTCTTGACTAAAAATATTATATATGGAGCTTTAATTCTAATTTTAAATATTTTGTTTTTTGCAAAACCATTATTATACATATTGTGTTTTTGTTACACGCATAAATAATTGTTATAATGTTGTTTAACTAAGCAATATGCTATAGATTTTACTAATTGAGAGGAATTAGATGCAATGCATCATTTTTTTTTATTAGATATAAAGTAATCAAAATGTGACAATCGAGAGTTTATAGTATGACTACTTACCATGCAAGATTACTAATAGAGTTACATCCAGTTATCAAAAATACTTTAGATCTAATACAAAAAAACTCATATAAGAGATTACTATCTAGTAGAGTTCTACAATAGCTTTTTAACATAATCCTAAAATAAAACATCTCTGACTCTATCTTCTCCTCTTCTCTCAATCCAAGCAATCCACCTTGCTTTACCCTACATCCATACGAGAACACAATCCTCTCTGATCCTTTGTATGTAGAGATGTACAATTCTTTGGGCTACTGGCATAGGAGGTAGTGTTTTTGTTACTAGTATGGGAGGCAGTGTTGCTCTTGTAGCTGGAATAGGGGGAGGTGTTTGTAGTGTTCTTAATTGGATTTGTTAACTAGGAAAGGACATTCCCCTACTCAATGATTGGACATCATATCTGGCAACCAAAAATCCCTCTAAAAGCATCATTTAATTGTCAACTCGAGGTCGTATAACTTGAAATGGATCAACACAATATATGCACTAGTCTTTTGTAACAAACATATATCCTATTTCTAAGAACATGATGATGGAAATGAAGATGCAATAAATAACTTTAACACAAACTAAAGCAATAACTTAAGCCATAGGAAATAAGAACTACACAATGGCTGCATGAACAGTTAACAGTTCTGAATATCCATCTATTGTAGGAACAATCACTGAAGTTCTATAGAAAATTAAAGTAAAGCTATCCTATTTGTTGAAAAGGAAAGAATAGACACTTTCTTGAGTGGGTCCCCTCAGTCAGTGTCCTTAGAGAAAATACGGGCTAAACTTCAAACTTTAGAATCATTTTATTGAATCAACATTGAAAAGTACATTTCTAGTGAAATGATTAACTCTGATAACTGGTATTACTCCTTACTTATTTTCTATTCTATATTCTTCCTCTATCTATTTTCATCTATCTCTATCACTTCAGCTAAAGGCCAAAGCTATTTATTTACAATTGAACTCAACTAACTTCTAACTGACTTATCCACTTGAGGTAGAAAGTTTTTATTACAAAATAAAACTCTCACAACTGACATAGAGTGGGCGGAGGAAGGCTGAGTCAAATCAACCGAGAAACATTAATGACATTCTCCTTCTAGATTTGTGGATCATAAAGACACTTTCCACTAGATTCATGGAACACCTTCCTTCATGGCAAACATATCTTTTAACTACTCCTTCCATTGCTCTGTGCGTCTACGACTGAATCGATCTTTACCAGAACCATTAAGCAATGACCAAGTGGAGTGTAGATTTTCTCCTGGATCTTTGGGTTCTACATAAATGACTTCTATTCTTGTAGAAAGGGGTTAGCTCGACACATGAAATCTATCAAATGCACATTATCCATATTCAATGCATCCATAGTTCATTATCTACAAGCAAACAACATTCCTCATATGGCTACAGGAAAATAGACAGCAATGGCTGCAGAAAGATAAAGTCTCAAAGGCACACATCATTTAGCAAAACAACAAGTAGTAGTTATAAAAACTATAGCAAGGATTATTATAATAGATACGTTCCATTATAAACAACTAAGTATCATAATCCACGAAAAAGGTTCTTATAGTTAATACTTAAATTCTGTTAAAAGTCTATAAAACCATTTGAAAGTGTTGCTAAAATATAGTTTAAAACATGTCAAAATTAGGGCTCATCATTCCCCTCAACCTAAGAATGGTTGGACCCATTAACCATGGCTACATGCTCTTTCTTGGCCTTCTTCCGCAAATCATCTTAGAACTGTTGGCCACATTCTCCTTTTACAAAGCTCCAGTAGAAAGCTTTCATTTCCTCCAAACTCTGCCACTTATCAATATCTTATTTATTGTTGTAGACGTTGTTCATCCCCCGCATTTCTAATAGTGGCCATGGGAGAATTGGTGATTGCATTACTAGAGTCAACCAATTACATTCCATTGCTCTTGATTTCTCCATAAATAAAGTGGCTCACCTAGTAGCTACATATAGATTGTTAGGAGCATGAGGTTCAGAATTATGCATCTGCGATGTGAGCTCTAACCATCTTGTTTGGCAATGTTGAGTGGAAATATAAAGAACCTGATTCACAATCTCATAATATTGAGAAAAAGAGGCTTCTTTGAGAGGCTCTATTAAGGGCTTGGACCACCCATGAGCCCATAATTTCTTCCAATCAAAGTAAATTTGCCTACCCTTGGATGACTCTCCCCTAATTTCAAGAGGAATAGTAGCTTCTTCATACTTATAACTATCAAATTATTCTCCCCTACTGATCTCATTTTTAATCCAGGAAGCTAATGCAGAAATGTGGACATCCCCGATGTACATGAGAGGATTCCAATTCACATCATCAAATACCACCATGTTGTGAAGATAAAATTCACATAGGAGGTGCCTCAAATATTCAGGAGACTCCCTGTTTGCTTCATCAAATTCATAGGGTGTTTTCAAAGAAGGGTTCTTCCCTTGCCAAATTCTGAGTAATTGAAAATTCAAATATAATTCCTTCAAGTAAAGTGCATAAACTAGAGAAGGACTCCTACATTGGACATTTTCAGGGACTAGTTTCACTATTTCATTGAGAGTTACCTTGAGGTTTTCAATCTCTATATCTTTTTTGTTGATAATCTATTTTAACCTCTCTGTCTTTATCTCATAAGTGGCACTTTGATCTTGTATTTTTTACAACAAACCATCCCTACAGTAAAGTTTGTGAGATGTTTAGGTGGTCGATGTAGAGATGGCATAGTCGGTGGCATTGCCTTAGAAATAGATGGCACTTACCTTACAATTTCCACTTCCTCAATTTCATCAGATACATCTCTTACTTATTTTCCCTCCTCCTTAATCCACACAAATTTTTCCTGCAACTTCTCCATAGAAACTGCTAACAAGATGCAGTGGTGAAGTGGGAATACTGGATACATGAGGTGACTGTGGAGAATGAGAAGGACTAGGTGGAGAGGAGTCAACATTAAAAATAGGAGTAGTCGATTGTCCCTGTAATCTACTACTTTTTCACGTAGGTGTAGGAATGGATGTTGCTTTCTTTTGGACCTTGGTTGTAGGAGCATAACTCTCACCAATATGACTCCTCTTAAGATGTTTACGAAAAAATTTTGGGGTGTCTAACTAGGAAATTAGAACTAGATACTTTCCTTTGTCTTGTCTAGAAGAAACCCTAGGGTTTGTTGAGAAATGTTAGACATTCTTTTAGACAAGGGAACATTATCCTTAGAATCATCTAAGGTAGAAGATTCAGGGGCAGAAGTATCAGGAGGTGCAGTTGTGGAAGCTTTGGTTATTTTTGAATTATGCTTATGGGTAAGAGGTTATCCTTTAGGTCCGACATCGTGGACTTCTACCGTAAACCTCCTGAGACTAACAAATTCTTCCTAGGGCATAGGAGAATGGTCTCTTACAGACCTTTTGATGCAGGGGCATCCTCAATTCCTGAAGATTCTGGAAGTCTCAGTAACTATCTGGTGGAGTTTGGTTAATTGGCTGGTGATCTCGGTAGAAGACTGGAGTTTCTTAGTCTTTGATGATGGTTCTTAGTCGAAGTTTGTTTTGCTTCACCGATGGAGCTCAGTGGATGATGGTCACTCGGTGACTTGGTGTTTTGTTGCTCAGTGCTTAGTTACCAACGGGGTCTCAGAGTTTATGTCATTTTCTCAGTCACTGAAGTGTCTCGGTCGCTGAAGTGTCTCGGTTGCTGAGGGAAGCTCAATCATGGAAGGAGACTCGGCATTTCTGGTGCTTGGTAATGCTTGTGGAGCTTCGTTGGTATGTTTGCTCGGTATATTTCCTAGCACTTGGTAGTTTGGCTTACCGACGGGTGTTCTTGGAGATTTGGGAGGCTGACTTGGTACATTTAATATTAGTAGCTGATGTCACATTCTCCTATGTGGATCTGGAGGTCAACATGGATAATTTAATTATTGTAAGGTTATTTGAGAGCCGACTTGTATTGTATTTAATATTTATTTGTAGGAGTTAATTATGCCATCCAGTTGACTTGTGGCTGAGGATTAGTATTTAAGGAGTGTTTGGGTAGTTGTTTAGGACACGATCAGATTGGGCAGATTAGAGAGATCTAGACAGAGTAGATTGGAAGAGGTAGAAGAAGTGTAGCAAAGTTAGTAGCTTGCGAGCTTAGGAACAAGAAGATTGCTTGGTGGCTTGCGAGCACAAGCTTAGATCTTTCTTAGAGTGCCTACCAGTGTCCTGTAGTGTTACAAACTTGGACTAGCTAAGAAGTGTGTTGCATCCTGCGTGATCTTGTTGAACTATTTCTTGCTTTGTATTTGGTCGTAACAGGGAAGGCCTTACAACCCAACACATTGCATGTAATTAGTTGTTGATGAATAAAGATATCTATTTTCTTTCAGATCTAGCTTTGGTGTTGTGTTATTCCGTTGTGTTGGTGTTTGGCTACAAGTTTGGACAGTCCTTAATTGGATCCTCCATCCTTGATTGCATCAAGTGGTATCAGAGTTGAGTTGATCTTGTTTGGAGAAAGGTTGGTGAAGAGATTGTGTGCAATCTAAGTTGCAGATCTGTGTTACTGAACTTGTGAAATTGTGGCCTAGTTGTTCATGCAAGGTGGTAGGTTGCAATCTGACTTGCATACAACTCGGAGGTTGTCACAAGGTGGTCGATGTTGGGTTTGTTGCAGAGGGTTTTTGAAGATCTTTGGATATGTCTCTGAGAGGATTGAACCCTGGTGCGATTGCTTCTCTTTATGATGTGGTGGAAGTGAAGATTTCTGAAAGGTTTGCTCGGTGGGAAACAGATTTATTGAGCCGTATGGAGAACTAGGTGGATAACCTTGTGAAGGAAAGTGTTGTTGAGCTTTGTAAAGCTTACCGGAGTTGGGACATGCCAATCCGAAAGAAGTTTGTTTGGCCTATTAGAAGACTAGTTTGAGAGAGAAGAGATCTTCACAAGATTTCTTGTGACAGTATGGAGGTATGTGAGATTGGTTTTGATGGTCAGTTGGTGGATTCTTCCATGAAACGTGTGGAGCAACTTGTGGCTGTTGCTAAGATACATGTGCTTATTGATGATGTTGTTGACCTTGTTAAGGTTGGTGAGAAGATTGGTTTTCATGTTCAGTCGGTTGTGCCTGACATGGAAATTACAGAGCATCTAGTTGTGCATGATCGGGTTGTTGTTGATGAGGAGTTACCTATTTTTGAACACCTTTGTGATGATGGTGTTACCGAATTACTTTTTCTCGGTGCTAAGATGCAGATGTTATTTGTTGGTTGCGGACTTGAGTCACTGGTTGACAGTGACAAGTCTTGTGATGAGATTCTGAGATGGGATTCTGACTTGATCCTTGATGATGGGTTGAAGGCTTGGTTTGTTCTGGATGTTGAACGTACTGACTGATTGGTGACATATCAGTTAAGGAGGCCTTGGTTGATGAGCTTGTGCATTTTCCTGGCTTCATGGATTGACAAGCCTTGTGTGAAGATGAAGTGGATGGCAGATTTTATTGAAGGAGAAAAGTGTGGGACACACTTTCTTATTTACCCCTAGTGTCTGATGAAGGGGCACCCTCAGTTCTTGAAGATTCTGGTAGTCTCGGTAATTGTCTAGTGGAGTTTGGTTAATTGGTTGGTGATCTCGGTAGAAGACTGGAGTTTCTCAATCTTTGATGATGGTTCTCGGTCAAAGTTTGTTTTGCTTCACCGATGGAGCTCGGTGGATGATGGTGACTCGGTGACTTAGTGTTTTGTTTCTCGGTGCTCGGTTACCAATGGGGTCTCAGAGTTTATGTCTATTTCTTAGTCGTTGAAGTGGCTCGGTTGCTGGAGGACTCTGTCACTGAGGGAAGTTCAGTCATGGAAGGAGACTCGGCATTTCTAGTGCTCGGTAATGCTTGTAGAGCTCGGTTAGTATGTTTGCTCGGTATATTTCCTAGCACTTGGTAGTTTGGCTTACTGATAGGTGTTCTTGGAGATTTGGGAGGCCGAATTGGTACATTTAATATTGGTAGCTGAGGTCGCATTCTCCTATGTGGATCTGGAGGCCGACATGGAAAATTTAATTATTGTAAGGTTTTTTGAGAGATGACTTGTATTGCATTTAATATTTGTTTGTAGGAGTTAATTATGTCATCTATCCGACTTGTGGCTGAGGATTAGTATTTAAGGAGTGTTTGGGTAGTTGTTTAGGACATGATCAGATTGGGAAAATTAGAGAGATCTGGACTAAGTAGATTGGAAGAGGTAGAAGAAGTGTAGTAGAGTTAGTAGCTTGCAAGCTTAGGAACAAGAAGATTTCTTGGTGGCTTGTGAGCACAAGCTTAGATCTTTCTTGGAGTGCCTACCAGTGTCCTGTAGTGTTACAGACCTGGACTAGCTGAGAAGTGTGTTGGATCCTGCATGATCTTGTAGAACTATTTCTTGCTTTGTATTTGGCTATAACTGGGAAGGCCTTACAGCCCAACACATTGCATGTAATCAGTTGTTGATGAATAAAGATATCTATTTTCTTTCAAATCTAGTTTTGGTGTTATGTTATTCCGTTGTGTTGGTGTTTGGCTACAAGTTTGGACAGTCCTTAATTGGATCCTCCATCCTTGACTGCATCACCTTTCTATGAGCAATTTAATTAGGCAATGATGAGAAATAGAATTGAGCTAGCCCTTTTGGTAAATAGAGGCACTATTGACAAGTAAGTTGTAAAGGAAATTAGGGACATTGACTATCTGTCCATGATGCATATGAGACAACAACTTAAAATGATGAGAATGGAGGACTGAGAACCTACCTTCACACATCAAATACTTGATAACATAGGTGTCCTTTGAAACCCATTCCTCTAGTAAGCTTAGTCGTTGAGCACCCTATTAGATTATGCATAATGGAGGGTCATCAGGTCGAGTGAATTTAGCTCGAGAAGTTCATGCATCTTTTGTTTGTGGAAATAATTCACCGGTTTGAGATAACCTAGTTACTTCAGAAATTTGTTCCTTTGTATCAATGACCTTAAGACATTTTACCTTGGCCTTTCCATTCTAAAAAGTTCTTGTGAAGTCCTCTACCACCAGCTCATCAAATGTAGTGAGCTTCATAAAATAATCAAGCTAGCCACATTGTCGAAATGTAGGCAAATTTTGGGTATCCTCCAATAGAATTTGATGGTCCGTCGACTCATGCCTAACAAATTGTCCTTCCATTTTTAACTTCAACTTCCCACATAGTTGGAAAAGTCAACACACTTTACCAACACTCTGGTGGTCAATTTTCCTATCATAGTGCAAAATTTGAAGAAAAATGTCATTTCTTGCCTTAGGTTGAGGAAATAAGGTTTATTATCTTGGTAGGGTTTCAAAATATTTTTTTCATAAGTCCAAAACCCTACATGTGATCTATTTCTTCATTACTTTTGAAGTCACTTAAGTCATTTTAAGTCATGTACCTTAAGTTGTCAAAAAATGTCATTTCTTGCCTTAGGTTGAGGAAATAAGGTTTATTATCTTGGTAGGGTTTCAAAATAATTTTTTCATAAGTCCAAAACCCTACATGTCATCTATTTCTTCATTACTTTTTGAAGTCGCTTAAGTCATTTTAAGTCATGTACCTTAAGTTGTTATTGAAATAGGCCAAATCTTTTAAGTTGTAAGTCCTATTGGGACCTATGAATAATTTATTTCCTAAGTCTAAAGTTTCAATGATGTTTTAAAATCAAGTTAGATCCATTTCAATCTAATGCTGGGTGTGATCTCGTGATCAATAGATGTTCATAATTTACCCTTCGCGGGATCATGCCTGAGTGACATGTAGAAGATGGTGGGACCTTGACTGGGACTAAAGAAAATGATAGATGATGAGTAGATTAAGTTTTATCCAACGGTGGGTGTGATGTCACTAACTAAAGATACATATTGTTTAGCCTTCGTGGGATCACGCCTAATTGACATGTGTCCACCCTGAGATCGTGAAACTGATAAAGAATGAAGATAAAGGTAAGTCAAATTGGTTTTGATCCAATGGTAGGCATAATCCTGTGATTAAGAGTTGAGAGTTAATTAGTGATCAATACATTGCACCTTGGTGACATGTGTCTAGGATGACATCACATAACTCAGCCTAAAAGGCAGTAAATAATGTAGAGATCGATTTTGATCAAACGCTAGGCATATTCCCGGTATCAAAACCTGCATGAAAGATACTAATCAAGGGATCACGCCCGAGTGACACATGTCCAGTTTGATAAAGAGGAAAAAAGGTGGGGCCTAAGTGCCAGATAATGTTGAGGTGTCACTTTCTGATTGGTCAATTTTGCTACCATGAAGAGTGATGTGCAGGTCATCAGTTTGTTGAATTTTTGTGAACCACACGATGTGTCGGGAGGGTTTAGATCAATGACTCTATTTTAAATTTGGTTTCATGATGTGAAATGCTTTGTTTTTATCTGTTGGGGTTGCAATTTTGAATTTTAATGAAGTATTTTCAACATAAAATGGAGTCGGTGAGCCAGGTAGATTGAATTTTTTACCTAATCTGATCTGATTTTGCAGAGATGGAAAGGACAAAATTGTAGGTGAAAATTGATGAGTGTTATGTCGGTTGATTAGATCTGATTTGTTTGTCTTTGATCACCATTAAATATGATATTATAAGGGACACTCTTCTGGAAGGAGGGGTTGTGGTATGGAAAAATTGTCAAAGAAATTCAAATCCCTACCACACGGAGGTAGGAGCGATAGTCCTGCTATTGATTGAGAAGCTAAGGGAAAGAGGCCATTCAATGAATCAAATCCTATTCTTGTGGTTCACCTGCTAGGGTTTCACCTATAATGTAGATCAAATTGGATTCTGATATCTCTGGGATTTTTAGCCATCCCTTCTGTAATTACTTCATGTTGTCACAAGTTGTCTTTGGTGGTTGACAACTTACTTGCCCTAAATGATCTAAAGCTTGTTGCAATCCTTGTTTGATAAAAGGATTCCCAAGATCATTTAGAAGGGCTAGAAAATTGAGATAGAAAAATTATATAGGTTTTCAGTCAGGGATATAGCATATTGCTATAGGATGGCTACACAAAAGAATTTCAAGCTGAAGTCAGTTTGTATTTTCTAAGAAAAGAGTCTCATTAGTTAGTCAAGAACTATGTAGAGAGTTTGTAATGTTTTGCTTGCAAGGATTTTTAATGAAGCATATAGTATTCTGAATTCATTTGTGGGGTGTTTTATGTCTAGTCCAATACTACGTGTATTAGTTTCAAGGAAGTTAATACAAAGATTTAGTAGAAAATTGCTTTAAATCTTGTCTCCTTTTGTGGTGGTTTATAATTTCCTATGTCTTATGAACAAAGAGCTCAAGATCATAGCATTTGTTTTAAATTATATGTCCTGATATACTTTTCTTTTAATTCAAGGACTTAAGTAAATGCTTAGTATAACCTGACAGGGTTATAGGGTATTAGAGAGGATTGTGATAAGAATGAGATTTTAAGTATCAATTGATTTTCATTTGCAAGGTAAATGATTGGATCACCAACCATAGTGTGGACTTGTTCTGAATATGCCCAATGAATAAGGCACTAATCACAAAGAATCAATCAAGCAGATATTCTCTCTTTTCTCTTAGTTTAATTTGAAAATCAAATCAAAACTTTTAAATTCAAGTTCTAGAACTAAAGTGCAAAGCCCTTGCTTAGCTTGTGAGTGATTTGGTAGTGTGATTATCTCTTACAGTATCTCTTTATTTCATAAGTAGGAGAAGATAATAAGGGCATTTATCTACTTTGTTAAGGGTTAGTAGAAAGGAAAGTTGAGAAGTGAATGAATCTAATCCTAGGCGTACTTGCCTAAATTCTGCAGAGTTCAAAGTGTATAAAGCTTAAGAGCTTTGTTAATTGGTCTGTGTTCTTGTTAGAGTGTACTAAATGTGGGAAGTAATCTAACCCATAGGTGCATTTCTTCACTTTCAAGGTATTTAAAATTTTGCTAAACCAGGAACCAACACACTTTGCAACAAATCAACCTCTTTTCTTGCTTACTGAAATTCTTGAAATTTTAACCACTTCCCTTTCCTCCCCTCAACCTAAAATTTTAAACCGTTGTCTCAAGAACTGCTAGAGATGCAGAAATTGGTTCATCAATTCAAACTTCAAATTTTCAGACAAGTTTAGGAAGGAATGTAAGGTGTAATGGGTTTTAAGTGCAAGAGATACAACTGGACAATAAGTGAATCAGATGAAAGATCTGAAGTATTGATAGAAAGGATAGGGCATTAACTCTATTTGAGTAGTTGGCAGCAGAAATACATAGATGTGGCAATTTAATCGTGTGGAAAAGACTAGCAATTTGCACCCATATTTAAAATATAAATGTACTTGCTTTAATTAACTCATAAATGCAACTAAATAGAATAATTAACCACTTGAGATTATGTGGAGTGTACCTAGCATAATGAATACTTAACCAATTGATATGACCACTCCCTCTTTATTAAAAATTATTCGAAGGACATGCTGGAGAAAAAGATGAATGATGGATGGATGAGGTGGAAGAAAAAGAAGATGGTATGGATGGCAGATGGGTGACTGGAATAGAATGGGACCCACTAAGTGAATACTTTATTTTGAAGGCCATCACACTATCATACAACACTTAGTGAATTAAGTCGAGACTCAATTCCTTCAGCTGCAGGATGTACACCCTTCTTCTCATACTAGAATTGCTTTAAGAACTCTTCCTTGTCAATGGGTTTAAAATAGGGCTTCAGTCAATGCCCATTGACCAAAAACCTGAACCTAACTTCATCTATTGTATGCAATTGTATGATACCATTTTCAAATACTTTAGTGATCTCATATGAACCTAGCCATCTGATTTGAAACTTTCCCAAATTGTCCTTTTATTTGGAGTCATATAATAGAGCCTAGTCTCTTGCAACAAACTTCTTTTCCTTTATATACCGGCCATGTCATTTAATATGTTGATTTTGGATCAACTCTATGTGTTGCAGGGCATCATGTCTAAGCTCATCCAAGGCATTGAGATGCATGACTCTTTCTCTTTGTGTTGTGGTTAGATCTAGATTAAGTTCCAATGTTGTCCTAAGAGTCTTGTGTTCAAAATCTATAGGCATTAAAACCTTCTTTCCATACACCATATCAAAAGGTGTGTAACCTGTGGTGGTTTTCCAAGTGGTTCTATAAGCCCAAATAGCTTTTGGTAGTCTTGCAGCCCAATTCTTCTTATGCAGGTTCACTTTTTTTTGTCAAAATTGCCTCAATATCCCTATTTGTGACCTCTTGTTGGTTGTTGTCTTGAGGGTGATATGGGGTTGACTTCCTATACCTGAGATTATACTCATTAACCAAAGTTTCTATTAAGGTAGAAGTGAACTTATCCCCTTGGTTTGTTACATTCTCTCTAGGAACTCCAAATCTAGTGAAAATTTCCTCATAAAGGAATTTTGCAACTTTATTATCCATAGCATGCTTCATAGGCTTTACTTCAACCCACTTGGTTACATAATCAGTACAAACAAGGATTTAAGACTTACCATTTGATGGAGGATCAATTGGGCCCACAAAGTCCAGGCCCCATTTAGCAAGGGCATCTCATCTGATCTAGTTGGTCTCCCCATCCTTTGGCACCTATCACATTTCTTTGTGTACTTGGCTTCATCATTATGGAGTATGGGCCAATAATAACCATCATTCAAGATTTTCATAGTTGTCCTTTTTGCAGCAAAATGTCCTCCTTAAGGCTCATCATGTAAGGCATGAAATATGTCATAAGTTTCCTCCTCCCTCACACATCTCCTCATTACTTAGTTTGGACCTATATAAAACATGCAATCTGCAATCCAAGAGAAGTTAAAACTCTTTTCAACCAACAGTCTTTTCTCCTTTGGTGAGAAATGAGGATTCTTTCCCGCAGTTAAGTAATTAGCTATATCTACATACCATGGATGGATAACTTGTATTGCAAATAAATTCTCACTAGGGAATGAATCTTCTATATGTACATAATTATCTTGCCTTTGCAATCTAGATAAGAAATTAGCAACCACATTGTCTTTACCTAGTTTATCCACAATGGTAATGTCAAATTCCTGCATCAGCAACAACCACCTGGCTAACCTTCATGTTATATAAGTTTTATTGATGAGGTAATTGATTGTTGCATGATTAGTATGGATGAATATATTATAAACTAAAATGTAATGCCTAAATTTCTTAAGTGCATAAATGATTGTCACCATTTCTGTTTCTGTGATAGTATAGTTGAATTCATCTCCCTGCAAATTTTTTCTAATATAGTAGATGGCATGCTCAATTTACCCGTCTTTCTATCCCAGAACAACACTAAAAAATTAATCTAATACATCTATGTGAATGTGGAATGGAAGTGACCAATTTGGCCCTTTTAGAATAGGTGCTTGTGTGAGGGTTATTTTAAGTACAAGAAATGCCTTCTCACATTCTTTCATCTATTCAAATTCTACATCTTTTTTTAATAGAACATATAAAGGCCCCACTGACTAAAGTCTTTAATGAATCTCCTATAGTATCCAACATGACCAAGGAAACTCCTGAGGTCCTTTTGTTTAGAAGGAAAGGATAAACTAGAGATAACTTCAATCTTAGAAGGGTCCACTTGTTATCATGCAACACAGATATAATGTCTGAGCACTATTCCCTCCCACATCATCATGAAACACTTCTAGCTATTAAGTGAAAGACTATGATATTCACACCTCTAGAGTACTTTCTCCAAGTTATCCTTAGCTTCTTCAAAATTTGCACCATACACAGTGAAGTCAACCATATAAAGTTTCATGTAGTCATATGAGATATTAGAAAAGATACTAATTACAACTGTTTGAAAGGTTGCATGAGCATTACAAAGACCAAAGGGAAGCACTGAATAAGAAAATGTTCCCCAAGGAAAGGTGAAGGTGGTCTTCTCTTGATATTCTAGAGCAATCCTAATTTGATTATAGCCACTGAAACCATCAAGGAAAGATAAGTATACTTTACCTTATAGGTTATCCATCACTTGATCAATAAAAAGGTAGAGGAAAATGATCTTTCTTTTTTGCAGTATTAAGCTCCATATAATCCATGCACACTCTCCACTTACCCCCTTTCTTAGGCACAATAACCAATGGGGGAACCCACTAACTATTTGAAATTGGGTAGATAAACCCTACATTCAACAACTTTTGTAGCTCCTCTTTTACTATCTCCCTGAGCAATGGGTTAACTCTTATTTGAGGTTGTCTGACAAGCTTGAATTCATTATCAATGAATATTCAATGTGCACATAATTTAGGATCCAACCCTTTCATGTCACTATAGTCCCAAGAAAAAGTTGCCTTGTGATTAGTGAGGATCTGAATTATGGACTCCTATTGCTCAACAGTAAGGCTTCTATTGACATTTAAAACTTTTCCTGCAACAATATCTACTTGTGAGGTTAACTCTAACATGGAAACATCAGACAAAATGGGCATCCTTATCTCATGAGGTAATAAGGTATGCAAGAAATTTATTGCTGCAAGAAAGTGTCCAGAAGTAGAGGAGGGAAGAATAGTTTATAGTGAACATGGACTTTCTCCAAATAGAGGATATTCAATACCATGATTATTTTGGATGACATAGTCCAAAATCTCATCTTATTCTTGTTGCTCAATAAAAGGTACCCTTCTAATCATCATTAGGTTTACCACATAATTAACTTCCTCTTCAACATCTTCCCCTAAATCAGACCAAACTACTTTCTCATTCTCAAGTTGAGGTTGGGCTGGAGCATAGAGAGTGATATTTTTGGTACTATAACCATCATAGATGGTCATATCTCTAGACCTACAACCTATATAGGCATATACAGTTGCCAACCAAGGTCTTCCTAATATGATTGGATACCCTCCTAATGTTGTTTTTGGGGACAACACCATGAAATCTGCAGGATATTCCCATGAATCCAAAGTGTGACTACAAGGTCTTCTATGAATCCATAAGGTTTGATAGTGGAACTGTCAACAAGGTATAGGATAGTAGGTGTAGTTCTTAAGTCTAAGATACTTAATTTCACCATAAGGTCTTTGGTCATCACATTTATGGAAGCTCCAAGATCAACTAGAGCATTCTTAACCTAAATTCCATTAACAACGATTTCCACAACAAAGCTACCAAGGTCTAAGTATTTTGGGATGGTAAGCTTTCCCAACATTAAATTAGAAAGTTGGCCTAAAACATGAACAATTTGAGGGTCACTCTTCTTCCTGCCTGGCTTCTTTAAACATGCTTCCTTGATAGCCTTTCTATAAATGGGAACTTCTTTTATGGCTTGGAACGAGGGTATCTTCACACATATATTCTTTAACTGCTCAATAATTTCAAATACAAGTTCTTCATATGGCTAAACAATTCCCTTTTCTAACCTCTTAGGAAAAGGAGGTTCTCTATTGGAGGTTGTAGGCAAGGAATGATTAGGCAATGACTCCTTAGTTGGGGTTTGGCCATTTAGGATTTCTTTCTCACTTTCCTCAAATGGAACTTTGGTAATTACAAGAGGAGCTAGGGTTGGAAAGATAGTCCCTGATCTTAGATTAATATTGTTAAGGGTATAGGCAGGTTGTTGATTAGGATCAATAGAGTAAACTTGTTTTTGTTGAGGCTTTCTATTAGGATTAGGCATTGGCTAAGTTGGTAATTTAGTTGGTTTAGGATTTGAATTATTCATGGTTGTAGGAGGTGGCATAATAGCTTATTGTTGGGGTTGCTTAAGGTAACCAACAAGTTTATTAGACCATTGTTGTCCTCCCTTCCACTGATTAGGTTGTTTCCAACTCCCTTAAGGGGGTTGTCATTGGTTTTAGGGTTGCTACCATTGATTTTGTGATGGAGGTTGTTGCCATTGATTTTTTTGTAGAGGTATCCACTGGTTTTGTTGGAGACTAGGCCAAGGGTTATTCCCATAAGGATGGAAGTATGGAGGATACTAGTTTTGCGACTGATTAATATATGAACCAAAATATTGCAAGGGATCCTGAGGCATACCTTGTCTAGGGGCTCATGGCCTATGTTGAGAAAAAAAGAACACTTGCTCATCATCTCCTTCAATTTTCTTGAACTCAGTGGGAACATTGAGTGCCTCTAGGTTGACCAAAAACTTGCATCTACAATCCTTCTTCTATCTGCAGTGAGGGAAAAATTTAGCTAGCATTACCTCTGCTTCATCTTGCTTCCTCCAAGCTTGCATGGTGTTTAGTTGGGTAGCAACATTATTAATAATGTCATGCTTGAATTCTGACAAGAGATTAGAAATCTCTACCTTAGACACTCCAAAACCATTGGCTTTAGAAATAGAAGACCATAACCCTCTTCCTTTCTTCACACCTGCCCTTGATTAGTTGAGACAAATTTTCTTGATATAATTCCACTCTCTCTAAGTAATGTCCTCTCCTGCCATGAGGTCCAATGCCTCCATGCAATTGTCATTAACTCCTCTTAGAAAGATAATTTTTTGGGACTCTTCATTCGGTTGATGTTGAGTATTCTCCTGTAGGCTGAACAAGAACCTTGAGACATCATCTTCTAAAGTTTTATCCTCCTTTTGAGATATTTTAAAGATATCATCTCCTCTCATATCATTACCCCTGCAATTTTATTTATATTTGTCCAATAATAGGGTCTTGAGACCATCTCAAGTAGTTGTTGTATCTACTCCCAATCCCATGAACCACCTCAAGGATGACTCTTTAAGGGTATAAGGGAACAATTTTAGCCTATGAGCATGTTTGGAATAATCAAAACTTCTACAGAGGATATCAAATTCAAATAGAAAGGTATCAGGATCCTCTGTGACTAGCCCATAAACTTGGAAAGTGTTGAAGCAGGTATGTTCTTGAGATCATGATTATCACGTAGGTTAGGGATTGGAAAGGGAAAAGTAGGTGGAACTGCCATTCTTGCCCGAGTTCTTGGGTTTCTTTCCTGAGCTCTTGGGTTTCCCCTTGGATGGTAAACTACAAGGGCTATCTAAGCATTGTCTTGGTGCTAGTTAAGGTCAATTAGTTCTTCAAACAAGTGCAAGTCTTCTAAGGAAGGAGGGGCTAGATTTTGGTCAACATCGACATAAAGTTCTTCTTCTTGGGGGGTTCCTCTATAATTTTTCTAGGAGGGAATCTTCCAACCTCATATCTTCTTCTATGCATACAACAAATGCAAAACTAGACTATGGGAAAAAGATGAATTTTAAGATAAAGACTAACTAAAAATTTAGACTTACAGCTACCATGCATGCTACAGATTCTTAGTTCGACACCATCCTCGACAACGGTGTCAAAAATGTAGTTCTCTTAATTGGAATAGTTAAATAGGAAAGTACATTCCCCTACTTAGTGATTGGACATCATATTTGGCAGCCAAAAATCCCTCTAAAAGCATCATTTAATTATCAACTCAGGGTCGTATAACTTGAAATGGATCAACACAATATATGAACTAGTCTTCTATAATAAACATATATACTATTTCTACGAACATGGTGCTCAAAATGAACATGTAATAAACAACTTTAACTCAAACTAAAGCAATCACTTAAGCTACATTGTAGGAATAATCAACAATTATGAATATCCATCAATTACAGGTGTTAGCACATGCAAAAAATTTCATGGCCATAGCCTTTTTCCCCTAGTCTCTGCAAGTTTTTTCTAGCTTCCTGGTTCTTAAAACCTTCAAAAATTCAGAAACTAGCCGTTGAATTTCAAATATTCAGATATGCCCTAGCCCTGTTTTATTTCTTCATTACCTTTTCGGGCCACTTAAATCCCTTTTTCTGCACGTGGTTATTTTTCCTTCTTCATGTTCGCTGAATTGCTTAATATTATTTCATGCCTTTGTGTCATTTAGCGAACCCGTGAATGTATGTTGTCTTACCTCAGTCGCTAAGTCTCCAAATCCTTAGACGGTTACATCTTCTATTCAGCGATCTGGCGACTGTGTGTTCGCGTATTCTCCAGATGTCTTGCGGTTATCGGCTAACATCTAGCGATCCCCCGGGCGGTTAAGATTTGATTCCGTGACCTGGTGACTCACAGTTATCTCTCGGTCGCTGAATCTTGGCGGTTAAGTCCTTAACATTCAGCGACTTGGCTAGTGGTTTGCTTTACTTTAGTCGTGTAATCACTAGATGGTGGGCCCGATTTTTCTTAAGCGGAATAACAATGCAGATAAGATCTACGGTTGCCGCATGATCGCGAAGAATATTCCTCCCTCTTGCGATCATGCGACCACTGTCTGATCTTCCCAAAAGATAAGGCTTTCCTCGGTGTGGGTCCAGTGTTAGTGACTCGGCAGTTTCAACGAATGGTGGTACGACGGGTGGCATCAGGCGGGCCCAGGTGGGGTCTAAGTTTTTAGCGGTCTGGATAAAAAGAGTTGGCGGTGCCGATAAGCGTAGTCTTGTCACGCATTCGCGGAAAGATTTGGCAGTTCATCAGATTGACTGGCGACTTGGCGAACAAGCGGTCGCGTAGTCGCTAGAGTTTTAGTGAAAGGCATGAAATGTCTCGCGAATTGGCAGAGGTCTTTGTCGCCAGCTCGCTGAATATGACCGGGCTGTTTTGAAAGAAAATCATAAAATCGTGAAAGTAAATGGATCGAACGGCTGTGTTTTAAAGTTGATAAAGGTTTGAACGGGGGCCGTTGTTTCTCTGTAGGTGCCATAGAAGTGACCGTTATGATTCAAATTCAAATTTCTACAGAAGGTTCAAGCAACAGAAGTACCAGAAATTTAATTTTTGAGCGGCTGAGGTGGTTGAAACTGATTTTCTCCGCCGGTCCAGTGTGCTCCAGGGTGTCTGACTTGATTGCAGAGAAGATGTTTCAACGCAGAGAAATAAATCGATGGTACCAAAGGCAGTTGCAGGGTCATTTCTCGGTTGTGTTTTGCAAATTTTTTGAGTGATCTTCGGTGCTTTTATAGTAGATTCTCATGATTGAAGATCAGTGTTGATTATGTACGCTCAGGGTTTCTAGTTTTCCCTCCATTTTGTATTAATTTCTCATCTGGTTTGAATTGTTTTGGTGGTTGGAAACCAAACCCTAACCATGGTTACCCTTAGCTTGTTGCATCCTAACTTGTGTGGGATTTCAAGGTAACCATGGGTATTTATGTAGGGTTTTCTAATTTTCAAAGGGTTCCAGCTTTGAATTTCTGAAGAGTCCCTAGTTCTGGATCCAGGATTGTAACACTTTTGTTTTTAGTATCTTCTTGGTGATAGAGAAAAAGTTGTAGGACTAAGCCGTAGTTTGCAAGCTTGACTTCTTTGGATTGTTTTGTTTACACTTAAGGATTCAACAGACTTAATACAAGTACATGACTCTTATCTCTCCTATGTGTCACTCTGGTAGATTTTGAATTTTCTGATTCACTGCATGTTGTTTCATGTATATGTTTTCATTCTTAAGTTCTAATCCAGGATTAGATGAAATTATGCTTTAGATGGAACATAGATCTATCATATTGTCTATATAAGGATTCTATAAGTAGTAAAGAGGGATCGTGGGTGCATTTATGGTTTTGAATCTCAGCTCTTGTCTGGTGTGTGTGACATTCATGTCCTAGTAGATCTTTCCCAATGGATGAGGCACTGGCCTGAAATAAGTATCTCTTTATCAACAAGTATTGAATGCTCTTGTTATGATCCAAAAGCATAAAGATAAGAACCATCCTTTAATTTTTAAGTATTTGGTTGTATGTGGTTCTGCCCATGGTGATTGAGAGTCAATGAGTGTGTGGTTAACACTTAGTACTTTCTCACCATCTTTCATCTATTATTCAAACCTAGTGTCTTGGTGTGTGAACTATATTTCATACTAGGTTAGGTGCACCCACCTTGGTCTTGCAGAGCCAGAAGTAGAAGAGGGCATATTAAGTCCCTATAGTTGGTCCAGTTGCCTTGCAGAGCTCTCACACTTGGAGTTAACCATTCCTAATATCAGTCTCAAGGTATATTGGCAGCCTGTTAGAGCATAAGCATCATTTTGGACACCAAGAGCAGGAATAGTCATTAAACTTCTACAAAAAATTAAAGTACAACTATCCTCTTTGCTGAAAAGGAAAGAATAGAAAATTTCTTGAGTGGGCCCCCTCAATTAGTGTCCTTAGAGAAAACACGAGCTAAACTTCAAACTTCAAAATCATATTATTGAAAAGTACATTGTTAGTGAAATGATTAACTCTGATAACTGGTATTACTTCTTACTTATTTTCTATTCTATATTCTTACTCTATTTATTTTCATCTATCTCTATCACTTTGGCTGAATGCCAAAGCTAGTTATTTACAATTGAACTCAACTAAATTCTAACTGACTTATCCACTTGAGGTGGAAATCTTTTATTACAAAACAAAACTCTCACAAGTGACAAAGAGTGGGCAGAGGAAGGCTGGGTCAAATCAATTGAGAAACATTAATGACATTCTCTTTCTAGATTTGTGGATCATAAAGACACTTTCCACTAGATTCATGGAACACCTTCCTTCATGGAAAACTGATCTTTTAACTACTCCTTCCATTGATTTGTGTGTTTGCGACTGAATCAATATTTACCGGAACCGTTGGGCAATGACAAAGTGGAGTGTAAATTCTCTCTTGGATCTTTGGGTTCTGCAGAAGCAACATCTATTCCTACGGAAAGGGGTTAGCTCAAATGCTCATTATCCATATTCAATGCATCGATAGCTCATTAAATACAAGCAAACAACATTCCTCATATGGCTACAGGAAAACAAATAGTAATGGTTGCGGGAAGATAAAGTCTCAAAGGCACACATCATTTAGCAAAATAACAAGTGGTAGTTATAAAAACTATAGCAAGGATTATTATAATAGATATGTTCCATTATAAATAACTAAGTATCATAATCCATGAAAAGGTTCTTATAGTTACTACTTAAAGTCTGTAAAACCATATGAAAGTGTTTCTAAAACATAGTTTAAAACATGCCAAAATTAGGGCTCATCAATGTTGCTGAAGGCAGGATAATCACTGGAGGATCAATAGAAATAGGAGGAACAACCATTGGAGGGGTAGCCACAATGTGTGTAGGGTGGTCATTGTTCCTTTTGTTGCATTCTTCTTGGCCCCCAATGTTTTCTAGGAAGTTTTTAAGGGAAAGCTCAAACTGATTCCTCTCTGAAGTGGCTCTAGACCAAGTGTAGCCATTAGCAATCTCTTCCCAGTAAATGTTCATTGTCCCAACCTACAATAGTCTTTCAAATTTGCTCCTGGAAAGTCTCAGGGATGGTGACCTGAAAAAAAGTGTCAAAATATGTGATTCTCCTCAGAGACTTGGTAAGGGATCCAGGAACACCATTAAAAATGTTGTTATTCCTAATTTTCCATATAGACCACAAAATATCGACTAATAAAATAGAAAATAAAGTATTGAATTCTCTTTTAAGGACCATAATATTTCTAAGTGCAATCTCAAAAACAAATATATTATTATGTAAAGATAAGTCAAACAACCCCCATACCTCCTTTGCAACCATACAATCAAAGAAGAGATGTGTGAAGGTATCAGATACTCTATAGATAAGACATAAATTGAGCTCACCATTAGGATGTTTGACAGGGAGCTTATGCAAAAGAAATTTCCAAAAGAAGCATTTTTTCTTAGGAGCAATTAGATTACTCCACATGTTCTACAAACAGCTAATTCCATTAGGAGTGGGTGAGGTCTTGGGACTACCAGTTGTTAAGGTGCTCAAGGATGACAAATTTATCAACAAGAAGGGAGTATAGGTCTTTAGCCTTGATGGTAGTAAAAGGGGCATCATTGAGCCAATAGAGGGAGAGGAATATCAACTCAATGGAATTGTAAGGCGAGGGGAGGGGAAGTGAAAGGAAAGTAGTTCTAAGAGTGGAATGGGTCCTGAAATGAGCATTGGGGATGTTATATTTAGCTTTAAGACTCTCCCATTCCACTAGATGTCTATCAATTATGATATCAGACATCACCCTTATGCCTTTATTATCCCATTACCTTGTCAAAAATCCTTGCAACAAGGTTAGGCGTTTACCTTTGTGAAATAGGCTCCACCATATAGATTTTTCACCACATATAGAGTTGTTTCTTGTAACATTATCACATTTAGATATAGGATGCTTCACAGCTTTCCAAGCCTTCCAAATGGCTTTAAAAACTATGATCCAACCACCTTGATTGGGAAAGATCATGTTATTAGATCACCCATAGGTAATCCTTTCCATGAGAGACCTTTGAGGGGAGCACTCCTACTAATATTACTTTTTATTAGAGTTTTCTAGGGCACTGATCCTTGCATACCTTTGAAGATCCATTTGGTAGAAAGGGCTAGTCCTTAAATTCTAAGGTCCTTAATGTAATGCTCCCACCAGGGAACCCAAGATATATTAACCTAAAACATAATACTAAATTTACAAAATAATTTTTTTCTTAAATGTTTACAAATAATGATGAATAAATCAGCGAAAGTAAGACATAAAGACCATAAGAACATAAACATAAATATAATCTCAAAGTAGATTATACATCTCAAGGGTACCTTGATGTAGAAACTATGAAATACAACTATAACCATAATTACATGTACTCATCAACATACTCATCAAAACACACATACTCATCAACATCCACTACACATGTCATAGGGTATGTAACATAATAAACATAAATCACAATATGATATCTCCAAACTAACTGATACAATGATACAAGAACATAATATAAGAAAGATAAGAATACATATCCAACAATGGTGAACAAGAAGGTACAACTACTACAAGAATCATCCAACACTAGTACATGAACGTCAGAATCTCAAATGGTAAAATAATCACTACCACCCGACCTTGTGGAACCTAAATGGTCCACTCCTACCATGCTGAGGAGATAACAACAAACCCCACTCAGATAAAAAATACCAAAATCAATCACAATACAAACTAAGAAAGGGATCTTGAAATATTTCTAACTCAAAAGGTACAATAGGATAACAAAGGTAAAAACATTCTCAACTAGAGGCAACCAAAACATGTGGGAAACCTAAGATGAATATGGGGAAGTGTCATCACATGAGCCAACTCTAGAGTTATCTTGGCAGCCTCTCAAGACCCTGGTGCCCTAGTGACCCTATGCGGTATCGGTAACCTCTCATACAAACAAGGCACCAACAATGCTATATCCAAGTCCATGTAGGCGGCAATCATCATCTCACAAACCATCCTACCCTATACTAGCACTCAAGGCATGGGTGAGGAACATAGACGTCATATTAATGTTTCTATCCTAGTAGATTTTATTACGTTATCACTTTATTAATTCACTTGCAATAAGTTATCTTGGCAGCCACTTGCGGGCCCCAACGCCTATTGCAAGCCACTCCCCACCTATACACTTAGTTAACCTACCTAGGCTCATAAGTCATAAATAGATCTCACAAATCATATAAATCATGATAATCAATTTCATTTCCATAAAAGATAACTGGAACTCACACTGGTCCTTAAACCATAACGTCATAAAAATATACTCTCTCAAAGAGCTTACAAACTAATAAGATTAAAAAGAACAAAGGTTGGGTAAAAAGATCAAAACCATTATCATATTACAAATATTATAAATATCTATGCCACAGTAAAAAGGTTAAACCCCAAGCCTCTGGTAATGATTCCTAAAAGCCAACTTAATGCTTCCCATGCTGATAATCAAACATAGAAACCAAAAACTCCAATAATAAACACAACAATATGAAATTAGGTCATCAAATAATATTTAATTATGTAGCATTATTATTCTTATTTTTATATTTCTAAAAGAATTCTATGTATGAATTTTATTTATTTATTTATTTCTAAAAAATAGAATTTCTAAAAATAGAATACCACTACATGCAATTGAATATATCGTTCCCAAATAATATGCAACTGAATATATCTTCATTAAATAACATGCAACTAAATATATCTTCCTTGAATAACATGCAATTGAATATATCATTCCTAAGTAACATGCAACTTCAAATATATCTTCCTAAAATAACGTGCAACTGAATATATCTTTCTTAAATAACATTCAACTAAATATACCATTCTTAACTAACATGCAATTGAATATATCTTATTTAAATAACATGCAATTGATTATATCATTCCTAACTAACATGCAACTGAATGTATCTTCCTTAAATAACATGCAATTGAATATACCATTCCTAACTAACATGCAACTAAAAGTATCTTCTTTAAATAATATGCAACTAAATATATCATTCCTAAGTAACATGCAACTGAATATATCATTTACATGCACATATCTATATTTCTATTTCAAAAGCATGCATTTTCTCTAAAAACTAACTCTTTCAAAACCCTCACAACCATAGAAGGCCATAATTGAAAACAAATCAAAGAAAAACTTCTAAAGAAAACTCTAATCAAATTTTCCTTCCAAACAATTCCCTAACATTCCTAATTATCAAATAAACACATTTTTTTAACAAATACTCATTATTTACATACAAGATCTAATCAAACATGAAGAAGACAATGATTTCAATGGAGAACTTTTAAAGATTTTAAAACATTACCTTAATATACAAAGCTGAATCAAAAATCAATTCCAAATCTTGAGAACCCAAAGCTTTCGAAAATATCAAAACTTTAATCCTCCAAAAAATTTCCAAGAGATAATTCTTCAAAATCTGATTGAATTCCCCTCCAATGGTCTCCTAGCTCTCTTATATAGAAAACTCAAATACCAAAGTGGAAAGAATGCAACTCCAAAATAATAAAATAGAACTCAACTATTAAAAATAATAAAGTAGTTAACTCCAAATCACAAAAAAAAAAACTCAACTCCAACATTATTTTTTATCAACTTTAATTTATTAAAAGAGTTATTTATTTAAATTTTTTTTGTATTAACATAGTTGATAAACTGAGTTACATCAGAGTTCTCGGTATACATGATTTACATCAGATCAAAACCTTAAGACTAAGTTAGATCATTACATATATAACATTTCATCAGTTCTGATAGTAGAATGCTAAATACAATTGATGCTTGTTAATACAAAAAGAGGACTATAATCCTTTGAGTAACTGCTACACTACAACTGGGTCAAGAACAAGCTAAGCTAAAAAGAGTAAATTCCCTTGCTAACTTTGTGTATCAGGTCCTGGTAGCCTTCTATCTTCAAGATGCATATCTTTGATGAACTGATTAAGATTGTCAAGCTCCCTCTGCCGAAGTATATCTTTGTGCATGGAGAAGTATTGGAAAGAAACAATGTCTTCTTTGTGGATCAACAACTGGCCTTCTCTCATGAGGATCATAAACCTGTCCCTGGAAATCTCTAAGGAAGCAACAACCTGTGACATGATGTGAAAATGGGTGAGTTTACATCCAAACTCAGTAAGGTGTCTCCTTCTCTTCTAAAATATCTCACTATTCCGCTCTTTCCATAAAAACCAAAGCATTTCAAAAGTAAGAGCAGACCAAAAAGAATTCATCTTAAAATCAAAAGACTCAACATAACCGGCAAGAATTTCAGACCATGACAATCCAGGTTTACAATTCCAATCAACTGGAGACCCAAGGAAGATAAACCATATGCACCAGGCATATGCACAATTAAAAAATAAATGTTCATAGGACTCAGGAACAGAACAAAAACCACACCATATAGGCTCTCCTAAATCATGGGGCAGAGTGTTACCCACAACAAGTTTCTTTAAGAGAAAAAGCCACCTAAAACAAGATTTCTTAGGTTCACAAGGGGAGTGCCAGAAAAAGTTAAAAAAGGTTTTCCATTTAGAGACTGGGAAATCCAGCCCCCAACCAAGGTTCACCCTCTCAAAAATATCACTTTTATCTTTCAACATATCGTAAATCTGTTTAGTAGAGATCTTGTGGAACTCACTACCATCCTTCCATTTGACCCACTACATGAATTGACTAGTGACCATACATTTTCTAGGAAAAAAAGGACCCACAACCTTAGATAAGATAAAATATGTCTTTTTCTGTGAGCTAGGGATTTGGTATTTATTGGATAGTTCCTCCCAATCCCCAAGCCGATTGTCAATCAAGACATCCTGCACAGTAGAGATACCATACTTAGACCAATTTTTGGTAGAGTAGCTTTGAGTCAATGACAAAGGCTTGCTATTTTCCTCCACCCCCCACCAAATTGATCTATCGACCATCGAGTATGTAGGAGGACCACCACTGGCACCCCTGAATAGGAGAAGATCCTTGACTTGAACCCAATATTTCCATATGGACTGAAACACCTTGGAACCAAAAATCAATAAATTCATGGACCCCATCAACTTGTCCCAGAGAGGCACATCTTTCTATCCTTTTCCTCTTTTAATATCTGATTTATTAATGTTATTCCTGATCAAAACCTTCCATGGTTCATCATCTGTCACTGCTTGCGTAACCCATTTGGAGGCTAGAGCCATACCCTGATCTTTCAAATCTCTTATGCTCAAGCCCCCTTTATTTTTTGGCATACAACACCACTTCCATTTGACATGATGCCTCTTCTTGTGGCCAAGGCCATTAGACCAGAGAAAGTCTCTCATAATTCTCTCAATCTGTCCAGTCTAATAATTAGAGAATAGCCATGCCGATGAAAAATATATGTGATGAGCTGACAAAACTTTCTGAACAATTTGAACTCTACCAGCCAGAGATAGTGTGTGTGTCTGCCATTTGATGTACTTCTTTTCAATCTTGGCATATAGCCAGTTCCACATATCTTTGAGGGATGGATCAATAGAGAATGGAATGCCCAAATATCTTACTATGTCGTTAGGCCCTAGCCATCTCCAACCTTTTCTTACTATCCAATCTGGAGGAGCAGATGACCATCCAATGACCGAGGATTTGTGAGGGGCCACTTTGGCTCCTGAGACATCGCAAAAGAATTGTAATCTATATAGCATGTTGTCAAAGTTCTCCTCTTCCAAGATAATAAACAACGCCATGTCATCTACAAATTGGGCGTTAAGCAGAGAATCCTCATTAGGGAGAGTAATTCCTTTAACAAGGGGACCTAACTGAGGGGCTCTCAGTATATAAAAAAGAGCATATGCAGCAATAAAAAACAAAGCTATGGCAATTGGGCACCCCTGCTTGATGGACCTTTGGAGGGTGATGCTTTCAGAGAGTTCTCCATTTACATCTATAGCCGTAGATGAGTCTGTGAGAAAGATATTAATACATTTACAAAAGTATGGAGGGAATTCAAATGCCTTTAGCATTCCCATAACAAAAGGCCACTCAATCCTATCATAAGCCTTCTTAAAGTCCAACAAAACCATGACTGCATTCTTCTTTTCACTCTTTGCCCAATGCATGGCTTCCCAACTGGTGATCATGGTTTCAAGGATGAATCTCCCTTTAATGAACCCTGTCTGAGTTGGAGATATAAAATCATTCAATAAGCTACCAAGCCTCCTAGTAAGAACCTTAGCTATCACCTTATAGGACAAGTTCAGGAGTGTAATGGGCCTCCAGTTTTTAACAAGAGATTTGTCACCATCTTTGGGGAGTAGCTTGATAACACCCCTGTTGATGGCAGCACCCAGGGAGCCTTTCTTGAAGGCATCCTCATATAGTTCTAACAAATCCTACCCAATATAATCTATATTGTGTTTATAGAACTTAGCTGGAAGTCCATCAAGTCCAAGGGCTTTATCATTAGCCAGGGACTTGATTGCATCTTCAATTTCCACCAATGAAATTGACAGGTTGAGTCTATTAGCCTCCACATCCTGAATTTTTTTTGGGACCAACTTGAGACATTCCTCCATTTTTTTGGTATTATGTTCACTGAATTCTGAGGAGAAATTTTTTTTATAGAAGCTATAGAAAGATTTTTTAATACTATTTGGATCAATAGAGACTTCCCCATCAATTTGAATACCTTCAATGTGCTCTCTTTTCTGTTTGCATCTAATGATATTGAAGAAATGCTTAGAGCCTTTATCACCACCTTTCATCCAATTCATCCTGGCCTTGGTCTTCTGACCATTAATTTTATATTGTTGACTGTTCCTAAGCTGGCATTTAGTCTCTTTAATCTTCTCCTCCACTTGTGGGTCAGACCCCTTATTCTGCAATTCTTTCTCTAAAGAGTTAAGGGTACACTGCATGGTATGCTCTTCCTAGTTTCTGATCATGGCCTTTTATTTCCCTATAATCTGATAAATATACCTCCAAGAATCCACTAAATGGCTCCACATGTCCACTTGGTTCAACCCCTGATTACAAAGTTTACATAGACTGGTGACCATTCTAATAGCCTCATCAGTGTCTTCATCATTAAGAAGCAAGGCATTTAATTTAAAGCTATTGTTCTTCTTAATAGGATAGATTCCTTCATCACATTCCAAGGAGATTACTGCATAGATTTGGTGATGATCTGACATAGTTGTGGGGGAAACACACACAGGGGCCCTGCCATCCTGTTTCTCAAAGGAGAAGATAGACTCTTTTGCATATACCCTATCAAGCCTACAATAGACTCTCTGCTGCCCTACTTGGTTATTGCACCATGTGAACCAAATATATGAGAAGAAACTCTTCTTAAGCCTGAGGGGGTCTTCAATCCTGAACTTTCTCTTAAAATTAGACCAAAAAACAACTCATTCCCTTTCCACCCTTGAGCATTGCCACCACACTTATCCTCTCTACTCTCCACCATGTTAAAGTCTCCAACAAAGATCCAGTGTGCTTTAGGAAGGCCATTAATTAACCATTTCGACAGGGTGGCATGATCTTTATAGTCATTGGGGGCATAGATATTACACACACCAATCAAAATGTCCTTGTGCTTGAATGTGACCCATAATACTCTGTGTTAGGGAGAAGATCCATTTGAATTGATTTTGTCAGCCCATGGGGGTCCAACCAGAATGGTGGTACCACCTCTACCTCTAAGATGATTAGAGTGAAAGCCAATAGCTCTGTCCCAGATGAATTTCATATTGGTGTAGGCTTGAAAGCCAACAACCTTAATCTCTTGAAGACATATAATGTCTTTTTCTTTGAGTTTATTGCACCACTTCCTGACCATATACTTTCTATTAGACATCTCTAGCCCTCTCACATTCCAACTATGTATGTGCATCATTGAGGTAACATTTTGGGGTTATTATAAAGCCTATTAAAACAATCTGGCATTCCTTTCCCAGAGTTTCTGCTATCGTTAGACAAGGATGTTCTTTCAACCATCTTTCTTTTCTTTTTCTTAACTTCAGTAAAAGGTTCCTCAGCCACAGATGTGGCTACTTCATTTTTCAATTTGTGACCACTGTTGGCTTTAAAGGTTCCCTGAAAACCCTTCTCTCTATTTAGGGTTCCATTGGAATTCCTCCTAACACTCATGAAATTTTTCACTAATAGAGGCTAATGCCAATTGTTGAGCATTCAGCTTGGGAGGGGGCAGGATTTTCTCATAGCTTTTAATACACTTGGGATCTGGTTGACAATCAGCTGGGGATTCAAGAGCAACCTTATTTTGGTCCATAATCTCCTTTTCATCAAATAGAGGGTTATTCACACATAAAAAGACATCTTTATCCAATTTATCTTGACTGGTATTGATTTCACTATTAACATTTGGCTCATGGTCTGAGTTCTTACCATCCACTGGATCGGTCTCATCAATTTTAGAGATGTTAGCATCTTTTTCTCTATTAGGGTCAATAGTCTTTGGGCCAACCTTTCTGTCATTCATTTTCAACTTACTGGAAAACTTAGGGTTCTGAGGAACCCGCAAGGCTGGACACTCCCTTTTGGAATGACCATTTTGCTTACAATGAAAACAAGAACTTAAATCACCTAAGAGTGCAATTTCCCAAGAAAAATGTTCATCTTCTAAGTCCATCAAGATAATATCCATGAATTCAAGTTTTGGTTTGAGGGCCATCAAGATTATAGCATTCAAATGAGGTAAAGTATATCTTGCTTCCTCAATTTGCAGTATCGACCCAAGAGGATGAACAATCTGGGATATAAAAGGCTAGAATTCGGGCTGGAGATTTCTAATCTCCACCCAATGGGGAATAGCCTGAGCCATGATCTACTTGACCTCCCCTTTAGTAGACCATTATAAAGCTTTAAAGATGAATCGACCCACATTCTGATGCCTCTTTTTAAGCACTCTTTCCTGCATGGCATGCATTTTAAAGAAAATAACAAACAAACCCTTTTGAATCATCCTGTAGAAACTGACTTGAATACCTAGTTTCTTTCCCCAAACATGAGCAATCCAATCATCAAAAAAATTTCTTGTAGGAAGAGAATCTTTTTCTAAGCAAACAAATAAAATTGCAATTTATTTAAGCCTTAATTGTTCCTTCCTAATGGCTTTTATCATATCTACATTAGGGGAGAGTGAGAGAGTTTGAAGTTCATGGGGAGTGGGCTTACCAGTTCCACCCTCTCCATCTTTGGCCGCGTCATTCTCAGCGACGTTCCCACCCCATTTGTCTCCATCGGCTGCAGGCCATCGAATTGGTTCCTTACTGGCGAGGAAAACTCCATTGAAAGCGGTTGACAACGGACATTCAGGTCATGACTGTTCTGCCAACACTTCCTTGTATGACGACTTGTCCTCTAAATTCCCATTATTAATCTTAGTGGATTCCCCTTGGCACGTTTGGGTATTATTATCCTAACACCCTCCATTAATAACATCATTACCTCCATCAATATCCATACTTAAGGATTTTCCATCATTCGCCATAGTTGCTCCAGACTCACACACGGGTGAACCAGGCTGGGAGCCGAGAGGACTTGGCTCCGAAGGCATACCTAGAAAAACCGTAACCACACCCCAGAGAGAACACACAAAAAAGACAGAGAAAATAGAAACAAAGAGGACCAAACCAAGCAGAGGGAAACACACGGAAAAAACACCACAAAAAAGCACGAAACCACAAAGGAGAACAGAGAGGAGCCACAGGGTCTGTAGAGTACGATGACAAAAGCATTCAACACCTTAGCCTCGAGAGTCGTATGGTTGCAGAGCCCTCTCCTCCACACATGTGATTTTAGGAAAAATTTATTTATTTAATTTTCTCAACTTTAAGTCACTTTAACTCAATTTTATTTTAAAAGGGTAAGTTCTAAATTTATAACAAAGTACTTTTAAGTTGCATTATTTAATTTTAATTAATTTAAAATATGCAACTCAACTAATAAACACTTAACTCAAACTGCACATTTAAATTTAATTTTTTTATTTAATAATTGTTAAACTTTTCAATTAATTAATTTTGACTTTGAAATTAAATTATTTATTAAATATAGATAATTAATTAATTCTCATTAATTAATTAATCCTTATGATTAATATTTAATGTATCATAAGGTGTAACTATTTAATCTCATTTAATTAATCCCAATTAATTCCTCAATCCATTTTAACACCAAAACTACATCAAATCACATGACATGCAACCATGAAACAAAATTGACTAAACCAAAATACAACAATCAAGCCTAAAGGAAGGGCTCATGGATTTACATCATTTTGATGAATTTGGATAGGTAGAATATCAGATACTTGTCCACTATTTCAAAATAATTAATAGCTTAGGTTGGGATTGGATCTGTATGTTATCTCCCCTCTCTTACCATTGAGATATTGCGATAGGGCACACTCATCCTGGAAATTCAAGGAAGTCAATGCCCGGTACCATCAAACTTGCATAAAAGATGAGCATGTACATATATGTATAAATATAAACAAGCAATGGTAGGGATCAACTGATCGTGTGGATCTCGCAAGCAAGTAACTACGACTTTGTCCCTCAACCACATTAGGAATGTCAAACAAAAATATAAAACATACATGCCAACCATACACATGCAAATATGGGGTCAGTAAATCATAAGCATAAATGATATCCTAACATATAATTCATCATCCTAAAATAACCATAACATATAGAAAATCAAACTATGGGTGGGGTATTACACTTAAGAACAAATCTGCCCACCTTTTTGCTCATAGTGTCACTACTACATTTGGGGCCAAATTTTGACAGAAGTTTCCAACGGGTAACTTTTTCTTACGAATTTGGTGTTTTTTTTTTTGTAATAGGCCCCGATGATGTCAGTATTCTGATGGGTGTTTAATTGACCATCAAAATTCTGATAGATTCAAGGTATACATTAAAAAAAAAGAGTGAAACAACCTCATCATTTTTATTTCAATTGGAGAGAGGGAGAAAAGGAGCGACAACTGAGTGCGGGAGAAGGTATGTGATTTCTTCATCTTTTGAGCCTTTGGCATCATATTCAAATGCATTTCATTTTATTGTTGAGGGAGTTGCTCTCTAAAATGACCGCATTCTACTGGTGTCATGCCCTAGCTAGTGCTTTATCTCTATTATTTGATGTTATTGGTGCTTGTGCTCAAAGATATCGATTCACTGTATTCAAATGTTTGGATTCACGTTTGTTGATATTACTGACATATGTGTTTAATGATGCCATTGTATATTGCTGTCACTGAAATGACCGCATTCTACTGGTGTCGTGCCCTAGCCCGTGCTTTAACTCCATTATTTGATGTTATTGGTGCTTGTGCTCGAGGATATCCATTTTTTTGAAATGTTGACTATGGTTATCAAATGGACAGCTCGTGAGCTTCTAGCTAAGCACCATTTGTATTGATAGCTTAGGGCATCAAATGTATTGTATCATTGATAGTTGAGACTTTGTTAAAAGGAAATAGGACAAAGAACAATTTTTATTTAGTTTCTCTATTTTGATCCCTAAGTGGCTTACAACCCTAGAGAAGTATATGCAGATTTATAAATCCAGTTGTAGGATACATAGCAACTGATAATTCACAAGAAATCCATGCATCCAATTTGAATAGCAATTAATATAAAGAACTAGGGTCCTCCAATGGCCCAATCATCCGGACCTTGACTGTCCCCTCAACCAGTGACCCTTCAAAACTAGGTTATCATGTAATCAGTGAGTGATCCTTTATTCTTTTGGTCTGCCCTGCATTCAAACATATTAGAAATACACAATACAATGATAACAAGTCTTTCACAATCCCCCTTCCCCCAAGGAACACTATCAACCATCCCTTCAACATAGCATTTCACTTTTTTATGAGTGGATTGTGCAAGAACAATTAACATTAAACAAGGAGCAAACTCCTCAACACATCTTGGAAACCATTGAATTAATAATAAATGAAACCTAACACCAACACTATTCCTTTCATATTTGTAGGAAATATGGGAACCATTTTTGACAGATATTGTACAAACAAAGAGAATACTCCCAAGAGGAAATGCTTCAATGTGGAACAATTGAAGGACAATATTTTACTTTTATATGCACATTTGCAATGTTTTTGATATATTTCTGAGATAACAAAACCATAGAAAGAATAGCATATAGAAGAAAGTAAAGAATAATGATCATATTTTGAGATATTGTGGAAACTTAAAGGAAAGAATACTTGGTGGGGTTATCATGCAATCAGTGAGTGATCCTTCATTCCCCCCTCTTCCAGTGACCCTTCAAAACTGGGTTATCATGCAATCAGTGAGTGATCCTTCATTCTCCTAGTCTGCCATGCATCCAAACATATTGGAAATACACAATACTATGATAAAAAGCCTTTCACAATCCCCCTTCCCTCAAGGAACACTATCAACATCCAAACCTTGACTGTCCCCTCAACTAGTGACCCTTCAAAATTGGGTTATCATGCAATCAGTGAGTGATCCTTCATTCTCCTGGGCTACCCTGCATGCAAACATATTGGAAATACACAATACAATGATAACAAGTCTTTTACAATCCCCCTTCCCTCAATGAATTACTATCAACATCCGGACCTTGACTGTCCCCTCAACCAGTGACCCTTCAAAACTAGGTTATCATGCAATCAGTGAGAGATCCTTTGTTCTCCTGGTTTGCCCTGCATCTAAACATATTGGAAATATACAATACAATGATAACAAGTCTTTCACAATCCCCCTTCCCTCAAGGAACACTATCAACAAGTGACCCTTTTTCTTATCATCCATATCCAATGTTTCATTGAAGTCATGGCCAAGAATGAAGGTCACCTTACCCATACCATTCATGGATTCTGAAATGTTGTTCCAAACTCCTAAAAACTTTTCTATTGCTTCTTGTTGCTTCTTTAAATACTTCTTCTACCACAATGTCCTCCTACCCCATATTCTTGATCTTCCTAGCTAAAGCGGATGAATCCACACACAATAACCCAAAATGAAGGGTTTTGTATCCTTTAATGAATCTCAGTCATTGGTAATGCATGGATAGTCAAACCAATAGTCTCCAAAGCATTCAATAAGTGAATATGAATGTTTGAAAACTTTCCTCTCAACTTCCCCAACCACTCCTAATCGGTTAGAGAGATATTTCTAGAATCTCCACTATTCCTATCCTTACCAACAATTCTTAAACATACTTTATCTGATATGATAATAACATGGTAAACTGAACCAATGGCATGTTCTTCATGTGGTACAAGGAAGATTTGGCTATCAAATCTTCCTTCGTGCAAGATGAGTGCGAGAGAAGGTATGTGATTTCTTCATCTTTGATTGGTATCTTTGACGGGCAATGCCTTTCGAGCCTCTAGCATCATATTTGATCACAAATTTCAAATGCATTGCATTTTATTTGATCATGAATGCTCACTAAAATGACCACATTCTACTGGTGTCGTGCCCTAGCCCATGCTTTATCTCCATTATTTGATGTTATTGGTGCTTGTGCTCAAGGATATCGATTCATTATTTTCAAATGTTTGGATTCACATTTGTTGATATTACAATTCATCATATCAGATAAAGTATGTTTAAGAAGTTTTAGTGTCTAAACACTCAACTAATCCCTCTAACCCATTAGGAGTGGTTGGGGAAGTTGAGAGGAAAGTTTTCAAACATTCATATTCACTTATTGAATGCTTTGGAGACTACTGGTTTGACTGTCTATGTGTTAATGTTTAGAAGAGATCAATGAAGTATTTAAAGACATTCTTACATGTTTGGAGAGGTTTAAGAGGCACTGATCATGACTGTACCCTCACAAACAGCGGCATAGACTGGTTTTACTAAGTTTCCTTTCTCTATTTTGAGGTTTCCTTTCTCTGTTGCGGGGGTACAGTCAGAGGGTTCATTGAAAAAATGATCCTTTGAATGGTTACTATGAATATGAATGATTTGATATAGCATATTTCTCATTTTACTTGAAGTTTGGAATAGCTTGTGCAAGGGTGAAAGTAGTTTTGATCATTTTGGTCGTGACTGTTCCTCTACACAGTCAGAAAATGTAATTGTCTAATGATTATATGTAATGTTGAATGGATTAAATGCTTTATTCTTGGTAGAAGTGAATGGAAGGAATAGTGTTGGTGTTAGGTTTCATTTATTGTTGAATTCAATGGTTTCCAAGATGTGTTGAGGAGTTTTCTCCTTGTTTAATGTTAATTGTTCCTGCACAATCCACTCATACAATAGTGGAATGCTATGTGATTGACAATTTCATACAACTAGTCCTTTGGCATGTATTAAATACAATCTAGTCACTTATTGAATGCTTTGGAGACTACTGGTTTGACTATCCATGTGTTACTAGTGTCAGAGATTCATTAAAGGATACAAAACCCTTCATTTTGGGGTTATTGTGTGTGGATTCAAATGTAGGTTTGATTTGGTTAATGTTTAGAAGAGATCAATAAAGTATTTAAAGACAATCTTACATGTTTGGAGAGGTTTGAGAGGCACTTATCATGACTGTAACCTCACAAATAGTGGCATAGACTGGTTTTACTAAGTTTCCTTTCTCTATTTTGAGGTTTCCTTTCTCTACCGCAGGGGTACAGTTAGAGGGTTCACGGTCAAAATGATCCTTTGAATGGTTACTATGAATATGAATGATTTGATATTGCATATTTCTCATTTTACTTGAAGTTTGGAATAGCTTGTGCTTGTGCTAGAATTCTTGGTAGAAGTGAATGGAAGGAATAATGTTGGTGTTAGGTTTCATTTATTATTGAATTCAATGGTTTCCAAGATGTGTTGAGGAGTTTTCTCCTTGTTTAATGTTAACTGTTCCTGCACAATCCACTCATACAACAATGAAATGCTATGTGATTGACACAAATTTTCTCACAACATTTGTGTATTAAAACTATTCACAACTTAATAATATTAGGTAATCAAATGCTTAAATCAATGTATTCAAGTTGTGGGAATTCATAGGGCTATTCTATATCTAACACACATGCACCCGTAAGTTCACCGAATAGTAGGCAAAGAAAGAATAATTTAAAAAGTTCAAATCAATAGTAACTGTATTATTTTAAGATTAAATATAAATCCACTAGTTAAGTCTTAAAAGGTCAAAGACACTAGTTAAGTCTTATAATGTCAAGTAGGTAAAGCAATAATAAGAATATTGCATAAAAATAGGTAACGATGTCCAAACAGTAATACATGTAATGTACTTGTCATCATATCTTTGAAACATGTCATTATTATCTAGGAGCATTCTGATACCACCATTACTATCTTACATGTGTGGGATGGCTCATTACATTTGTGCCATTTGAGAAAGACTGGCCTACTCCAAAAGTGGCGGGAAGGCACCGTCATTCTGTACTTTACATTCTGAAGATGGTAGCCAGGCATTAATTATGGCCATGCCTGTCATAGTTACTTCTCTGATCAATTCCCAAGATCTTTTACTTCTCCGATCAATTCACAGTCAGGCATTAATTTGCTTAACTTGGTTTATCGGAGAAGTAAAAGATCTTGGGAATTGATCTGCTCCTGACTGTGACAGGCATGGCCATAATTAATGCCTGGCTTCTATCTTTGGCATGTAAGGTACCGAATGACGGTGCCTTCCCACCACTTTTGGAGTAGGCCAGTCTTTCTCAAATGGCACAAATGTAATGAGCTATCCCACACATGTAAGATAGTAATGGCAATATTAGATTGCTCCTGGATAATAATGACATGTTTCAAAGATACGATGACAAGTACGTTACATGTATTACTATTTGGACATCGTTACCTATGTTTATGCAATATTCTTATTATTTCTTTACCTACTTGACATTATAAGACTTAACTAGTGTCTTTGACCTTTTAAGACTTAACTAGTGGATTTATATTTAATCTTAAAATAATATAGTTACTATTGATTCGAGCTTTTTAAATTATTCTTTCTTTGCCTACTCTTTCGGTGAGCTTACGGGTGCATGTGTGTTAGATACAAAATAGCCCCATGAATTCCCACAACTTGAATACATTGATTTAAGCATTTGATTACCTAATATTATTAAGTATGAATAGTTTTAATACACAAATGTTTATGGCTCAGGTGAGCCCCAATCTGCTATCAATCACATGATTTAACGTATAGTGTTTTCTTGGTTGTTCCATTTGTTCCTTGACCTTGACTATGGATTGACTATCATTTTCAAGCTTCAGCGTGGCTTCATACCACACATCGTCTGTAGATTTGTATGCAACACTGATTTATGAACGTAAATAATGCATTGAATGTAATCTACGAACGTGTGTGGTATGAAGTCTTGCTAAAGTTTGAGCATCCTCCCTTTATTCCAGTGAGGGATTGGAATGAGTTCATTTTGGATGCAAAGGAGAAATTAAATTAGACTTATTATCCAAAATACATAAAAAACATGCACATAAACATGACAACTGAGAAACATAAATGTAGATTTCACAATAGCTAAGAAACATAATTGTAGGCATCATAGTCACAATCTTTTGGAGATAATTGTGTTGTGTACCCAAGAGGTGGAGAGCAACTTCTACACCCCTGATTCCAAGTTGAATACATTTTTTGGAGGACCTTGTATTCATGAGCAACAGATGTAGTCAACTTGGAATCGGAGGTGCAGGAGTTGCTCTCCACTATCTGGGTATACAACTCAATTATGTTGTCTCCAAAAAATTGTGACCACGATGCCTAAAATTATGTTTCTCGACTATTGTGTCCCAGGACCCCTTATGACCCTTTACGATCCCTAAGAATACATCTTAGAGGTCTTGAAATGTTGTAAAGGGTCATAAGAGGCTCCTAGGAGGGGCCAGATGAGCTTCCATCTTCATGTGGTTGGCCCTGTTAAGTAGAGAATGTTTAACTATTCTCAAAACAAAGAGAAGCTCAATAATTTAAGGTCTCAGTCCATCGAGATGCTGAAAAAATGACAAGAATCAACGATGGAGAGTTTTTAGATTCTGAGAAGATGTATATGGAGTGGAGGCCAGATTGAGTACTAGTGTAGAGTGTTAATAATTATAGCCTTTCGGCCAAGATCAAACTAATCAAATAAATACCCTTGTGTGATTTATAATAATAAGGAGATTATTATTTCATCTATATATGTGTTGGTTGAATTAGTTAAGGGCCCAAGGTCAGCCTCCTGGCTTTAACATTAAATATATTTAATAAGACTAGGTCAGCCCTCTTGAAGATAATTCAATTCATATATATATGGTGTTGGATTCTAGGGAGAGAAGCACCAAAAACATAACATGCTTCCCTCCCCCAAAACCTTGATTCTCTACCTTAAGCAAACTTAGAGGAAGCAGCGAATTTAAGAGCAATGTATGGAGGCAGTGGAAAATTCATAGAGGAAGCAACAAATATGGAGTCAGTTGTGAATTCATGGAGATAAAAATGAATTCATCAAGGAGCAATATTCAGTGATTGTTATTGGTGCAAAATGCAATCACAGATCATCATATATTGGTGTGAAAGATAAGCAGCTTCAGCTAATAGATAAGAACAAGTCTGAGCATGAATAAAGATCAGATTATGATCTGATCCATACAACCAGCAATTATTGGCAATGTTAACTGCGAGTTGATTAGGGCTGGAAGCCTCTGTTAGGAGTGGAATCTTCCTCAATACACTAACACTAAGGTACTAATCAGGTTCTCCTAAGCACCTTTGTTAGTACAATTTGGAGGCATATAGACTGGAGTATACTTAGTTGATATCTGGGTATCTTCTATCCCTTCTTGTTTACTTTATTCTATGTTTAGCTGTGTTAGATCTCTATAGTTTGTTCATTCTGGAGTAGAATCTAAAATATATCAACAAGAGATGATGATTTAGTAACCTACATCTAGAAAACCTTCACAATTATCCCTTCTTTCGCCTCCACTTTTTCTTCTTCTAAAAAATGGTTATCTAGAAACTTTGGATATTGTTTCTCATCCATGCATGAAATGTGCTAGTGATCATATAAAATTACTTTAGGCCTCCAGTATTGATGAGATGTACAAGAGTAAAATGTTTTTGTGAGATTGGGATCAATTTGTGTAGTGTACATAAATGCAAGGCGATGATTATTCTCGATGATCGACATGTATAAGTCTTCCAGGCCTTACCTAGTAGCTAGGACTAAAGATAACATAGCTCAAGAGACCATCATAGGTTGTCTCTTTCTTCAGTATATATTATTGATAGAATTTTTTACCTTAGCTCATCAAATCCAGGGATTTGAAAGAATTTAATAGAATATTTTCATGACAACGTATATTATTTAAGTTGACGTTGCATGAATTTATCTACTTCATGCACTTGTAGACTATTAGGATGGCGATAAAGAAGCATTTGATGTTAAGTTCCAACATAAAGTGAGTAAATTTGTTTTAAGTAAGAAAACAATGATAACATGAATGCATATGAAATTGAAATGCAGCCTGCCGATTCTTGCCGTACATAACCTGTGCGTGTTGATGACAATGAGGATGTGCATCACAGTAATACAAGTAAACATCTTAAATTGATTGGTGTAGTAATACAAATTTAAGTGCAATTGGTGTTTGGATTAATGTAACAATTTGTATTTTTAGCTGTAGAGAGTGTAGAGGCCATTGTTAATGAGCAGGTTGAGGTTGAGGCCGAGGCTAGACAAACTGACCTCGATGTTGATGATGTGACTAGATCAAGTAAAGAACTATATGATTATGAATGTTGTCAATGCCTTTATTACCAAGGAATCACCACCTGCCATTAATGAATATTAATGATCATTGTTTCCTAAGGGTAATCATTGTTTGTGTATGCTGATCACCCAAGTCTTTGGCTGTGATTTGCATGTTGTGCGATTTGTTAGAAGTAGGGGTATGACATGTTAGTTGGATTATAACATATTGACACTTACACCATGAAGAAGACAAATGATTAAATAGAAAGAGAGGACCAACTGAACCATCTTGTGGTCAGTCTATATCACATTGAGAAATAATGTCAAGACTTGAGAATCAAAACAATCAAAAGTTTCTTCAAGACCATGAATGATCAACAACATTCCATCAGAAAACAAAACACTAATCTATGTTATCATTAAGCCATAAAATATGTCTTTAAAGTTTAGAAGCATCACAAAAACTTTCAAGAAACATAGTACTATGCAAAATATGTCTTTAAATTTTATTTCTAATGATTATGATGATGTTGATGTTGATGTCTATAATTTATTTCACTTATTGATGCTTTCCTAGATTGAATTTTGAATTGCCAGGTTGGAGAACGCTTTCAAAGTTTAGGGTCTATTCCACATGATACTCTTAGTTACAACTCAAATGCAACTCAACATATTTTTGATGCTGGGTAACCCACTGTAGAAACTCATCCGCAGGTGAAATTTAATGCTGTGAATCTTGGCATTGTTAATGTTATTACTTTTCCTCATGTTTCATATTTGTGAAAATGTTTCTTGGCACTATCTTCTTTTTCAATTCCTATATTTGCAGCTTTTTAGATCATTAACTTAAGCATTACATGTCTTTGTTCAAAGTTTATTCTAACACTATTTTATATCTTATTCTTATTACAATGTTCTTTGTTGTGGGGTAGGAGGTCAATCTTCATTGTCTTCATTGTGGGGGACAGTGAAGATTTCTCTGACAAATAGTAGGTCTTCTTTAGTATCTTATAATAACATGCTAACCTGATAAAGGTGTTATGGGCATTTAATCTATAATTACTAATAGATTAAGCATATTATTACTATGCTTAATGTTCCATTTAAATGCATTTAACACAAAAAACAAATTTACAAAATTGAACCAATGGCATGTTTACAACAAAGATGTGTTGAGGAGTTTGCTCCTTGTTTAATGTTAACTGTTCTTGCACAATCCACTCATACAACAGTGAAATGCTATGTGGAAGGGATGGTTGATAGTGTCCCTTGAGGGAAGGGGGATTGTGAAAGACTTGTTATCATTTTATTGTGTATTTCCAATATGTTTGGATGTAGGGAAGACCAGGAGAATGAAGGATCATTCACTAATTGCATGATAACCTGGTTTTGAAGGGTCACTGGTTGAGGGGATAGTCAAGGTCTGGATGATTGGGCCATTGGAGGACCCTATTTCTTTGTATTAATTTCTATTCAAATTGGATGCATGGATTTCTTGTGAATTATCAGCTGCTATGTATCCTGCAACTAGATTTGTAAATCTGCATATACTTCTCTAGGGTTGTAAACCACTTAGAGATCAAAATAGAGAAACTAAATCAAAATCATTCTTTGTCCTATTTCCTTTTAACAAAGTCTCAACTATCAATGATAAAATACATTTGATGCCCTAAGCTATCAATACAAATGATGCCTAGCTAGAAGCTCATGGGCTGTCCATTTGATAACCACAATCAACATTTCAAAAAAATGGATATCCTTGAGCACAAGCACCAATAACATCAAATAATGGAGTTAAAGCACAGGCTAGGGCACGACACCAGTAGAATGCGGTCATTTTAGTGACAACAATATACAATGGCGTCATTAAACATATATGCCAGTAATATCAACAAAGGTGAATCCAAACATTTGAAAACCAATGACATGTTTACAACAAAGGTCTAATAGAACTCCCAACAATTCTTAAACATACTTTATCTGATATGATGAATTCTTAAACAATTAAGGTTGGAGTAGACATAGTTATCACACTTTTTTTTTGTGTGGTGCAAGGAAAATTTGGCTAGGTCAATCTTCCTTCATGCTAGCAGTCTATAGAATTAGACCTTTATTAACAATTGATCATATCAAATAACTAGTATGTTTAAGAATTGTTGGGATTGGTCTTTTGGCGTGTATCAAACTAAATATATAGAATTTTCAGCATATTATTATCATTCTATTTCTTTGTTGTAAACATGCCATTGGTTCAGTTTTGTAACTTCACTGTTGTATGAGTGGATTGTGCATGAACAATTAACATTAAACAAGGAGCAAACTCCTCAACACATCTTGGAAACTCCATTCACTTCTACCAAGAATAAAACATTTAATCCATTCAACATTACATATAATCATTAGACAGTTACATTTTCTAACTGTGTAGAGGAACAGTCACGACCAAAATGATCAAAACTACTTTCACCCTTGCACAAGCTATTCCAAACTTCAAGTAAAATGAGCAATATGCTATATCAAATAATTCATATTCATAGTAACCATTCAAAGGATCATTTTTTCAATGAACCCTCTGACTGTACCCCTGCGGCAGAGAAAGGAAACTTAGTAAAACCAGTCTATGCCGCTGTTTGTGAGGGTACAGTCATTATAAGTGCCTCTCAAACCTCTCCAAACATGTAAGATTGTCTTTAAATACTTTATTGATCTCTTCTAAACATTAACCAAATCAAACCTACATTTGAATCCACACACAATAACCCCAAAATGAAGGGTTTTATATCCTTTAATGAATCTCAGTCACTTGTAACACATGGACAGTCAAACCAGTAGACTCTAAAGCATTCAATAAGTGACTGGATTGTATTTAATACATGCCAAAGGACCAGTTGTATGAAATTTTCAATCACATAGCATTTCACTATTGTATGAGTGGATTGTGCAGGAACAGTTAACATTAAACAAGGAGCAAACTCCTCAACACATCTTGGAAACCATTGAATTCAATAATAAATGAAACCTAACAACAACAATATTCCTTCCATTCACTTCTACCAAGAATAAATTATTTAATCCATTCAACATTACATATAATCATTAGACAGTTACATTTCCCGACTGTGTTCTAGAGGAACAGTCACGACCAAAATGATCCAAAGATTTGAAAATAGTGAATTGATATCCTTGAGCACAAGCACCAATAACATCAAATAATGGAGATAAAGCATGGGCTAGGGCACAACACCAATAGAATGTGGTCATTTCAGAGAGCATTCATGATCAAATAAAATGCAATGCATTTGAAATTTGTGGTTGAATATGATGCCAGAGGCTCGAAAGATGAAGAAATCACATACGAAGAACATGCCATTGGTTCAGTTTTGTAAATTTGTTTTTTGTGTAATTAGTAATTGGTAGATTAAATGCAAATACCACCTTTATCAATTTAATTAGCATGTTATTATCATATCAGATAAAGTATGTTTAAAAATTGTTGGGACTGGTCCTTTTGCATGTATTAAACATAATAGAATTTTCAACATATTATTATCAATCTATTTCTTTGTTCTAAACATGCCATTGGTTTAGTTTTGTAGATTTGTTTTTTGTGTTAAATGCATTTTTCGTGAGGAGGGGTCTTGTTTTGAGGAGATTGATGAAGATTGTGCACCTCAAAAACCAATTCATAAGGTACCAATCCATGTTTCCTATTCGCTTATATTTTTGGTTTGGTAAATCTCATTATAAGTTTCATGTCCTTTCTTTTGATTACTATGGATGAGATATATATCTTACATTTAACATTCAGCTTCTTTACATTTTAGAACATGTAGTGTGTTTTTTGAGGATTTTACCAAATCAACTTTTAACATAAACCAAAAACACCAAACTGATATCTTGCCCTTGCAATGTGACAAAATATTTGCATTTGACCAATAACTGCAAGTAATTGAACAATAAATCCACATACCTGTATCTTTGTAAAATACCTGGAACATCAAAAAGATGGCTAAGTGGCTGCCGCCATGATTTTTATCTACTAAATATGGGAAAAAAAAACACCAAAAGGAATTGAATAGAAAACATGATTGGTCATTTGAGAGAGCATTTATGATCAAATAAAATGCAATGCCTTCTCTCGCTCTCGATCAACTTTCACCCGCTCATTTTCTCCCACTCCTTTTCTCTACAATCGAAATAAAAATGATTTGGCCGTTTCAAAATAGTGAATCGATATCCTTGAGCACAAGCACCAATAACATCAACTATTTTGATCTGTGGGTACCCTAATGTTGGCAAGAGTTCATTTATTAATAAGATTACTCTGCAAGCTTGAAGAAGCGATATATTTTGGCAAATGAAGAGTGGAAAGACAATGATGTTCCTGAGATCATGGATGGACACAATGTTGTAGATATAATGGGAAGACATCTTTCGAGCCTGGCCCTGGATCATTCAACAATTGGGGTAGGATCGAGACCTAGGCTAAAAAGATGTCTTCCTTTTATAGGCTCTGTTGTTGCAATAATGACAGACTATGATGTACATATCACAACAGCTGAGAAACATAAATGTAGGCATCATGGTCATAATTTTTTGGAGACACAACATAATTGAGTGCTATTCCCAGATGATGCAAAGAAACCACTACTTTGCATCATCTTGAAAAACCACTCAATTATGTTGTGTCTCCAAAAAATTGTGACCATGATGCCTACATTTATGTTTCTCAGCTGTTGTGTCCCAAGACCCCTTATGACCCTTTATGACAATTTACAATCCCTAAGAATACATCTTAGAGGTCTTAAAATGTCGTAAAGGGTCATAAGAGGCTCCTAGGAGGGGCTAGGTGAGCTTCCACCTTCACATCGTTGGCCCTATTAAGTAGAGAATGTTAAACTATTCTCAAAACAAAGAGAAGCTCAATAATTTAAGGTCTCATTCCACGGAGATGCTGAAAAAATGATGAGAATCAATGATGGAGAGTTTTTAGATTCTGAGAAGACATATATGGAGTGGAGGCCAGATTGAGTACCAGTGTAGAGATGATGATTTAGTAACCTACATCTATAAAACCTTCACAATTATCCCTTCTTTGGCCTCCACTCATTCCTCTTCTAAAAAATGGTTATCTAGAAACTTTGGATAGTGTTTTCTCATCCATGCACGAAATGTGCTAGTGATCGTATAAAATTACTTTAGGCCTCTAGTATTGATGAGATGTATAAGTGTAAAATGTTTTTGTGAGACTGTGATCAATTTTTGTAGTGTACATAAATGCAAGGCGGTGATTATTCTCGACGATCGATAGGTAGCTAGGACTAAAGATAACATAGCTCAAGAGACCATCATAGGTTGTCTCTTTCTTTGGTCTATATTATTGACATAATGTTTTACCTTTCATTAGCTCATCAAATCTGGGGATTTGAAAGAATTTAATAGAATATTTTCATGACAAAGTATATTATTTAAGTTGACATTGCACAAATTTATCTACTTCGCACACTTGTATACTATGAAGATGACGATAAAGAAGCATCTCCTCCCATGGCAATGCTTCTTTATCACCGTCCTCATAGTCTACAAGTGCACGAAGTAGATAAATTCATGCAACGTCAACTTAAATAATATACATTGTCATGAAAATATTCTATTAAATTCTTTCAAATCCCTGGATTTGATGAGCTAATGAAAGGTAAAACATTTTGTCAATAATATAGACTGAAGAAAGAGACAACCTATGATGGTCTCTTAAGCTGTGTTAACTTTAATGTGCCTATCCATTAGTTTTTTGACAATTCATAATTAATTCTGATAGAAGCACTATGCATTCGATAGACAAAATGTTAGAAAAAAATAATTTATGACATTTCATGCGATAGTAATGCTATACGTTCGACAGGGAAACCTGTCAAAGAATAGTGTAGAACTGTCGCTATTTCAATAGTTTAAGTGTTGTAAAGAGAAAATATTCAATAGAACTTTCGACAGTGAGGCCATATCACCAACAGGTAGATCTATCAGAATATGATGCTAACTGTTGGTATTCCGATGGATGAACCACAGGAAATGCCATTTCGAAGCTGTTGTCATTTGCAACTTTCTAGCGTGAGATGGTGTCGGTAAACCGATAGGTAGGTCTTTTGTCACAATCTTCTATGCAAAAATGGTGATGGACTCATGTGTCAAATTTTGACAAATGAGCATTGCAAATCTGATAAATGGCCGTCAAAATTTGGCCCCAAATGTAGTAGTGTGTTGGAGATTTACCAACAAGCCAGTGCTGACTGTATGTTTGTCATTAATGACAACATATGGTAAGTAGCATGTGTGGAAGACTTATGTAGTGAGGTTTGAGTATATGTAGTATGGACATGTTATCAGCATGATATCATGGACACAGAGGTTAATTGTTAGTATAGATAGTTATGTAGCAACTTGTGTTAGCAGTGTTTCTGACAGAGTTACAGGTAGTGTTCTGAGAGTGATTATTTGTATAGTTATCATGGAGCCTTGTGCCTTTGGATATGAGATGGAGACATGTTAGTGTTGCTCCATTCATGGACACAGAGTTTGATGTGCAGTAGAAGTGAAGTTATGCAGTCGCTATTCACCAGTTGCAGTTTCCTTTGTTTATCCAGAAGAGTCGACAAAGATTATATTGGTACAAGAGTTGCACCTATCATTTTGGTATGCATACTTGGATTAGTGATTAGAGAAGAGTTTATAATGTTTGGTTAATAGCACATGATGTAATTCAGCTTGAGGAGAAAGTATCAGTAAATTTGGTAGAGCCAACAGTGTGTAGCGTGCGTCTACACTTATTGATTTGGAGAAGTCCTAGTTTGTGTTGCGTGCTTAGTAGAGCCCACAGAGATGTTATTAGAGAGTGTTATTATTTCTCTAATATAATTTCAAGGTGGTTCTAACAAGCTGACTTGATTATATAATTTAGAGGAAAGATACTTATAGCCGGTCATTTGTGATCACTATAAGTATGGCATGGAGATGAAAGATTAGAGCAGAGCAAAGAGTGTGAAGTATTGTGTCATCATGGAGAGGTCTATGTGACAAAGAAGATAGAGTGTGCTATTCATTGGAACTGATCAAGATAGTAGGTCTACCTCACAGCTCACCTAGATCTAGATATAGTGCGTATTTGTTATTCAGAAGGTTGCAGCCTTCACCCCTTTGAGTAGTGAGATCTTGGATAGTACATCCTCACCCCTAATAGGGTCAATCATAAAAGACTCCTAATAGGGTCCAACCTTTGACTAGGTCACTGTACTTATTGCATTGTAAAGATCAACTCCTAATAGGGTTGTAAGATCTTCTAACAAGGATCATTATACACTAATGCAATTTATTAGTGGGTGTCAATTCCCACTGGGGTTTTTACCTATTTGGGTTTCCCCGTAACCAAAATATTGGTGTTGTGTTCAAGTGTTCTTTCATTGTGTTTATGCTTAAAGTTTAAGTATACTTAATTGGATAAAGAATTGAAACTTGTAGATAACTGATTCACCCCCCCCCCTCTCAGTTATCTCTTGGGACTATTCCTAACAATTGGTATCAGAGTCAAGTGCCTCGGAGAGAAAGTTTAACAACTTGAGGTTGATCAGATGGCATTCTTTAGAAAAGATAGTCCTAAGTTTGATGGAGAGAACTATCCTGATTGGAAGAACAAAATGGTGACACATTTACAATGCATTGCTTTTGAAGTTTTTGAAAGAGGCCCTCATCAATGCCTTATCTAATAGTGAGTTTTCAGAGATAAAGAAAGTAGACATAGCTTACAAGATATGGAAGCACCTAGAAGACATGTTTGAAGGAGATACACAAGCAAAGAATGCGCATAGAAAGACATGGAAGAAAAGATACAATGCATTAGAGATGCTACCAGAAGAAGACATCAGAACTTACAACCAAAGGATCAATGAAGCAGTTGCTGGAATCAAGAAAAATGGTGGAGAGATCTTGGAGGAAGACATTAATGATAAGTTGATGACTACTCTTACTACAGAGTATGAAAACAAGATCAACATCCTTGATGAGACCATGCAACTTACAAAAAATTTCAAAAGAGAGACCTTGATCAACAAAATTTTAGCTTTTGAAATTTCCAGATTGAAGATAGAGCCTGAATATGAAATAGCCTTCAAAGCATCAATCCATGGTAAGAAATCCTTAAATACTTCTGGTAATTTTGATGATGAAGATGAATATAAAGAGATAGATAATATTATTGTTATGATTGATAAGAAAGAAAGAAAAGGAAAAGGAAAGTATGAAGGTCAGTTACCTTTCAAATGTTTCTCATGTAATAAGATTGGTCACTTTGCATCTAAGTGTCCTACAAGAGTTAAGAAATTTAGAACTAACTACAAGCCTAAGTATAAAAAAGAATGTTACTATGTTGGTGATGGAGTTTATGATGATGAATCAGTTGAAGATTAAATTGGATTCATTGCTATTATGTAAAAGATGTATGATGAGATGGATCATGAAGATGAGAAAAAGGAACAAGAGCTAGCATTGATTTCACAAGTAGACATAAGGACAAATTGTATTATAGATAGCAGTTGTTCACATCACATGACAAGTGATAAAGATAGATTCGTTCATCTAGAAAAATATAGAGGTGGCATGGTTAGCTTTGGAGATAACACTCCTAAACCTATCATTGGTAGAGGAGCTATCAACATTGGATGGAAAGAACAACACTGATGATGTTCTTTATGTAGATGGTTTGCAGCATAACCTTCTTAGTGTTGGACAGTTGCTTGAAAAAGGTTATAGATTGGAGTTCAAAGACAACAAGTACATCATTAACAACAAGGATGGTGTAATGATTGCATTAGGTTCAAAGACTAAAGGTAATGTTTTTCAGCTCAATTCAAAAGCAAGTTGTTTTGTTGCTAAAGTAGATGACATTTGGCTATGGCATAAAAGACTATGTCATATCAATTTTGATAACATAGTAAAGATAAGCAATGTAAAGGTAGTAAGAGATCTACCTAGCATATCAAAGCTAGTTGATACTATTTGCAAAGAATGTGTGATGAGAAAGCATGTGAGGAATTCATTCATAAGCAAGCATAATTCAACAAAGAACAAGTTGGATATGATTCATATAGACCTATGTGGACTAACTCAAACAAGATCATACTATGGTGAAAGATTATTCTAGAATGATGTGGGTTGCATTCTTGAAAGATAAGTTAGAAGCATTTGAGAAGTTCAAAATATTCAAAGCTAAGGTTGAGAATGAATATGGACTAAAGATAAAGTGTCTAAGATTGGATAGAGGAGGAGAATTCACCTTTGATAGATTCTACGAGTACTGTGAAGAACATGGCATAAAGAGACAATTGAGTGCACCTAGAATCCCTCAACAGAATGAGATTGTAGAGAGAAGGAATAGGATCATTATTGATACAGTGCACACCATCATGATTGAAGGAAAAGTTGCACACACCTATTGGAGAGATGCGGTCAATACATCAGTCTATACCATCAATAGAATACAATTAAGGCCTGGCACAGAAAAAACACCTTATGAGCTATGGTTTGGTAATTTTCCCATAGTAAAATACTTTAGAATCTTTGGAAGCAAGTGCTACATCAAGAGGGATGAAGCAATAGGAAAGTTTGATGCAAGAAGCGATGAAGCTATTTTCCTTGGTTACTCTACTAAAAGCAAAGCTTATAGATGTTTTAATTTGAGATTGAAGAAGATCATTGAAAGTGCTCATATTAAGATTGATGAAAATTTTATGGTTAAAGAAAGATATCATGATTATGCACCTATGATTGAAGAAGAACCCAATCCTTCCACTAGTGAGATAGTTGTTGAAGAGATGTTTGATAGTATTGATGTATTATTCAATGACCCTGAAACAAGTGAAGAAGAATCTTAGAAGGTAGATGACAGTATCACCTAAAGTTCCAAAGTTTACATCTAGATATCACTCTGAGGATGACATCATTGGAGATCAGAGAAGCAAAGTCACAACAAGATCAAAAGAAAAGAGTTCAAAAAGCAATGAAGCGATATGTTTACTATCTTAGATTGAACCTTTAAGTGTTGAAGATGCATGTAATGATTCAGATTGGCATGATGCTATGAAAGAAGAACTAGATCAAATTATTAAGAATGATACTTGGGAACTAGTCCCAAGACCTAGTGATAAGAATGTGATTGGAACAAAGTGGATATTTAGAAACAAGATGAATGAAGATGGTATAGTAGTAAGGAATAAAGCAAGGTTAGTATGTAAGGGATATGCACAAAGATAAGGTATTGATTATTCAAACACATTTGCACCTATGAGAAAATTAGAAGCTATTAATTTGTTTCTAGCTTATGCAACATTCAAAAACTTCAAAGTTTATCAGATGGATGCTAAGTGAGCATTCTTGAATGGAGAGTTAAAGGAAGAAGTATACATTGAGCAGCTAGAAGGATTCACCTTATCAGACAAGCCTGATATGGTATGTAGATTGAAGAAAGCCCTCTATGGACTCAAGCAAGCCCCTAGAGCTTGGTATGAGAGACTTGATGGATATCTAACAAAAATTGGATTCAAGAAAGGAGAAGCAGATTGTAATCTATTTATCAGAGAGACATATGAAGGTTTACTACTTGTAGCTATATTTGTTGATGACATTATCTTTGGTGGTAATGACAAACTTAGTGTAGAATTTTCTAAGGAGATGCAGAGCGAGTTTGAGATGAGCATGATTGGACCTATCAAATACTTTTTGGGATTAAATGTGCAACAGACAGAGAAAGGTATTTTCATTAATCAATCTAAATATGTGAAAGAGATATTGAAGAAGTTCAAGATGTATGATTGCAAGCCAGTGGGTACACCTATGATAATAGGATGCAATTTTACAAAAGAAGATGATTCTCCAGAAGTAAATACAACATTGTACAAGTCTATGGTTGGTAAAATCATATATCTTACTCAAACTAGACCTGATATTTCTAATGCAGTTGGCATAGTTGGAAGATTTGTAGCAGAGCCTAAACAAAGTCACTTCATGGCAGTAAAGAGAATATTCAAATATCTACAGGGCACTATATATTATGGTCTATGGTATCCTAATTTAGAGAATGTTGAGCTTCATGTATATACATATGTAGATTGGGCAAGATGCGTGGATGATAGAAAGAGTACATCAGGAGGAGAAATATTTCTTGGTGATAGACTAGTCACTTGGACAAGAAAGAAGAAAAATTATATTTATCAATCAACAATAGAAGTAGAGTATGTTGCAGTAGCCTTGAATTTTTCTACAATTGTATGGATCAAGCAGATGATAAAGGATTTTTGGAATTCAGATTGATTATTCTATTTTTATTCATTATGATAACACTAGCACTATCAACATGTTAAAGAATCATGTGATGCATGCAAAGAGAAAACACATATAGAGATTAAGTATCACTTCCTAAGAGAGAAAGTGGCAGAGAAAGAAGTCAAATTGGACTATGTGAGTAAAAAGGATTAGCTAGTAGATATATTCACAAAGCCTTTACCAAAGCATACTTTTGAGTATCTCAGGGAGAAGCTGGGAGTAATTCCCTTCCCTGATTCTGATTAGAAAAAGTGGAAAGAGCATTAGTCCTCAATGACTGATGGATGGTTGACTACTCTACTTTAGGAGTAGTACCAGAGCTTAATTTTTTGGTGCCCTTTGCCATTGATGTCAAAAGGGGAGTAGTAGATAGTCATGAAAAACAACATTAAAGGGGGAATACATACAAAATTAAGGAGGAATAATACGTAGCATCAAGGGGGAGTAGTATTTAGTCATGGAAGCAGTTCAGTTGAGGAAATGGAGAATATTAAAGAATATTGCAGCAGATGGAGGATTCACCCTTGGGGGAGTTTTGATGAAGAAATGAAGAATGTTATAAAAGAATTGGTCATTTGGATTGGTGGTGTTTTTCATTCCATATGTTGCCATCAATGCCAAAGGGGGAGATTGTTGGAGATTTTCCAGCAAGCCAGTGTTGACTTTATGTTTGTCATTGATGGCAACATATGGTAAGTAGCATGCATGGAAGACTTATGCAGTAGGCTTTGAGTATATGTAGCATGGACATGTTATCAACATGATATCATGGATGTAGAGGTTACTTGTTAGTACAGATAGTTATGTAGCAGCTTGTGTTAGCAGTGTTTCTGACAGAGTTACAGGTAGTGTTCTGAGAGTGATTATCCGTATAGTTATCATGGAGCCTTGCACCTTTGGATATGATATGGAGACATGTTAGTGTTTCTCCATTCATGGATGCAGAGTCTGATGTGCAGTAGAAGTGAAGTTATGCAGTTGCTATTCACTAGTTGTAGTTTCCTGTGTTTATCCAAAAGAGTCGACATAGATTATATTGGTATAGGAGTTTCACCTATCATTTTGGTATACGTGCTTGGATTAGTGATTATAGAAGAGTTTAGAATGTTTGGTTAAGATTGCATGATCTAATTTAGCTTGAGGAGAAAGTATCAGTAAATTTGGTAGAGCTGATAGTGTGTAGCGTGCGTCTACACTTATTGATTTGGACATGGCCCAGTTTGTGTTTTGTGCTTAATAGAGCTGACAGAGATGTTATTGGAGAGTGTTATTGTTTCTCTAATATAATTTCAAGGTGGTTCTAAAAATCTGATTTGATTATATCATTTAGAGGAAAGATACTTATAGCCGGTCATTTGTGATCGCTAGAAGTATGGCATGGAGATGAAAGATTAGAGCACAACAGAGAGTGTGAAGTATTGTGTCATCAAGGAGAGGTCTATGTGACAAAGAAGATAGAGTGTGCTATTCATTAGAACTGATCAAGATAGTAGGTCTACCTCACAATTCACCTAGATCCAGATATAGTGTGTATCTATTATTCAGAAGGTTGTAGCCTTCACCCCTTTGAGCAGTGAGGTCTCAAATAGTGCATCCTCACCCCTAATAGGGTAAATCATAAAAGACTCCTAACAGGGTTCAACCTTTGACCAGGTCACTGTACTTATTGCATTGTAAAGATCAACTCCTAATAGGGTTGTAATATCTTCTAACAAGGATCATTATACACTAGTTCAGTTTATTAGTGGGTGTCAATTCCCACCAAGGTTTTTACCTATTTGGGTTTCCCCGTAACCAAAATATTGGTGTTGTGATCAAGTGTTCTTTCATTGTGTTTATGCTTAAAGTTTAAGTATACTTAATTGGATAAATAATTGAAACTTATAGATAACTGATTCACCCCCCTGCCTCTCAGTTATCTCTTGGGACTATTCCTAACACATAGTACACCATTTCCACTTTAATGAATATCTTTTTTTCCACCTTTACCATCTGACCAAAGAAAGTTCCTAATTTTCTTTTGGATATAATTGAACCTGTACTGATTGAAAAGCCAAGCTGAAGTATAACAGATTCCATATGATGAGATTATCTTCTAAAAGACCTGATATTTGTCAACCATAGATAAGAAGTTCTTGTTCCACCTACTCCACTTCTTATCAAGCTTTCTCTCAACCCAACACCACATCTCTTTTAGATCAAGAAAAATAGAGAATGGAATCTCTAGATATCTTATTTGGTGCTTAGGGCCTCCCCATGTTAAGTCATACCTAGAAATCCAAGGAAGAGGGAGTCTTCCTATCCTAAAAGGATAGAATTGGATATTGATATCTTACTGTCAAAAACCTGGTAGAAAATATCTAGTTTTTCCATAAGCTTTTTTAGGTTGTCATCATCTAGTGTGAAAAGGATAGTTGTGTCATCTACAAATTATACATTAACTAGATCATCACCATTAGGTATCATAATCCCTTGTACTTTGGGGGAAATGTAATCATCCCTTAGGAGGTAAAAATGAGCATCTATTGCAATGACAAATAGAGTAGGGGATAGAGGACAACCCTTCCTAATAGATTTGGAAATAATGATAGGATCAATTAGACAACTATTTATGTCTACTCTAGCATTATCATATTTTAGGAGAGTTCTATTTATGTGCTGGAATTGTAGTAGGAAACCAAGTTCGTCCAACATCATGAATATCAATTCCCAGTCAATCCTTTCATATACCTTCTCATAGACAATTAACATCATACATGCCTATTGTTGTGAGTCATTTGCCCAACTCATGAACTCCCAACAAGTGAAATTATATTTTCCAATATATATCTACCTTTGAGAAACCCTATTTGGGTGGGGTTGATCATAGAAGGAAGGACATCTACAAGTCTCTTGGAAAGGATTTTATATGATACATTCATAAGAGTTATTGGCCTCCATTTTTTTATGAGGGATTTGTCTCATTCTTTAGGGATCAATTTGATGATTCCTGCATTAATCTCACTTCCTAGGGTCCCTCAAGAGAAGGCTTCTATATAGACATTGAGTAATTCCTCTCCAATCCAATGTATATTATGTTTATATAATTCTTTGTGAAGTCCATTAGGTCATAGGGATTTATCATTTGCAAAGGATCTAATTGCATTATTAATCTCCTCAATTTTGATGTTGTTGTCTAGTATTATGGCTTCCTCCATGTTAACCTTCTTTAGGATAATGGCCTTAATCTGTTCTCTAGATTATCCATGTCAGTACCCGAGTCTTCATATGTAAAAAAAATATTATAGAACTAGAAGAAGGCAACAAAGATATCTTGTTGATAAGTGAATTTGACACCTTATTCCCAAACATTATTAATTCTTTCCTTGGCCTCCTTAGTCTTCAACAACTAAAAAAATATTTGGTTTCTTTATCACCATGATTAAGCGTATTAATCCTTGCTCTGACCTTTGCTCCGTGAATTTTTTTATTTTTTTTTATCGGTAAAAGGCCGAGGCCAAGATATTTTATTCAATTTTTATTTTTTAAATTACAGTGTTTCCATTCAATGCGAGCACTGGAAGGAAATAATGGAGAAGAAAACCGCCAGTCTAGCCTAGGACTGAGGTCTAGATTATATGGTACATAACATTTTATGAGGGCATTCCCTCATTTACAGAAACTTGTGAAGTCATTCCTTCATTTACATCATTAATAAGGGCATTCCCTTAATATCCATAATTCGATAGGTACTGCTATGGAACATCAGCCCTTCGTAGCTGAATAATCTATCCCTAGAGTCCCGATCGGTGGGAATCTTTGCCTTGTATTTAATTGAGCATTCTTGCTCCATGAATTTTTTTATTTTGAATGTTTCTCAAGGAATTCTTAGCATGAGAAAGATCAAGAGTAGCATAGATGATTTTTTCTAAATATGTTCTTCTATAACCATTAATTTCTCATGTAGGATGGTCTCATGCTATCTAGCATCCTTGGCTAGCTTTTTCCCCACTACTTGAAAGAGCCTTTTCCAAGAGTGTGTTTTTGGGTTGTAGTTATTAATAGAAATTTTTTTTTTTGAGACCATGCATTGAAATTTTTGATGATGAATGCAACATTAAGGACTTTCTCATACTCCAGTAGTTTAACATTTAATGCAAAGGAATCATATTTAATCCTAATGCAAGAAGCAACACCTTTGAGAGAAATTTTTGCCAGATTGGGGTGGTGGTCAAAAAGTGATTAGGAGATAACCTTCACATAATTTTCACCTAGGCATTTGTCAAACCTAAAGAAATCCTTATCGGCATAGAAGTTGTTAATCCTACAATAGATCCTATTATGCCATTTTTGAAAATTGCACCATTTGAACCACTCTCCTGGATTATCAATTTTATTACCATCCACGGGATCCCATAGATTGAGTTTACAAATCATCCTTTTGAAAAATAATTTTTCATCACCTTTCTAAGAAAATATGCATCCTCCGCCTTTATTTTGAGGCCCCTCTACCATGTTAAAATCTCCTACAATGATCCAAGGGATGTCCTCAAGTTGTGAGACCCATTTCCATATTTCAACCTTGTCTTTGTATTCATTAAGAGCATAAATGGAATTAAAACCAAAATATATATCTTTTTCTTTCAACACAACCTAAACTGCTCTATTTTAGGGAGTGAAGCCCCATTTGGAGAAAAAAATTCTTCCATCTAATCCCAATAAGCACCACATCTCCACCTTTTCCTTTACTATGATTACTTGTGAATGCCAAGGCATCTCTCCAAATACACTTGAGATTAATATCTAAGTGCAAGTGGACAACTTTAATTTCTTTCAATAAGAGGAATTCCATATCTTTATATAGGTTGAGAAACCTTTTCACTATGTACTTTCTATATGGGGATTCTAGACCCATCACATTCTAAGATGCACACTTCATATTCATGGGGAAGTATCCATAGGGGCTTGAAAACTCTTATAACACTTTGGAAAAGATTTGGCTATAGGTTTCTTGCCAAGTTTGGTATTAGTAGAACGAGGTGGTCTTCCCCTTTTTATAACCACCTTGAAATCTGTAAATTGCTCAACTCCCAAATAGGGCTTTGCTAGGGGCATGAGCTTTAGCTTTCACACTCTTAAGAGTGGGATCTTTTTTGGCCTTGGATTTATTACTACTTTTCTTACTAATGAGGGAAGTTAAGGCCTTAGCCACAATCTCTTTAGCATTAGGATCATAGTAAGGCACAATGGCATTCTCTAGTTTACCCAACTCTTCTATTTTTGACTTATATCCATCCAAAAATTTAAGGGAGATAGAAGGATCACCTCCCTCACTATGAGGAAGGTCATAAATGTCACCTTGACCACATCTAGGGGTAATTGACTGGGGGGTTCCAACTTGAGAGGATTGGTTAGTAGGGATGATAATAAGGGAGAAATTTGAGAATTAGTCATCCACATCTAATTCATAAGACTCCTTTATGGATTCAAGGGATTCACCATCACCAAAGATAGTTGGGGAAAAACCTTGTTCATCAATAACATCATGAGACTCATCACATCAATGCTCACAAGATCCACCCAGTTTGTTGGTCTTGGATAAGTTCAGTATGGCATTGAATGCCCATTTCCAAAATAAGGGGGGTCATACTAGTCCCCAAGAGAGATCAAATTATTTAGGAATAGAAGGTGGGTAATTCCCTTCAATAATATTTGTCTCCAAGTTATCTCTAACTGCAGCAATTTGCCTGATTTCTCCCAATACAAGTTGTGCATTGAGGGGTTTATGTGAGGATAGGCCCCCATTCTGGGTCACATTTATGATCTTGAATTTACTAAATTTATTATTATTATTATTAGGAAAACAAGTTTGTTTAAGGGTCTCTTTAAGAATCTTAAGCTTATCTACAATGATATCCTTACAGGTGTATTTATCAAACCCAGTGATAAAACCATTAACACCAAGAGGATGGGGGTTGGGTGTTTGTCAAGAGGATCAACAAAATAGGAGGTTGTGGTAGGTTTGGAAAGGTTAGGGATAACCGAGGGAGTCGCATGAAGTTACTTAACAGATGCCAAGATAGGGGGTTTCTCAAAGTTTGAATGAGGGTCAACATTTTAAAGAGCATTCAGTCGGGCAGAGGGGTTAGGTTTATGCCTCAAGAGGGGATAATTTTTCCTTCTATGACCTTCATTGTGGCACATAATTTTAGAATAATAAGCAGAAAAATGCAAATATGAACACACAAAAGAGAACACAATAAAACAATATTTAACGTGGTTCACCCAATCCCTGGGCTATGTCCACCAATAATGAGTCCAATATCTTTATTACTATCCAGTGATTACAATCTAAAACCTACAACTCAATTCCACCACAGGAAGCTATAATAATCCCTCATACGATGAATCTCAAAACCCTAAGCCCTTTTTCAAGTATTTTTGACATAACAAAATTAGGGCAAAAATACTTCAACTAATAGAAAATAGATGGCCGACCCTTTACAATATTATTAAGTCATTCTTGGAATCCCCACAAGGGGCACTGCCCCTTGACCCTACCTGGGGCGCTGCCCCAGGACCCTGCAAGGGGCTCTACCCCTTGACCCCGTAGAAAAGTTTGATTAGGCTCCACATACATAACAATCTCCCACTTGGAGACTGATAAGACTCCACAACAATATCCTCCCACTTGGAGACTAATCGAACAAAACCTGTAGCTCCCATTGGAATAATGAAACCACCCTAGACTCTATTGTTCTTTTATTCTATTCAGTCTAGAAGACCAACCGAAGCTGAAGAGGAATTCAGCTTCTCCCTTGTCACTGCCTTTGTAAACATATCTACTAGATTATCATCTATATGTATCTTCTCCAACTTTAACTATCCATCATCCAAAACTAACTGAATGAAATGATATCATAATTGTATGTGCTTTGTTTTTGAGTGCAAAGCATAATTCTTTGCAAGATGAATGGCACTCTGACTATCTGAATACAAATAATTATCTGCCTATGGATGTCCCAATTATCCCATGAAGAATTGAAGCCATATCATCTCCTTGGCTGCCTCTGTAGCAGCAAACTACTCTACCTCTGTAGTGGATAAAGCATTCACCTTTTGTAACCGAGAAATCCAACTCACTACTGTCCCACCAATAGTAAATACATAACCTATAGTACTTCATCTGGTATCAATATCTCCTGCCAAATCTGAGTCAACATAGCCATGAAAAGTAGTAGAAGAGCCCCCAAAGTGTAAACACTTATTGGATGTACCTCTCAAATATCTGAGAATCCATTTGACTGCATTCCAATGCTCAATCCTAGGGTGACTGATATACCGGCTAACGACTCCCACCACATGTGCAATATCTAGCCTAGTACATACCATAGCATACATTAAACTCCCTATAGCTGAAGCATAAGGTACCTTAGACATTTTCACCTCTTCTTCTGGTGTCTTGGGACACATTTCTTTGGTCAATTTCAAATGACTAGGCAAAGGTGTAGTGACAGCTTTGGCATCCTTCATGTAGAATCTCTGCAACACCTATTCAACATAATCAGCCTGAGATAGAGTTAATTTTCTGTTCTTCCTATCTCTGCAAATTTTCATGCCAAGGATTTGTTTTGCTGCCCCCAAATTCATCATAGCAAAAGATTTTGCTAACTGTTGTTTCAACCCCTTAATATGATCCATGTTAGAATCAGCTACAAGCATATCATCAACATATAAACATAGAATAATGTAGCTATCATTATTTAACCTCTTGAAATAAACACAATGGTTAGAATTACATCGAGTGTACCCATTCTCATTCATAAAAGTATCAAATTTGAAATACCATTGCTGAGGTGCTTGCTTCAAGCCATATAAACTTTTCTGCAATTTGCACACTAAACTCTCCTTACCCTTGACCTCAAATCCCTGTGGCTATACCATATAAATTTCTTTATTCAAATCACCATGAAGAAAGGCTATTTTAACATCAAGCTACTCTAAATGCAAATCTTCAATAGCCACAATACTTGAAATAGTACGAATAGAAGTCATTTTAACAACTGGAGAAAAAATCTCATCAAAATCAATACCATGTTTCTGTGCAAATCCTTTTACGACTAATCTGGCTAAAATCTTTTCTTACCTCCATCTTCTTCTTTCAACCTATAAACCCATTTATTTTGCAAAGCCCGTTTACTTGTAGGTAACTGACATAAATCCCAAGTCTAATTTTTCAGCAAGGAGTCCATTTCATCTATCATTATAGACTCCCATTGAAGTTTTGTATCCACCTGCATAGCTTCATTATAACATTTAGGTTCACCAGCATCAATTAATAAGATAGAATACAAAGAAGGTGAAAATCTATCTGGAGGTCTACTTAGCCTTGTTGACCATCTAACATTCACTAGGGTTTGTGGTATTTGTTGTTGTTGTTGTTGCGGAGCATAAGGAATTTCTGGAACATTATCATTTGGAATATCATCCAGCACTACATAATCATTTTCTTTCTTCTCATGCTGCTGCAACAGATCTTTGTACAACACTTTCTCATTGAATATGACATCCCTGCTTCTTACAATTTTATGATTGTCAAAATCCCAAAGCCTATAACCAAATTCATCAATGCCATATCCAAAAAATATATATTTCTTAGATTTAGCTTCCAGCTTGGTTCTATTTTCAGAATCTATATGTGCAAATGCTTCACAACTGAAGGTTCTGAGAAAAGAATAACTCACCTTCTTACCTATCCATGCTTCCTCTGGAATAGCACAACCCAAGGGAGTAGAGGGACCTCTATTTATCAAATATACAACAGTATTTACAGCCTCTGCTCACATATCAAAACTATTTTTTGTCTACGAATACCAGTAGAGGCACAATAATCTTCAAATATTTTATTGCAATACTCACCGCCATTATCAGATCTGAGACATTTTAATCTTTTTCTAGTTTCATTTTCAACCAAGCTTTTCCATTTCTTAAAAGTTTCAAATACATCAGATTTCTGTCTAATGAAATATATCCATACTTTCCTAGTTGCATCATCAATGAATGTAACATAATATTGAGAGCCACCAAGGGAAGATACCTGAGCTGGACCCCATACATCTGTATGCACAAGCTCTAATTTTTCATCTTTCTTTTCCTTCCCACTTTTTACAAAACTGACTCTCTTTTTCTTTCCATACACACAACTTTCACAGAAATCCATATTAACACATTTTAGACATGGTAGAGCTTTCTTTGAATGAAGTAATTTCATACCTTTTTCACTCATGTGCCCAAGTCTATTGTGCCACAACATTGTTTTAGAATCTCCAGCTACTGTCTCTTGTTCTACCTGCTCAACTGTAACAACTGTTCCTGAACATTCATTTTTCTCTGAAACAATTAAAGTAGAGGGAACAAGATGACCTATACAAAGATATAAGGTGCCTACTTTCACACCTTTTTCTACTACCAAGGAACCTTTTGAAACCTTCCAATTTTTATCATTAAAAGTAATTGTGCAACCCTCATCAACGAGTTGCCCTGCTAAAATTAAATTTCTACTCAGCCTTGGAACATGTCTTACCTCTTGTAGTAGCCAATGATTCCCATTGTGAAACTTAATCTTGATTTTCCCTTTTCCAATAATTTGATAGGGTTCATTATCTCCCAAATAAACTAGCCCAAAATCCCCTTGGACATAATCAACAAAATAACCTCTATGGGGTGTAGCATGAAATGAAGCCCCCGAATCTAACACCCATGAATCATCAATATTTTCTAAAGACAAGAGCAAAGCATCCTCTTCAGATTTGTTACTTACCACATTTGCCTCCTTGTTTCCATCATGTTTGTCTCCTTGATCTTTCTTCCATGACCAACAATCTTTCTTCTTATGTCCTAGTTTTCCACAGTACCAACAGTCGCTAGGTCCTGTTGACTGAGACCTCTTTCCCTTTGACTTCCCTCATGATTTTCCATGATTTCCAGAGTTTTTACCTCTATCTCTTGTTTTGCCTTTGCTTTCTGTTTTCAATACACTACCTGATGTGGATGCCCCTGAGCTTTTCCTACGAATTTCCTCACTCAATATAACACCAATAACATCATCAAACTTTAGGGTATTAGAACTAGAAATAGAATTACTAACAACCATTACCAAGCCATTCCAACTTTCTGGCAAAGAACACAAAATCAAGAGAGCCCTAACCTCTTCATCGAAAGTAATTTTAACTAAGGCTAACTGACTTGTAACTATATTAAACTCATTCAAATGATCAACGACTAATCCACCTTCCACCATTTTCATATTAAATAAATGCTTCATAAGAAATACCTTGTTTGAAGTTGAAGGCTTTTCATACAACTTCACTAGGGTGTCCATAAGATCTTTAGCTTTCGTTGCTCTAGTAATATTGAATGCCACAGATTATGCCAGGCATAGATGAATACTCCCTAGTGCCTTCCTATCCAAAATATCCCAATCATCCTGAGACATTATTGGCTCTTTCTTGGCTATTCCCTCTAATGGCCGCCATAGATCCTTCTAATAGAGATAGTCTTCCATTTGCATCTTCCATAACTAGAAGTTCTGCCCATTAAACTTAACAACCTTCAGCCTACCCTCATCAACCATTTCTCCCACTTAACCGAGAGACTCTCCCACTAACTCGTGAGATCTACTTCAGAGAATAGATGAAAGAACGAATGAAATAACCTTGCTCTGATACCACTTGTTATAATAATAAGTAGAAAAATGCAAATATGGACACATAGAAGAGAACACAATAACATAATATTTAACGTGGTTCACCCAATTCCTGGGCTATGTCCACAAACAATGAGTCCAATATCTTTATTACTATCCAATGATTACAATCTGAAACCTGCAACTCAATTCTGCCATAGGAAGCTACAATAATCCCTCATATGATGAATCTCAAAACCCTAAGCCCTTTTTCAAGTATTTTTGACATAACAAAATTAGGGCAAAAATACTCCAACTAATAGAAAATAGATGGTTGACCCTTTACAATATTATAAGTCATTCTTGGCATCCCCACAAGGGGTGCTACCCCTTGACCTCATAAGGGGCTCTGCCCCTTGACCCCGCCTGGGGCGCTGCCCTAGGACCCTGCAAGGGGCTCTGCCCCTTGACCCCGTAGAAAAGTTTGATTAGGCTCCACATACATAACACATAAAACATGCATTAAGCCCTCCTAAAAATTCAATAGGGAATGAAATAGTATCTCGTTCCATCTCTATGACTAGAGAGTCTGGGATATTGATGTTGAGGAAAATGGCAATTAGGAGCCTTGTGTCCATGTGAGGGAACAAGGTTGCAAATTTCTCCAATATAATAACCCTACCCACATATTTGGTGGTATTTAGGGTTAAATTACACATATATGGGGAGGAATTTTTAATTGTGACCCATCTAGGGCTAGAGAGGGAAATGAAATCCTCTTTATTGGCCTCAACCGACCAAGAAAAAGCCCTAAATGTGCATGAGCCTATGCTCTAGAATTGTTTATTAACCACTTATTTTTGTGCTTCTGGGGTCTTGAAAAAGATAAAAAATAGACCTTTTTGAATCATGTGATAGAATATAAAATGAAGACCTAGTTTTAGATTCCACACTATATGCAACTAGTCATTCATGAATACACAAGACAAAAGCTTGGCAATATCTTGGGCCACCAAGAAAACAACAATGCCCTTTAGTCTATTTTTCTCATCCTCTAAAGTTGTAGTCATAAGTAAATTAGGCTTAAAAAATAATGGGTTTCTATATATATTATCTCCTCGTCTACCATTATTATTGGTTGATGAAGCTCTAAAAACATTTACTCCTTCCAATGTCCTTGGTTTCTCATCCACGACTTCTTTGAAGGATTTTATTTCATATGCAGATGAATTGGGCCTAAATCCTTTGGCTTATTCTATTAAAAGGGATGGCAAAGGATAGTAAATTGTCCAACAAGGATGGCCTCTGCTTGCACAAGTGAGAGGCCTCTTTTAGAAAAAGAGTTGCTATTCATAGAGCGAGTCAAAAAGGAAAAATTCAAAAGATCCAAGCCTACAACAAAATATTTCAATTCTTTTTTTTTTACTTACTAAGAAAGACATTTTATGTTTTAACATTTAAATGTAAAGGATTCAAAGTTAAAATTTTCTCATTACTATTTGTCAAAATTTTTACTTTATTGTTACTACAATTATTATTCAAAGAACTTCAACTTATGATTTAACAATGTCAAGATTGACAACTCCTATTTCAGTCTGAAGTGCATCTCTAGGTCATGGAGGTTGGTTCTATTTATTCTTATTAGCTACATCACTTTGGATGGGAGGTACACTAAAATTTATAACCATCATCTTATATTGTTGAATCACTTCAGACATGGGATTAAAGTTAAATTTCCCTTTTACCTTTTGAGTTCCTTGGATACTACCATTAAAAGTCTACAGAAGGATCCTGAGGGTGACCATGCTTGTCATGAAGGTTTGATGGTTCTGCTCTATGATGTGTTAAAATCCAAAAAGGTTGAGAGTTCCCGCTTTAATAGGAAGGCTCTTGAGGATTATGATATTGATGGTAAGGATTCAGAGGAGGCTTATGTAGAGGACATTGAAGATGATGAGGTTGAATTTGTTCAACCCAAAAATCCCTCCAACCGTTGTGGCTCCTCATCCAAGAATAAAAAAGGAAGGCAAAGATTGAAGAATCTATTATAGAAATGGAGACTGATGATGAGGAAAGTAGGGATGGCAGTAAAAAATAAATGGAGACTATTGGGAGCCGCACCAGATCCAAGAATAAGAAAAATAATGCGGGTAAGAGGGTTGTTATTTCCACTAATGACAATTCTTCCTGTCATGAGAATGTTAAGGAAAAACATGACAAGTTGTTAGAGAATCCCAATATTAAGGAACCCAATATGGGGGTTCCTGATAACTTTGAGCAAACTATGTTGGTGGAGGAGAATATCTTGTAGGATATCATCTAGGAGGTGGCCACTATTGAGAAGGATAAAGCAAACTATGCCAGGGGGAGGATGGGGAGCTCTAAGGAGGATACTACTTGTGTGAATAATGTCTATGATAATCTAGGTTGTACTAATTTTTTCAATAACCTAAGAACAATGAAAAATGACATCAATATGATGAAAAACCAAATTTAGAACATTCAACGAGAGGTTGGGGCTCTCGATAAGATGAATTTGGGTGATAAGACTATGGGATAGAGTATTGATGATTTGAAGGAGGTTATTGGTAGTGCCGAGGGGATAATGATTCTGATGAAGAAGGTCCAACTTATGGAGGACAAAATGAAAGAGATGGATAATGCTTTTAAGAGAGGGAATTTGTTGAAGAGGATGGATAAAATGGAGAGCAGTATTGTGTGACTAGAGAAGACTATTGCCAATATTGCTGAGTAGATTTTTTCCATCCTTAAGGCCTTGACTGAGCATGTTAGAATCCTTGTGGACAAGATGGAACAAGGTAAAGGGGAGCATGTGCCAAAGGAGGTTAAGGAGGGCTAGGGGCCCAGTAAGAGGACCAGAGCGAGCTTTAAAAAGTTGGAGACCAACAAGAACAAATATTTGGAGGAGCTTAAGGTGTCCTCAACAAATATGCAGATGCTGGCTGATCAGGCGACTGAACTTATGAAGACTATCTAGCTATCTTTTTGTTGTCCTGTTATTTTTTGTTGTCCTCTTTTCTATATTTTTGGAGGACTTGTCAATTTTTGGTGTTTTTTTGTTGTGTTGCTGCGCTGTTTCTGTTGGGCTTTTAATGCTTATTCTGTAATCTTGATGTAAAAGGTTTCAAGTCCTTTCAAAACCTATTTTTACATAATCAAAACAATGTCAAGATTCTAATATTCTTATTACAATTTATAATAGTTTCAACTTCAATGAAAAATATTATGCCAAGAACATAATGCGACTATTTCCTCTTGTTTTTAATGTGAATGAAATCATAATGTTTTGAAATTGTATCTATTAGATAATTATTTGTATGAAATGTATATGGGGGACTGTGATGGATGGTTTTTTGGTTTGAACCATGTGTCAATGGTCAAGTGGGTAGGGTTGTTCATTGTGAATTTTCTAGACTAAATTTCATAATTGGTTGTTTGAAGCATACATAAAACCAATTTTGGAATCAAATTTCTATAAATTAATTTTTTAGCTATTGCAACTTTGCAATTGAAGTGTGTAAAATTGATGCTTTATAGAATTTCTCGTATCTTCTACAATTTTTGTTGAATTTATTTGAACTATGCAATCTTTGCATGATTTTGAATATGAAGATTTTATGGACAATGTTTAAACTATATATCTTTCTTAAATCATTCTCGTCCTTTACAAGCTTAATCATGTGTTTAGACTTCAAAAATTAAAAAAAAAATGCCATTGTTAGGTTAAGTTTTGTTGCGAGTTTCTATTGAAATGTAAAACAGTTTAAAAAATGAACTATGCAATCTTCCCATGATTTTAAATATGAAGATTTTATGAACAAGATTTAAGTTGCATATCTTTCTTAAATCATTCTAGTCCTTAAAAGCTTATTCATGGGTTGGGACTTAAGAAATTAAAAAAAAATCACCTTTAGATAGTTTTGATGTGAGTTTCTAATGAAATCCATAAACAATCTCACAAGAAATGATGACACATTAAGTAAGATTCATAAATTCTAGATTTAAATCACAACAAAGGTATATAATGGTCAATTTTGAATTAGCAAAGATGGACAAAAAATTAAGTAAAAAGGAGATTTAGGCTTCAAAAATTTATGACATGTAACCTCTAAATAGAATCAAAACAATAAATTAGGCATTTAATTTAACTAATTATTGAAATGAGTAATTATACAATCAACCTTCAACATTCAAATCAACATATATGGAGCATACATTTTTTTATAGAATTCACTTCAAATGGCTTGAACTAGCACGACAACAATTTAAATTTTCATTCACAAATTTGTTTCTCACAATTACACTTTCTTCATTTTACAATGCAACATTGATTTTATTTTAAACCACGAAAACTATAGAGTTCATATTTTAGAAAACAAAAATACCCCTAATTTGTAGGTCCTTGCATGGTTGACTTTTCCCAATTCTACTAAAGCAAGAGTATAGTGATATATTAGAGCTACTTCAATTTGAAGATTTAATAGGGCTCTTATTTCATTATGTTAGATTATATTGAAATATGAATTATATAATATATTGGAGGGTACAAATGGAATAATGTGACAATTTAAATTAATAGTGACAACAATTTATTTTATGTTATAATAAACATAAATTAATAGTTGAGATTGCCTCATAAGTTCCTTAAGATCCTTCACTCCACTGCAACTTTTTAATAACATAAGGAAACAAGTAAATTTAAAAATAGATTATAGTAAGTAGATTTGATGGATGAAGTAAATATTACTCTAAGTAACTTGATTTTATAAATAATTGTCTAATTTAAATTCAAACATAAATTTTAGAATAAGAAAAATGATACTAAGAACTTATGCCCAATTTTCAAAATATCTATCTTGTGTCTTCATCTCCCTTAATCCATAATGTTAACTTATTTTATATCATTAATATTTATTTTTTATTTTTATAAAATATTAGATATTTGTCCATTGCAATCCATGCCATTGAAGTGTTTACAACCATTATCCACTAAACTTGCATGCCAATAGAATGGAAGCAATGTTTACAAGTCTACCAAGGCACTCACAATTAATGTCTAATAACTTCTAATCATTGAAAATTTAGTAAAAGAAAAATTAATTTATGTAAAATTTAAATTGTATAAACTTAAAATAAAAATATATCTTTGACTTTAATTTTTAAAAATACCATGTCTTTAACTACCTTTATTGAATAAAATTTATGAAATGTTTAGGAAAAAATAAGTATAATACATATGGTCAATAATATTAAATAAAAAGAATAATTTATTCCTAACATAAATATTTATTTACATTTTTTTAAATTTCTATCGATAAAATATTTAAAATTACAGTTAATTAAAATAAAATATATATTTTCAATTTATAATTGAAAAGGTAAAAGTTAAAGAGAATTCAATTACTTCCTAAAATAAGAAATAAAATATTATTGCACAAAACTAAACATAAATATAACTAAATCCCTAAACAAACTAAATAATAAAATTTAAAATTACGCATGCATTTTGAAAAACTCAAATAGTGCATAAGACTTATGTGAGGGTAAATAAGTCTTCCAATGATGATTTTAATCTACCTCATTGTCTACACATTTTGTAATATATCAGTCCGATAAAATGCTATAAAAACATGCTTTTGGAATAGCTATAAAAACATCTTTGGGCGTAAGATTCAATTTAGTTCACATTAATTAGCCAGCTACAACAAACCATCCTTAGTGCCCTTCATTTCCAAACTCTTTTTCTTTCATTTCTTCTCTCAACAATCATTTATTTCTAGTTCTTTCATTCATTTCTTTTCAACAACTATTTATTTCAAAAAAAAAGGGAACCATAAAAACATATCCCAGGTGAGATTTGATGATAAATATTCTCCAAATATAGTCTATCAACTAATAAATAAGAAAAATGTATATAGTGTTCACTTAAATAAGATAAATGCATAGCAAATAGGAGCAATTAGGAATAGTTTAAGAAAGGTTAGGATTGAATTAGTTACAATTATCCCAGTGGACATTAAAATTTCTTTTTCTATAGATTTTGACTGTATTGTGTTTATCAAATAATTTGTAATATATAAAAAAATATAAAATTATTAGGTGATTGTACACCTGTAAAACTATTTTTTATAAGTGCAAACTTAAATTATGTGCATATATCTTAACCTTATTGAATTTGATCTCTAAGATTTGATAGCCTTAATTCATTTGAACTATAACAATGAGCTATTGGTGTGATTAGGAACACCTATGAGGGATTCTCCCTTAGTCAAAGCTCTAGGTTACATATATTTAAAGGTTTGGAATAAACATCAAATACATTAGATAGGCATATAGTGAACCTTAATGTTTATTTGTTTTTGTTTCTTTTTTTTCTTTTTTTCCTTTTTTTTTGAAGAAGATTTGAAGAGTTGACCTCAATATCATCTAGATGCCTACAACATGGACTTTTCCATTAAATTAGGTGCCCATTTACATACACCCTAATATTTTTGTATTCTCTAATGATGATGTAATGAGCAACATATCTTTCTTCTAAGTCACATTTCTTGAATTCAAATGAATTAAGGTGTGTCCTTGAACACAACACCTTAGTGCACATGCTAGCATTTTTTCCCCTTTAGTTAGCTCATAATGGATAATAATAGGAAGTTGGCAATGTGCAAAATTTAAATTTGAATTTTGAAAGTTCATTGGTCACTTTTTCACTCAATGACTTGGTATGATGAATGGATAGTCTAAGAGTATGGACAAGTCTATATAACCTAAGTGTATGAATAGGTCCTTGGGTTTTCATTCAATTATAATCAAATTATGCTCAATTTATTTTTCCAACCCCCATGTTAGAATGTGTCATTTTATCACTAGTAATCACACAAAGGACATCCTAGTCAAACTAAGTCCAAAATGAAGAGGAAAAGTGCAGGGTATATGGTTTTTCTCCATTCAACGTTTCCTACAATTCAATCTCCATATGGGCTTAGTATAAATATGTATTTCAGAGTAAAACAAGTAACTATTATGAAACCAAATTTTTAGGCATCCATAAAGAATATGAATAAAGACATTGATTCTATGTGTTCTCATCATGAATGTTTTGTCTAATTGGTAATTTACAAACACAAAAGAGTTTTTTATTAGTATTTGTTAATCATTTTAAAATAAGCATAAACACAACAAGTGAAACTATCTAAAAATAAAAAATTAAAATGGTTGAGTAGGAGATAGTAGAAAAGGGATAGAAGTAAAATTCTATTTAGAATAGGAAAATAGTATAGGACTAGGTATATAATTTATCATAGAATAGTAATAGGACCATGCCTAGAAAAAAGATACAAGGAAGTCCTTTAGAATAAAGATAAATATCATTACTATATTAGCTTGAAATCTAACCTACATAAAATATCAACGGAAAACCAAAAAACCCTCCAATCTATGTCAAATGAAATGATCTTATGGAGAATGCAAGAAACAAGAGAGAATAAGTGAAATAACATTAAGATCATAAGTACAATAACATCAACATGAAAAAAATGAAACAAACATTCCCATATAAATCTCCAAAGTTCTCAAGTCCCTTCCTAAATTGCAAAAGTTATGCCCTTAGAAATCTATAAGCACAAAGCAATTAGCTAAAAAGAAAGGCCAAGTGTGTGTCATTAAAGAAAAGATGGAATGATAGGTTCAAATTTATATATTTGGAGGGAGGGAGATGGACGATGGAGTTTGAATTCAACCTAGTAGGGATGGACAACTACATCTAGTGCCTCCCTCATTTGACTCTTAGCACAAACATCCTGATGGTTAGGTTTCAACCTTCACACTCATTGAGTATGATCATGTTGGTCCCATGTGGGGGTAAACCACCAGGGGGGATTTGATTTTAGAGCATATTTTTGATGCCCTGCGTTAACATGGAGATGTTGGGTGTGGTTTAGGATGGTATTCTGGTGATTCTTAGAGATAGGGATGACTCAATCTTGAGTTGTAGTGACTCTTCCTTGCATTATGTTTTATGATGGCATCATGAGATGCACCTAGTTTAGCTTTGTTTTATGTTTATCAGGAGGTTATCATTGGGATCATGATGTATTTATTGAGGGTCCATACCCCGATCTTGTCATTGCATTTCTTCTATTTGTATTATAGACTAAGTATTTAGATACGCCATGTTGATGCATTATGGATTTATATTCTGATGGATAGAGGTTTGACCACACTAATTTGTGATGTACTCTTGTTCATGTTGCTTATATACTCATGTCAATGTTTCTAGGATGCACTATGTTTTCTTAAGGGCTAAATGAATTCAACTAATTTTATTACTATAGAGAAATTGAGTGCATGTTTTGAGGGGTTTGAATGGGAATCAAACAATTTAAATTATAATGAGATGAGATGTAAATTCTAATGAAGTAAATGTTGTTTTCCTTGTGTATGTAATTTCTAATAGAAAATGTAGTAGGAAAGGGGTGTAGAATCGTAAATTTAGTAGGTAGAATGTACCCCTATTGAATATTGAAATGTTTCTATTGGATATGAATGCTTACGTAAATGACCATTTGAATTTATAGAATGTAGAGACATGTATTAATGGAAAGGTGATTATTATGCCTTGATGTTAAGTAGGATATTCTGCATAGTATGCTTTGATGTTATATTGGTGCGAGAAATGCAAATAAGTTGAAATGTTACGTGTAAATGATTTAGGACATATTTCCATGCTTTGATTTTTAGGTCTTGATGTTATGGTATTTATGAATTATTTAATTTAGAATATTATACCTTAATTCCACGTTGATGCAAGAAATATTTATGCGAGATGATCATGGTTAATGAATAAGGTTATTTGATATATTTATGTGTTCTTAAAAATAACTTGATTGAAATTAAGAAATATATTCTTGAGATTATGTCAATTTCTTGTGAAGTAGTGTGGATGCAGTTGGATTATATAATGTATTTGTGTGTGATAATTTATGATGTATTTTATATGTATATGTCATTTGATCTTTCATGAGCTACTAATATTTTTATCTAGTGTGCAGGAAATTGACCATGAATTAAATAAGGAGAAATTAAAGATGAATGCATGTGAAAATCTTGTAAAGCCAAGGTTAACTCCAAAGGGAGATTTAACCTCATTTTATGTATTAATGTTGTAGAGTAATATTTGACTGTATTATTAAAGTTGTGTTTATTTTATTTTATATTTATGTCTACTTGGCATGCCATGTGTGTAGTGATATGTTGTGACTTTATGTAGTGTCAATTGACACATGTGTATGTGAGTTGGCATGACCAAGTAAATTTTTATTGGTTGTCTTCCACCTTTGAGTCACCTTGTAGTTTTCCAAGGTTAGGTATCTTGGTTGTTGAGCATTGGGAGGGAATCTTATTTCAAATTTTCGTGGGTCAACTCTTAGTGGACTTTTAACTTTTAAGGGGTTAGATGTAGCCATAGAGATTAGTTAGCGTTAAAATAAGATAACCCCATAGATGCACTTTGGGTTGGGGGTCAAATTTTGACCAACAGGATGATTTTGTCCTATATTTGCCTCTTCTAAAAATGTTTTTTTAGAAAGTGATGAATTTGGGATGTGTGCCATGTCTTCCTCTCTTGCAATTTGAATTTCCCCCTTGTTGGAGAGAGAGCCCTTGGATAGTGTGTTCAATCATCTTTGAGGTTAGGTAGGGTTTTCCTTTTAGTGGGATGGATAGGAATTTGGTATGTTGATTGCCCACTCCAATTTTGGGAGACTTCTAATGGACTTAGCAGGTTTTGGTGGACTTAGCAAAGGAAGACTTGTAGGAAGGGAGATCTTCTCAACCCTCATTTCCATAGCTTGGAGCAAGGTTGGTGCCCTTTCATAGAAGACCCATTTTATTTACTTGTTTGAATATGCAGATTTTTATGTGATGTTGTATATGTCTTTTGTAAAACTTTATGCTTGCCTTTCATGGCTTCTTGTTTAAGTTTATTTGTTGGTTTTGTTTTTTTGTTTCTTGTTTTGTTGGGGGTGTGCAAGGCTAAACTCACCCTTGGGAGCGAAGAGAGCCTTGATGGATGAAGGGCTTTAGTTGAGAATCTCATTTAGTGTAGAGTCCTTCCTCATGGAGGAAGCAGATGAGACATGGATGTATGGGCTCCATGTTGCCATTTTTGTTATCTACATATTTTGGGGTCATAAGGGTTGTTACTTGTGTATGAAAATGGAAGGAATGATATTTTTGGTTATGGCCTTGTGAAGGCATTAGTTTATGTTTTTGGGCCTTATTGAAGGCATGGTTTCATATTTGAATGACTTCTCCTACTTGGGTATTTTCCACCTTCACCCCTCTTGTGGGTCCAAGGTGACCCATTGTGTAAAATCTTTGGGAAGGGAATTTTATGTGATTATGTATTTGCTAGTTTTTATGGTGTATGTGTGTTTGAAACATGTTTGTACCCACATCCATCTTTTTTTCCTGAAGCTCGGGGGTGGCCATGTAATGGCCTAGGTTGGGAGGTGAGCCTCCATGGTCAAGTGGTTTTCTTTTGTAGATTTTTGTTTGAAGGAGATGCTAGTTTTGTTGAAGGAAAGAAGATTTTGTCATTTATTACTTATTATTTTTTTTTTATGTTGTAAAAGGGCTATAAAGCCATGTGTAAAAGAGTAGTAAAAAATGCCATGTTAATGCCTAAATGCATGAAAAATGTTTGTAAAAGTTTGTATTGGTATGTGTAATGCTCTCCATAATTTTCTATGTATTTCTAAAGAAAGGAAGTGTAAAAAAGATGATTCCTTATGCTTGAATGCAACAATAAAGCTTGCTGGTTTGTTTTCCCATATGCAAGAAAAAATAGATTTTCTTTATGTTTGATAATCTCTTCCCTATGTAGACAAAATTTACTTCAAGACTTTATTTGAAGAAAAGAGAAAATTTAATGTAGATTTGCTTTCCTTATTAACTTTGTAAGAATAGATTTCATTTTGACACCGTGTTAGTTTTAAAAAAAGTCTTGTATGTACACCTATGTATATATACATAGATGTATATACCCTATTTGAATACATTACTATGTTGATGTTTAAAAAAATAAAAAATAGACTTAGTTATTCTCTATCTTTCCTCTTGTTCATTTTGGAAGAGTATATTACACAAGTATATATGTATGTATATACACACCCTTGGTGTGTATATACACACATGTATACTTATGTGTATGCAAAACTTGAAAATCTTCATCTTCTTCTTGCTCCTTGCCAAACTTGCAATAACCAAATGAGAGATTAGGGTTTTGGTAGATGTTTTATTCTTAGCCTAACCCTAATTTTGAATTAGGGTTAGGGCTGGATTTTTGGAACCATTTTAAATTTTAAATTTTAATTAAGTTATCATTAAATTTTGTCTAAATTTTAATCTCTATTTTATTATAATTTAATGACTATTGACTTTTCACAGTCACTTTATTTTGAATTCCCTTTTAATATTATTTTATTAATCATTGAGATTTTAAAAAGATTCATTTTTATTATTTAGTAGGATTTTGTTTGGATTTAAATCCCTGTCTTATTTTAATTTAATGACTATTGACTTTTGACAGTCACTTTAATTTGAATTTTGATTTATTTATTATTATTTTTATTTTCATTGAGATTCAGAAAAAATTTATTTATTATTTAGTGGGATTCTAATATTTGGGTTTTGTAGCCATTTTTAATTTTTAATCATGACTTTTCCTTTAATTATGGCTTAGTCTTTTAATTTCTATTTAATTCTATTTAATGACGGTTGACTTTGCACAATCACCTTTTTGAATTCTGATTTAATAATATTATTATTTTGTTCTTTAGATTTTAAACAAATTCCCTTTTATTATTAATTTTGGGATTTTAAATATTTGATTATTGGATAACTAATTTTAATTTATTTTTAAATTTAATAATATTGCATTGTTAATTAATGGACTTTATAATATTCAATAACACCTTTTTAACTCTTATTTAAAAAAAACAAAACCTAAAAACCTTAATGATTTTAGACCAATTACGCTTTGTAATACCCTATATAAACTGTTATCCAAAACTTTGACTATTAGGCTCCAAAACTCCTTCCTCTTCTGATTAGTGAGGAACAAACTAGTTTTGTACTTGGTAGGTCAATTTATGATGGAGTAATTATTACCCAAGAAGCCATTCACTGGGTTCAAAAAATCAAGTCTCCTAGTATGCTTATCAAACTAGACATAAAAAAAGCATATGACAAAGTTGACTGGAGATTTCTATGTAAATGTTTAGAGGCCTTTGGGTTTGCTAAAAGATGGATTAAACTTATATATGATTATATATCTACATCCATGATATATGTCTTGATAAATGGCACACCGAAAGGGTTCTTTGAGATTTCGAGGGGGATTCGGCAAGGGGATCTGATTTCTCCCTATCTCTTCACCATAATGGCTGAAGCTTTGGGGAGAGCTATTCAAACCTAAAAAAATGAAGGATCACTCAAACGCATAACTGTATCTAGTAATTTGGAACCAACTACCCATCAACAATTTGTTGATGACACTATGCTCTATGGGGCAAGTGAGGAAAATGAAGCAAAATTTTTTAAACATACCCTAGATTCATATACTACTGCCTCAGGGAAAGAAATCAATGTTGATAAATCTAAAGTCTTTTTCTTTAACACAATTGATAAAATAGAGAAGCAGATCTGTAAAATTCTTAACTTTAAACCTGTGAGTCTTCCTTGTAAATACCTTGGACTACCTCTAGATAAAAGGACCAGGACAACAGCTCTTTGGAACCCAACAATAGAAAAAATTAAAAATAAAATGAACTCTTGGAAAGGAAAATGGCTCTCCTCAACAGGCAGAGCCACAATGGTTAAATCAGTTCTAGCATCTATGCCTATCTATCAACTAGCTTGTATTAATCTTCCTGCTAATAAAAAATCAAAATTAAACAAAAATTTTAGAGACTTCTTCTGGCAAGGCACCAATGATGAAAAGAAATATCACCTTATTTCCTGGGACAAAGTGTGTTGTCCAAAAGATGAAGGGGGCGTAGGCATAAAAAATATTGGAGATCAAGGCAAGGCGTCAAGAGAAAAACTAGTCAGGAGACTATATAGAAATCCCCAAGCTAAGTGGGCAAAAAATTTAATTTCAAAATATCTAGCTGACAATAATCCCACAAACATATTTAGAGAAAAAAACCCACCTAAAGGGTCTTGCATTTGGAACTTTATGCTTGAATGCCGTGACATTATTTCTAGTAAACTAACTTGAAACCTAGGAACGGGGGAGGAAGAACTCTTTTGGTATGACTCCTGGGGTGGGTATGAAGCATCAGATAAAACCTTTAATTGTAATAGGTCCAAATCTATACTAGAATCCTCTCAAGGGAGATTAGTCAAAGATTACATTAAGGAATCAACAAATGACATCGGGTGGGAATGGAGGGATTTTTCAGAACTAAACCTACCTACGATTGAAGATAGACTCCTAACAGAAATATTAAAAAAGAGACATTTGGTTCTTAATAGAAGTAAAGATACTTTGGTATGTGACAGGTCTAAAAATGGGGAATATAATACAAAGGATGGCTACAACATAATTAGAAGAAAACATATTAGGCCCAAGACAAATATACCTATAAATCTTTGTTGGAACAAAAATTATTTGCCTAAAGAAAGACTTTGTACCTAGGTAGCCCTGCATCAAAGGTTACTTACTGCGGACAAATTTAAGAGAATGACATTTAAGGGACCAAGCAGGTGTCCTTTGTGCAAGGAAAATGAGGAAGACCTCAATCATATTCTACTAACATGTAAGTATTCAAATCAATGCTGGAAATGGCTAACCTGTAACCTAGGTTGGCACTCTGCTTTCCTTAACACCATTCTTGGAAAGCTTGGCTGGAAATCAAGAAAGGTAGTATCTATGCTAACTTATGGATTATAGCCCCATCGATCCTAGTATGGGAATTATGGAAGGAAAGAAATAGAAGAGTATTCAGGAAAGAGAAAATGGAAGTAAGACAACTAATAAATAAGATTGAAACAAGTATAATTGAATTCACCAATAATAGAAGTAAAGGTCAGCAAAAGAGAGAGGAAAAGATGTCTTATTGAGATGAGAAAATTAGGGGAAAATGGATTGGTCTTGCCCTCCCACCCTTTATTGGACTTGGCAACAAGATTACTAAATCTAGGAGAGAAGAATGTGTGTGGGCTCTGCCTCATCATGGCTGGTTTAAACTAAACTTTGATGGGGCATCAAGGGGCAACCCATGTATTGCTGGTATTGGGTGTTGTGTTCACAATAGTGAAGGAAGAGAAATAGCAGTACTGGCCTCCCTAATTGGTCATGAAATCAACAATTGGGCAGAAATCCTTGCACTAATAAGATGACTAAAATTATGCAAAGATCTCAGAATAGAAAATCTAGAAATCAAAGGGGACTCAGCTAGAGTAGTTAATGCTCTTAGGATAGCTTCAATGCCCAATTGGAGACTGAATGCGCTTCTTTTGGAAGCCATACTTCTAAGCAGTAAATTTACCAAAATAATAGTCAATCATATTTATAGGGAAGGTAATCAAAGGGCCGATATATTATAAAATTTGGGAGTGGATGAGATATCCTTACCTCCTGATGCTCCTAAAACTAAAGCATAGGACCTTTATATCTATATATTAGTCATAAGACAATACCATGACTACTTTCCTAATCTTAGTATAATACAAGAAAAATTAGATTGTAATATAATAATATTATATAGTAATATAGAATTTTAGAATAAATAGGTCAATAAAATGATGACTTAAACTATCAATTATTAACACTAGAATCTTTAAATCATTTATACATATGTGAGACTAGCTAGAATCTTACCCTCTTAACTCATAATTCATTCCTTACTCCTTTAGTTAAAAGCAGATACTAATCGATTACTTCTAACACTAATACTTTAAGATATAAGCAATATTAGATCTAGCATAGTTTACATAGTGATATCAGATTTCCACAATCCATATTAACAATTCATGATGCCAAAAATTAACACAATCAAATCAAGAAATGCTCATGAATAGTTTACATAGTTAATAGTTTGGGTAAAATTATTAGCCATAAGGAAGAGATAGTTAACCTTAATGACAACATTATTTATTCACACTATCTCAAAATCACATGCAAATCATCAGTCCTGTGGTTTGATGGATTACAGGTTGGTAGTGACATGATTAAATCTTCAAGAGATCCCCCAACTTGAATTATCATTTAATTCACTCATATCAATAATATGGTGACAAGCCGTTGTAGGAATAATATCATTACCTCACACTTAGGATGGATTTCCATAGTTTAATCCTAATTTTAGGTGGCACATTTCTCATCACATGGATGCTTCCTGAACCTCATCATCAAGCTAACATAGGAAAGGTATGCATTTAAGATTGCAGGGAAGGAATTAACTCAAATAATATGTGTTGCCTTTATTAAAGCTCCAACTTCTCACCGCCCATAGTTACAGACTTCCTAAATGGCCTTGTCCTGCTCAACCAAATATGCATATGAATGTTCATACATTTCATGCTTCGGCTACTAGTGACATAACATTTCAGGGTTCTATCACTCCCGAGCGTTGGAATAGAATCCTCCAGCTGATAGATGACCTATCTAGGTGAGCTTTAGAATTGGCCCTAGCTAACTCTCATTTTGATTGTCATAGGCCAAAGAGAAGGGTTGTGTATTTTATCCCTTTTTGAAACTCATTTTATTTTTAGTTGTTTATCTGGGCTGCTTTGAATTCGATAGGGGCATCTTATTTTAGGTCTAATTTTTAGTTTGTCCTCACTCTATTTAGCTTCTACCTCGATATGCTGCCTCCCTGCTGACTAGTGGCTCATGGGCACCCAAGTGGGGTCTAGCCCAATGCTAACCCTGAAAATAGCCATCCTTTATCTTATAGCTAGCTCTACCCTTTTGTTTAGAGTCTAAGATTCTTAACTGCTTGGCTAGGGGTTAAGATCCATAGTTTGCTCTTAAAAAAATTTTCTTGTGTCTCCTTTAACCATCATAAGGGTTGGCTGAGCATAAGTCCAGGTACCAAATTGGTAAAAAGTAAGATGAGGAATTAGATGATGCTGTTATGATCCTAAAAAATGACAAGGTGGAAGAAGGAAACTTCATAATATGCTAGAATGAAGGTAGCTTGGCAGACTGTGTAGAAAGGAATATCATAATGCTCATCTCTTTTTTGTTTGTTGATTAGTACCCTTTCAGTTATGATTTTCAGACAGTTATAGAATAGATGAAAGACTCAAAAACTATAATAGTTTGTTTATTAAATGCATATGGTCATATGATGATGCATCTTCAAAATTTAGTTAAAATTCTTAGATGAATAGTGTATTTATAGGGTTTATTTTCATTCAGGAAAATATCGATATGCATCTTCATATCTTAATATATATAAATACATATAAAATACACACACACACACACACACACACACACACACCTTTATATTTACTTATGTATACCTTCTGATATGTAGATATTTACATCTATATAGATACATATAGGTGTATATGTATATATAAAAACATATATAGTCTCTCTTATTTTAACAAATATAATGAGGCTTTTCTTCAATTGGTAGCATACTAGTATAAGAAACAAATATATGAAGGGTATAGTATACTAACTAACTAAAATAGTATACTTCAGGAAAAATTTAAAGAGATACCGATGACAGTCGCCCATTATGAATATAATACACCAAAAATCCTTTGATTACATGTGTTAAGTTAGGAATATCGATATCTGTACAGGCAGGTTAAGTATAGAAAATTAAGGATTGAGACAAATGTAATATGAACTAAGTACACGGGGTAAGATTCCCTTTAAAAATAAGAGTAACTAAAGATAACAAGAATAGGACAAATGGAAGAACTTATACAGTAATGTAACATTAGGAAGGAGGGGAACAATGGTTTTGTTTCTATATAAATACATGTTACCACATAGAAATATATTAAAAGATAGAAGGAAATAGAAGATCAAGATGTAGGTTGTCATGGTAATCTCTTATCTTGAAGTCAATAAGAAGCAATAGAAGCTGTAAACAAAATATGCAAATACACACACACACACACACACACACACACACACACACACACACACACACACACACATATATACATATATACATATATAGATATATATATATATACATATATACATACATATATACATACATACATACATACATATATATATATATATATATATATATATATATATATATACATATATACATACATACATATACATATACATATGTATATACACACACACACACACACACACACATATACATACATACATACATACATACATACATATACATATATATACATATATATATATACATAGATATATATACTATTGGCAAGTTGTCTATACTGAAGTATATGACTTGATATAGTGTTGTCATTATGGCAACAAAGTCATATAGCAGTTTGGAGTTAGCGCACTTAGTGTAAAGATCATAATTCAGTTAAGTATTGAAGACTGGACAGTGTACAGAGTTCTTGTAGCTCAGAGCATTAACACACGTGTGTACAGATGAATTATGGTATGCACCTTGGAAATTAAGTTTGTTAGAGTATACTTATGCTTAGTCTATGAGCGCATAAGTAGATATGAAAAGATGTGAAAGTTACAGTCAGTTGAAGTTGCACAACCAGTATGTGCCAGTAGAGAATAGAGCATGGAGCCGACAGTTAGCATTTTGATTTGTGATTGTAATGTAATGTTGTAAAGGCCATGCGCCCATTGTATTTAGGTTACTGACATGTTTATAGGTATAATTGTAAGCATGCTTAAGCCAATTCATTTGGAAGCATTGTTTGTAATTAGTTATAGGGCTGACCTCATTGTATAATTTGTATGAGCACATAAATATAAGGTGCGCCCATTGTATTCAGTATGGAAGTTGTAATAGAGTTGTGATAAGCAAAGCAGAGGCATGCAAAGACATCATAAGATGTATTAGAGCTTTTCTAGAGGTCAAAGCATCAACACACTAAAGGAACTGATCAAAAAAGTAGAGTCAAAGTGACAGTTCACCAGCAGATATAGTGTGTATTTGAATTCAAAAGGTTGTAGCCTTCACCATTTGAGCAGTGAGCTCTAGGACAGTGAGTCCACTCCCCTAACATAGATAATTGTAAAAGACTCCTAATAGGGTCTAACCCTTAACAAGGTCTATTGTACTTAAAGCATTGTAAAGCTACTCCTAATAGGGTAAAGGATCTTTTAACAAGGATCACAAAACACTAGTGCAGAATATTAGTGGGTATAAAGGCCCACCAGGGTTTTTACCTGTTTGGGTTTCCCCGTAACCATATTGGTGTCATGTGTTGATTTCATATTTCATATTTATGTGAATGTTTATTTTAGTACTTAAGCATTTAAGTTCAGAATAAAGATTAAAGGGAAAAGTTAAAATATAGTGAACACCGATTCACCCCCCCCTCTCAATGTTCCCATTCCTAACAATTGGTATCAGAGCTCTGGTCCTTAGCAAAGAAGTTTAACAACTTGAGGAGATCATGGAAAAAGAAGATATGAAACATCTGAAGAAAAATCTTGAAGCTTCTCTTGAAGACCTGGACAATTCAGAAAGAAAAATTGAAGAACTAAAAGAAAAAGTTAGTGATGCTCAATTAGCTATCAAAAGACTAAGAAAGGATTTGAAAGGATGCTCTAACAGTGAACTTGAAGAAAAAGTCAAGAAGTTGAGTGAAGAAAATGCATCCTTATTAAGTTAGCTTGAAGAATTTGATGACAAACTGATGAACAATCAAGATGTCTACAATGAACAAGTCAAGGAGAACCTTCAACTCAATGAGGAACTAAGGGAAGCTAACCTAGAAATCTTGGAGCTAAAGAATATCAAAGAAATCTTGGAATCTGAATTGAAAAAGGCAAAGGATCATATTGACAAATTACACACTAGTGCTGATTTGGTAGAATCTTAGTTGTATGCAAGAAGAATCAAAGGAGACACTAGCTGTATTGGATACAATGAAGCACAAAACTAGATTGACAATATGTGAGCAAGAAAGGATTCACAAAAGAACTCTACTGATGATAAGAAGACTGAAGATCAATGGTGGTCCTCCTAAGAATGAGCGCAAGCAAGTAGAACACACTTGTTTTGCATGCAACAAGCATGGACACATTGCAAGGAATTGTACAGAGGTAAGACCTTTTAATGGTTACTGTTATTCTTGCAATAGATTTGGTCGTAGAGCTATGAATTGCAAGAATAGTAAGAAGAACAAGATTCAACAAGATCAAAGAAATCAAAATTAGACAAATGTTAGAAGTTCACAAAATGTCACATGTCAGATATGTAACTATAATGGTCACTCAACCAGAACATGCAGAATGGTGACTCATGTCAATGCACCAAGGAATAATAGACCTCCAGTCATTTGTCACTCTTGTAACAAGGCTGGACATATCTCAAGGTTCTGTAGATCAAGGACGCAAGGTTAGGAAAGCCCTAAAAAGGCTGAAGAACCAGTATTGGATCCTGAAAAAAAGGACATAGCTGATGAGAATGATTTGGTTAGAGAAAAAGGACATAGCTAATGAGAATGTATTGGATGCATCCCCAATGGACGCACCCTCTACATCTGCATGAATGGCCCTCAGGGTCATAAGGGGAGCTAATTTAGCTCTAGACCCCTGCGTGGCTGGTATACTCATCCTCTGAGTATGCACCTTTAGACTTAAGCTTTTGGAGTGTGTAGGAACCTATGTGCAAGAGAGCACATGTTGATTGTTAGCAAAACTTGAGTTGCAAATTTTGAAGTGATAACCTGGTTTATGCGACGTGCATTAATGGTAGATTTTTCACTTTTAAAGTACACAAAAGTTATTTGATTGCTCATTGCATTCAAATTCAGAGCAATAGAGAGTAGAAGGAGCCTTGGAAGTTGTTGTGAAGTCTTGGTGATTAATATATCAGAGATTTACTGCAATTATCAATGCATTTGATCGGTTGCAAAAACCCTAGCTCATTGCGCCGATTCAGAAGCTGTCAAATTATCTCTAAGTTCAGTTGGAAAGCGATTAACAAGTAAGTCATGGCCACTCCCATTGTTTATGATGTTGCTGAGAAGAAAAGATATGTTTTCAAGAGGCACCCATTTAAATCAACCCTAGATGATTTAGAGGGAGCTTTCTCCCATATGCCTATGGGCGTCATGCATGTGGAAGACATAAGGGCTTACATCTACTGTAGGAAAGAACTTATTGGACTAGATAGGTTAAGGGCGCACATGGACACCATGCTGAAACTTGACAAAACATTCATGGATGAATACACCAAATGGAATGATCACCCTATTGTTGAGTATGCTACGACATATGAATTCTATGAGATAGAATGGATAAAGATCTTATTGAGCAGAATCCATGATGATTTGTTTTGGATTGGAGATGTTCTAGTTAGAATAAAAAATGACTTAATTCATGAGATGATAGGCCTTTCTAGGACAAGGGCCATCCTTCCTGTGGGCAAGGATGTCAGAAAGATGGTTGAACAAACATGTAAGTCAAGGAGCGATAGGTGTGGTATGACCATCAAGCCTATTGAGCAAGCATACATCAAATTGATGTCAATGATACTGGGTTACAAATTTCATCACACTAGTAGAGTGAATAGTGTATCTGTGGGCACTATTCTAGTAGCCATCAGACTAGTAAAGGAAGATGGGGAATTCAACTTATGTGAGATCTTGTACGTATAGTTGATTGACAACATCAAGGCCATCAAGCATGACAAGACAAAGATATTCAGGTTTGGGTCCCTAATCATCTACATGTACCTTCATATTGTTGGGAAGATATCAGATTTGTACTTGGACAAATCCATTCCTACCATGCCTCAGATATCCAACAGAGAATCCATAGAAAGCACACTAAGAGACTGTCACATTGGAATTGAAGACCTTTAGAGCTAAGATGCAGATGAGGTATAGGATTCCATAAAGCATTGTAGAGAAATATAAGGATACAATATGTTTTATGGTGGAGACTGATACTACATGTATGGAAGCTGTTGAACCAAGAACTAAGTGGATTCATCCACTTGGCTATGAGGTAGAAGAATAGGTCCTTGAAGCATATGTGCAGGTACTTCTGACAGCCCCCAAAGATCCTAATGAACCTAGGTGGGGAACCTATGAGGAAAAGACCATAGAAGTTGATGAAAAACTTAACAGTGCTGCAACTAGAAGAAAGGTTGCAAAGGTCGCATCTGAGATCTTGAGAATACATGGCATGTCTCAAGTAGATCTTGATAAAGCAAGGGATGAAAAGATTTCCTTAGAATTGAAAGGTGTAGTAGCAAAGGAAGAACAAGAAGATCCCAAGTTGAAGAAGATGAAAACTGAATCAGATGATAGTTAGAAGGGTAAATAAGATAATACTCCTTCTGCGCCCATAGATACTATTGATCTTACCACTCCTCCAGAGTATAAGCCTATAATCAAGAGGAAGAAAGAAGCTAGCACTAGTCATCCATCCTTGAAAGCACTAAGGAGCAAGAAAATCATTCAAGCACCTC